>VZRF01013261.1:33737-166947 GCA_013396875.1 Vireo altiloquus | reverse complement strand
CGCAGGTGCCTCCGCCCGGGGCTGGGGAGACACGGCCGGGGAGCGGCCCTGGGCGGGCGGGGCGCGGGGCTGCGGCGGCGGCGGTCGCGGTCCGTCTTTTGTCTCTGTAGGACTCGGGACTCCGGGCTGGAGCCCAGCGAACTCCGTCCCGTGAACGCCGGGGGCGGGCGGTGCGCTCGGGGAGCGTTCGCGGAGGGGTTGAAAGGCGATAGCGCCGGGTTAAGGTGTCCGTGCTCGGTGCCAGCCCCGCCGCCGCCGGGTGCCCTCCCGACAGCCCGGGCACACCCGGCATCGAGGAGTTCTCCGGGGCAGCGAGGCCGTGGGCAGGTGACCCTTGGACGGAGAGACGAATTCCATGTTTTAAGAGAAACCTGTCTCCGCAGATACTGCTTGCAAGTCATTTTACCTTGATTTTTGGTGGGCCCTGTGGTGTGGGGACACTGTTGTCGCACACTGCCCATACAGGTGCCTGCCTCGTAGTGAAGAGTTGTGCAGGTGATGTCCCTAAAACTTGGAGACTCTTGGCACTGTTTCGTGCTCGTGTGATCTCACTTCACCTCAATCTTTGTTGCTCGCATTTTTTTCCCGACGGTAATGGAATCACTTCACACAGGTTATTCTATACCGTTAGGATGATATCTTATTCCCTAGAGCTGCGATAGCTAATGAACGGCACTTTTTCATACTTTTTAATTTCATTTAGCAGTGACACGAGAAATTTTAATTCCTACCTGACATAAGGCTGAGGTGGGCCTCTTAGTGCACCCTCCTGGCTTGGGATGCTTCAGTCTGATAGCCAGCTATGACATTTACAGAAAGTAAAGCTGGTAAATAAGCTTAATAAATTGGTTAAGCACATGAAAGTAAACTTTAAAAGCTAGCAGCAAGGCTGCTCAATTTGCAGTTACTTACATAGTTCACTTTTGAGAATATTATCAACCATTTCAAGGAAAGAAAGGAGGATAGTTCAGTGAAAAGGTGAACAAATATATGGAGAAAATGTGTTTTTAAGAGTCTAAAGGTATAGAGTTATGAAGTAGAGTACTTTTTGCAAAAGCTTGCTTTATTTTAAAATTGATAACTTAGTGTCAACTTAGTCTCTTTTTCAACAGTCTTCAAGCAAACAAAAAAACTTTAAAACATCTGCTTACTGAAGGGAAAGAAGTTTTCACAGAGCTGTTCTGGCTCTTGATTTGGGGAGAGGAGTGGGATGTCAGCTCTGGTGTGTTCTACAGCAAGACATTATTGCTTACAGGCTGTGTAATCCTTTCATTGTAGAATTTATTTACTTTTTTGGTCACATGGATGGGGGACGAAATACAAATGTGATAATGTTGACAGAAGCAGAAAAATCGCCAGTATCCTTAAAACCATTGTGGCTGCAGCTTACATCAGTGGTTAAATTGAGGGAGCTATTTCTGTGTGTTGACCGTTTGTATGGGGATTTCTTTTTTTGGCTTGTTGGTTTTTTCTTCTTGTGTTGCATAAGAATCATCTTAGAAAGTTAAGCAAGCCTGAAGATAATTTTTTTCAATGTAGGTTCTAACATGTGGAATTTTGGGGTTATAAAAAGTCCTCACAAGTGGTGAAGTGTTCAGAATCTGTTGAAGAGCATGAGGAAGTGAAAATGAGGGTGTAGGGGTGGGGAGTGCAGTGATGGCTGCACTGAGATGGGTTACTGACACGAGCAGTAAAGGTGTGCAGATCGGCATGATCTCCTCTAGGGCACATGTAGAGAGCAAGAGGCTCGTGAACCTGCACTCAAACTCGTTATTAGGTCTGATTTTCTGTTCCCTTTCCTGTGTTTGGTTTGACAGTACTTTATCATGGCTGGGGCATTGGGTATTTCCAAATGAGATGAGGGTATTTTCACATGACTTTGCAGCTGCAGTGTCTGAGAGGGCTGCACATCCTTTATTTATATATCAAAGCTGTAATTTCAGTAATTCGAAACTTTTTAGTGCTAATTGTAGTCTTTTGACTGATTACTAAAAATACTTCAGGACTCTGTAGCTGTAGTGAAATTTATTACACCAATATGCTTGAACAAGGGTTGCAAACTGAAGGTGATTATCTCCCCCTCCTCTCTCCCTGCAAGTAGTACTCTGAAGTGTCTTTTATCTCCTCTTTTAGAACCCATTCTTTAACATCTTGTTGCCACTTGCATTTGCTCAGTGAGTGTCACGGTCTGAGCATGACCATGAATTTAATGTGGAACTTCTAAGGGAACTTCTACCAAGGGAGTGTTTTGTTGTGGTTGCCTTTAGTTTGGAAACAAGCAAACAGCAATGAAAAGGAACTGTCCGATCTCACAGATTGTCATCTGTTGTTGGAAAAGTCAAATTAGGCTATAACCAATAAAAGGGGTTGTATATTTTGACCTTCCAAGGATGGTTGCTTATCTGACCTATTTCATATGGGGAATTTTGGGAAGAAGAATAGAAAACTGAAGATGTGGAAAATGGATGTTGAGAATGGGGAAGAGGTGTTTCTTGAAAGGTGGGCTAATGTGGACATTCAGTAACTTCTTGTTGCTCTTGAAAATTGAACTTGTGATTTATTCTGAAAAGCTGGCTGTGATTCCCCTGAAAGGGGAAGCTTCAGGGAAGCACTGTAGAGAAACACTCAGGAAGAAAAGGAAGATAACTTTTTGTTTGTCTTCCTGATGAAATGCTTTTTGTGAGAAATGTGGTAGTTGTCTTGAAGTAGTTACAAGCTACTTTGGTAAACGAGACAAAATCATGTAATATCAATTTGTATCCTAATTAGCTGCAAGTCTCATTTTAGACTTGAGTATTTTGTTGCTGAGTTGAGAATGCTGTGCTGTGTTGTTAAAGGGAAACATTGAGTATTACACTGAGGCTGAGCTGGATGGATTCCTCTCTCGTGCACACATTGCCAGGATTAATGTCTTCTTACTGGAATACCCAGGACCCAAATACTTGCAGTATGAATGATACCCTCATAGTAATTCAAGTGTTATGTATAATGTAGAGCCAGAGATTTTGAGGTCTCTGGCAAACTTCTGATTTCTTTTTTTTTTTTTAAGGAATCAGCAAAATGATCAAATTAAGATCATCGTTTGTTATTTTTAGTGGAATGCGGAACCTGTTGTTCCTCTTTCTGTCCTGCAGATGAAGAAACCAGAGCATGCATGTGTGTGTTAAACCTGCATGTAGAGGAGGCTGACTGCTCCTAAAGCAGATAGAACCTAGTATGTTTTATTGGTATTGCATCCACCATGTTAGAGAGAAACTGCCTCTAAAAAGGCAGTGCAGCTCCTCTTTCATATTGCACAGGCTTTGTTCAGTACTGATTAGAAGATGGTGGAGATCTTCTGTAGCAATTTGAAAATTAAATGGAACCATTTCTAATTATGCAGTGACAGACATCTCTGCAGAGAGAAGACAGCAGTTCTTGTGCCTACTTCAGCTGTTCAGTAGGAAAGAAAGTGCTCTATTTTGAAGTACTTGGTAATAATTCTATAGAAATTTATAGAAAATATTTTCTTTCTTTTTGTTATTGTTGTAGGAGATGTTCTTGGTTATATAATTGAAAGTGGCAGAAAGTTTACCCTGAGACACTTCAGCTAAGACAATAAAGTGATACCGGAAAAAGAGAGAAGTTGATTTTTGTTTTGAAATGGCATTGTAAGGAATCCAGCTTGCCTTGAAGTTACCTGCTTTTTGGCTGGCTGACTATGGGAAGAACATTTAAGGCCAGATTGTGTCTTTTGGAAACTCTTAAAATGAGTCCTAGAGCTTTGTGTCATGATAGAATACAGTATTTTGGATTTTAAGCAGAATAGAATAACTTGTTTCTCTCCTGCTATCTCATTGGGATTGGAGGGGAAATTATTTTTGGTTTTCTCAATGGACAGCTTTTGTTTGTTTGTTTTTAAGCCTTTTTGGGAGGAAGGTTGTGGCTGGATGGGGTGGACAGACTGGTAATAGTATCTTATTACACCTAAATGCAAATGTGCCAGAGGCATGAAAACATGGGGATTGATTGACAACAGAAGATGAAAAAGATGGGTGTCCCCGAAGGTGGTTTTTATTTCCTAGGTTAGCATTCTAGAGTTCATAGGTTTGTATCAAAGGTTGTAATTACTACAACACATATTACCCTTATGAAGTGATCAACTTTGAAATGGAGCCATAATAATGTCTTTCTATTTTAGTACGCTGTGGAATCTGACCTTTACTCCCTCCCTCATTTTGCATTTAAAACAAATGCTGTTTTGCAAATGACTGTTACAAATCCCATAAAAAGAATTTTGCCAGGTAAATTCTATGGCAGCACTTGGAAAGGTGGTGAACGGTGTTTTTTTACTTATCCCAGAAGAATATCTTAGTTTATGTTTGCATCTGTTGATTTATTGTGGGGTGTACTTTGAAGGAAAAACGAGACTATTAGTAGTAAAATAGTCTGGGAAACTTTTTTACTAGTTATTCTATTCACAGGAAATTCCAGTTACTGCAGTGATGCTGATATTAAAATGAATATTGGAAACACTAATGAAATAAATAAGAATTATTGGCTCGTCCTCTTAAGCACTGAATGAAAAGATTGTTTTGCACTTAGTGTTTCCATTGCAGGACTTCAACACGATGTTTCCTGTCCAGGAGTGACAATGATCAGTTTGGCTGTAATAAGGAAACATTTGGCTGAACAAAGGGTGACATTGGGCAAGAGGGATGATGCACGAGAATCGATGGTTCCAGTGCCTGCGCTGGCCAGCTCCTTCTACTTTTCTGCCCACAGCTTTAATTTTGTCCTGTGCCTGGACTTTTACATTCTAATAAAGTAACACTTAATAAGTCACGTATTTGCATATTTAGGAGAACTACCCTTCTAGGTTGCTGAGTGGGGAAATAAAGCATGTGAGGTTTGGGTAAGAAAATACAGCATGCTGTGGAGTGCTGGAAAGCAACTGAAAGTTGTTTGTTGTATTGGTGTTGTGGTAGACTGTGGGCTGGAAAAAGTTGAATATATTTTGTCAGGCTATTTTAAGGGATGTGTAACTGCATGCTTAGTTGATGGCTGAAATAATAAAAGTCTTTGGGTACCAGAGCAAAGTCAGAGCAAGGTTAAGCTATAAAATTGGAGATATTGCAGTGAATACCAATGATGGTTTCCCAGCATATGTAATTTTTCATGTCTGGCTATGGGAGAGGTATTTCCCAACCATCTCCCAGCAATCAAATAAAACCTTACCATCTGTGTTTCCCTGTTGTTGCCCCCTCCCCCCCCAAACACCCAAACCAACCAACCAACAACAAACCCCACAAAAAACTACTGAACACAAAACCACAAAACCAGCTAGAAAATCAGAAGGTGAGTCTCTGGGGAGGTGTACTTGCTGAATAAGCTCTGATGGAAGCTCTCCTGTTCTTTCTGGCTGTACTCCAAAATTTGCCTTTTAGGATGTTCTGGTGATGCTGCACACTTTCTGTAATTGCAGAAGATCACACTAAACTAATTTCTACCAAACATCTTCTCTTAGTATATTCTGGTAATCAGACCTGTGAACGTGGAGTACTCAGCCAAAAGAGCAGCTGTATTAGCTGTTGCTGTAGGAAAATGGATGTGGTTTTATTTAAGCTGTCACCATTTATACAATCTGTAGTAAAGGTTTTTACAAATACATGATTGATAACACATACGATACTTTGGTTTCCATATTTCCCTTCAAACTTAAAATTTTAAATCCAGAGAAGCTACTTTGTTGGATTCTGTTTGTACAAAGTCTGCAAATCCTGGGGTTTGAGATCATGTTCCTCTTAAGGGGGAGAATTCTGCTTTTGGATGATATTTGAAGTTACATGCTCTGGGCTTTTTTACTAAGTATTGTGTAATTAGCTTGTATTATGCACAGTTGTTCCCACAGGGTTTGTGAGGGCAACACACTGTGAATTCTAGGGTTATCCTCTGCATAAATGCCTTTGGTTTAGGCAACATGCACTTCATGAAAACAGGATCTGACTGTGTGCCTGTTTTTACATGCGGGAAGAGAGGTAACCCTACCACTTCATTTCTTGGCAATCTTTTGGGCAAGGGTATTTAGTGTAGGCCAAGAGATTAGGTTTTGCATTGTTTCAGGTCTTAGACTTTTTTTGAGTTTCTAAGATTATTCAAAAATAAAGAAGCTTCTTTCCAAAGAAGCTGGTTTATCCTTGTCCACTTAACTTTAGGTGAGTCCACTGGTAGGTGGCAGTGGAGTGAAGGCAGAAGTTATCCCCAACAAGGGTTCAAGTTACAAAACCCAGTGTTAGAATATTACTCTGTTTTAATGTGGTACCATTGCAGTGGATTTAGTTGTGAATCCAGGGATTAATTTGGGTAACTGAAAATTTTACAGAGTGGTTGCATATGACACTAAATTCTAAAGAATGATGCAGTGGATAGTGAAATAAAATTATATTGCTTTGTACTCTAATATTAGCGAGGACTTCCTAGCCTGAGTCGTTTCAGGTTTCTGCTTTTGCCCATAGGCGATGTTGCCCAAGAGTTCCTGTTTCACACAGCCTCACCTGGTGACCTTGCTGAGGGAAATCTGATCTGGGGTGGTGTCAATGACTGCAAAACAAGAAGGCAGTCTTCTAAAAGTTACAGCATGAAGAGCTGTCCTAGTCCTCATCATAGTACAGAATGAATCCTTAATGCTTCTTTGAAGAGCAGTGGAGAGTGTTTTATGTCTTTATTTGTCCAGGGAGACAGAAATTAAAATCTGGATCTCCAGGGCTAATTTCCTCTCTGTGTCTCTTTTACAGCTATCGAGTGCAAATCCTGTGTATGAGAAATTCTATCGACAGGTATGTATATTCTGAAAGAACAGACCTCATTTGGATTTTAAAGAATTTATATTCTTTTTCTGTGCACTCAGCCTGGCCAACAGTAAAACATCCAAACAATAAAAGTTCAAGAAAAATTATAGTGCTTTAAAATGTATTTTTGTAGTAGCTAACACTTAGGTCTGAGCTATATTGGTATAAATTCAATATTGGTTGTAAGATGACCCTTATTTTCTTGGGAACTGCCAAGTGTGTATGACGTACATCACTTGACAGTTCTAACAAACTGTGAGGTCTTGGTATGAAATTCTCTAAAAATGCTGTATTAATATGTTCTTTGTTGCTGTTTACAACTGAAGATGAATTTCTTGCATTTGTAGCTCAGTTAGCATCATGTAAGACTTGTATCACACTCAGAATATCCCCAGAGTTGATCACAGGATGTTGTAAGGAGTAAAATTTGGATAGAAGGCCACTGAATGTGAAAAGAATGCCATAGTTCTTGCAACTTCACTCAACAGATGCAAATTTTTACGATGCAAAAATAAAAAATACATATAAATAAGAGAACATAGATTTTATTTATCTCTTGTCTTCTATATATTTTCTACCAGCTATAATAAGGTGTGTTAATTCCTATAAATACAATTTCTTTTAAAAAATAGCTGTTTCACGTATTCTATAATAGCAGTATTTTCTGTCACATACATAATGTACTTTATTGTACAAATGTAAAAGCTTTCAAGGAAGTTAAACTACTTGACTGTATAAAACAATTAAAAATAATTTTGTTTTACAATAGACGTGATGAGTAATTGATGAATCCTGTAAAAAAACAACTTCATAGGAAGGTTTTTTTTTCCTTTGTGCAACTGGTAATGTTCCTGTCTGTTTGTCCTAAGACAGGTTACAGTGTATATGGCCTCCTTATTTAGGAGCTTCTTTTGTGTGTCAACAGCAGAATGTAAACTTAACTGCTTGGGAAGGGACAAGGCCATCATTTTTATCCATGCTCTGTTTTTGGATTGTGCTTAGAGGATTAGTCCCATTATCAAGTGCAAAAAAACAGCAGTTCAAGTGTATCAGCCTATAATGCCTGAAAAGTCTGACCTTTCCATTGTACTTTAATAAGGGATTTTCTCCACTGCAGGAGAGCAGCAGATTTAAAATTGCTAAACAAGAAGAGAGAGTTTACTGTGATCTAAGTTCTGGTGGCTGAAGGAGATAGTATCATCCTCACAAAGTTTTCCTTCAGATGGGCAAATCCACTGTGAGTTTATCTCTAGGCATTGGATTAGAAACTTTAGGAGAGTCCCTTATGATAAGGTATCATTATAAGGGCACAAGAAAAGGCTGGGAACTGATTGTTCTGCAGGTTGTTTTTCCTAGCTCAGGCCTTCTGACTCTCACTGCCAGGTACCACCTTTGCCATATGCCTGTCTGTCTTTGCCTCCTGACTGCAGTTGCTTAGCCACTGAAGTGTGGAGCAAAAACTCAGATAAAGGAACTGAATTGAAGCACAAATATGATACTGGTTGCTAAGTCAGTGTCTTCCATTTGTTGGAATACTGTGAATCCTAGTGAAACTGGAGCACTATTTGTTGTCCAGTGGCTTCAGTAGTGTACAGGAACAGGGATTCCTTAAACATGATGTTAGTGTTAGTGACGTGGTGCCAATGGATTTGTTTTCCAGAGGATTATTTTTCTGACTTGCTCAGATGAACTCTTTGCTGTAAACATTTTTCCTAAAGAGGAGCTTTCAAACATGTCTAAAGACTTCCAGTTCCACTAGGGAACTTTCCCTTCCATTCCTCAGATAAGGAGATGTTAACTTTCAGAACAGAAATGTTAGGAAGACATATTCCACTCTGCCTTATGGTGCTGGTGGAGTGTGCTTTTATATGAATAAATTCATCACCTGAAACTGCTCTGATGCTGAGCACATTTCCAGTTCTATCACAAACTTAAAGGAATTCATCTGGCAAAAGGTATGTTGTGAAATGGGTGTAAATCCTGGCCTTTTTACTTAGAATGAGATTAGAATCTCAACCTTTCAATAGGGACTCTTTTCTTTCAAATAAGTATTTTTCTGTTTAACCTTTTATAAACTGACTCAAAGCAGGGTGAGGTTAAAGAATAAATTTAAATACATGTCCTGAAGCACTAGGAAATTACTTAGTCACATGATGCAGTGCAGCAGGGAAACAGTGCTGAATTCGTGATGAATCCTGAGCTGAAGCCCTTCTCACTGTTACCTTCTCACCTAATCACATCAGATATATGTTTGTAACTTCTGATAATTCCTGGTCCTGCAAAAGACAGACTTTTGTAACAAGGGAGTTGTTGGCTGATGCAGCTGTGGAAACGACTTCTTGCATATCAGGGAAAAAGCTCTGCCAAGCTGGAGTATAACTGACAAACACCAGCAATCATCCCAGTGCAATAATCAGACATAAGTACCCCCACCCCAGCATTCAAGACACAGTAATTTGTAAAGAAATGAAAATCAGCCTTTTAAAAAATAGTTACTAAAATTTAGATAATTAATTGTACAAAAATAAACTAAATCAGTATTGGGCTAAGTAAGATCCCTGCTTAGATCCCTTAAAGTCACCTCTGTGGCTTGGACTTGGGGAAATAAAAAGTAAACACAGCTGATACTGTGGTGTTTTGTGACTTTCTTGAAAGAGAAGTCCTAAGCTGGAGGTTTTTTGGGTGAATGCCAAGATTGTTGTGCTCACTTACATGCAAGGTCGACTCCATTATTTGAAAAGGGGGTTTGATGCACTGTCTTGGCAACTTTGTGCCTATAGATGAACAGCTCTCCCATAACTCAATTAGCCTAACTGCTAGGCTGTAGTGTTTGTCACCTTTTGCACTGACCAGGGCATCCTCAATTACGGGAAAAACCCTCTCCTAATTAAAATCATACCGGTTATGTTGAAAACAAAAGATGTTTTCACTTTCATATTAAATTATGCTTTTGGGATTGCTTTCAGAGTGTTTTGTTCCCTTTCAGAAGTGTCTACAGACAACTGCTGCAGCATTCTTTCCAAATGATAAATTCCCCACGGTCTTTCAGGAGCCAGTTCTAATCCCATCTTGGGAAGTTGTTAGCTTTGAGCACCTTGTGTGTGCTGCACCTGTGAACTTGGGCAGTTGCTCTTGTGTTCCAAACACAATATTGAATATGGGCTTTGTTTAACCACAAAGCTGTGGGACTGTAAATGGTGCAGTTGTCATCATCATCAACATACTTGTGGGATGTAGTAAGGCTGACAGTCTGAATTGACTGAAGATACCCTTAGTCCTATTTTCCATTCTGTGCCCTTTTTGAGAATCCTTTCCTTTAGGCTCTCAAGGACTCTCAGCTTTTCCTCTATTTCCCTTGTGCTTACATCACCATGTAGGTGATGTAAGTTTTCTTTCTTTCTTTTCCCACTTGAAAAGGTTTAGTTTAGGTACCATTTCCACTTAGGAACTTGAATAACTGTGTTTTAATGTTCTCCCTATTGAGCCAGGGAGAAATGCATGCTGGTTGGTATTCTGCTAATATCACCAACTTCTTCATTGTGTAAGTAAGTTGCACTTTAGGGAGTATTTCCCTAGGCTGTGGTGGTAAAGGTATCTTCAAAGCAGAGCCTTCTTTTTCAGACCCTAACAGTAATGAAAGCAGAGCTTGACAGCGAAATGTAATCAAACCCTGGAGTTCTCTGTTCTTAAAAATCACACGTTTTGATGGCACAGGAAGAAAAGCCTGTGATTATGAAGGGCTAATTAGATAGGTTCGGAAGATTGTCCTACAAGGGATTGTTAACTTGAGCGTTCTTCTTTGGTGGCTTTTTGGGAGCCTGTGTAAAGAGATGGCATCAATTCAAAAGCTAGTTTGTCATGTGAGGGTTTTTTTCTTCCCCCAGGTTGATTCTGCTAATGCTGGAAGAGTATTAGCTTCTGATGCAGCTGTTTTCTTGAAAAAGTCTGGATTGACAGATTTGGTACTTGGAAAGGTATTTAATGACAATTATTTAATTTATTTAATTATCCTGTCTTCTTACTTCAGTCCATATCCTGTTTAAATTAAAATACTTAGTAGTACTACAGGATACATGATCTTCCCTAACGTATTTTCAGTTGTTCTATCCAATAGTTTCCAACTTCAGAATCCTTGCTTGTTCTACTATGTATGTAGCTTGTGGTGGAAATCAAAGCAATATTTACATTTGCCATCACAAATAAGTGCTATCAGGGCAGTTAAGATGTGAACTTTCCTCCAAAAGGTCAGTATAAATGGAGGGAGGACTTGCCAGCTTCCTCTCTGTGCTGTTAACACGTTGTCTCTGTTATTTTTATGTTTTAGATTTGGGACCTAGCTGATACTGATGGAAAAGGTATCCTGAATAAACAGGTATGATTACTTATGTGCTGTATGACTAACCATTACCCAGCCTTGAAGCAAGATGAAACTCGAAATTTTTGGTTCAGGGAGAGAGTTTTTCTAACAGATTTTCCTCCCAGATTTTTCTAATTTTAACTGGCTATGTAATTCCCATTTGAGTGGAAGCTACAATAAATTAAACAGCCTTCTGCTGCCTCATCAGCTTTTCTCCAGGTTGTAAAGTGGGCTGATGTGTAGCTGTGCAATCTGCTGAGAAGTAATTTAAGGTTTAATGTACTGTATTTACTAAGAAGGTGACTTTTTCCTCATAATCTTGTAGGAAACTGCAGAAATTAAAATTCTTGTAAAGTCTTCAGATCTCTTATTTGTTTAATTTTGGTGGACTTGACATCCAATACGTTCTTTCTGGAGTTGTCCTTCCCAAGCTGTGGCGATGAGCAGTGTGGGGACAGACTTAATATCTCAGTGGTGCTACCAAAAGCTCTAATGTGTGTTGCTGTTTGATTTGAAATACAGTTTAAATAACAGTCTGTGAAGAGGGAACTGCTTCTTCCCCTGGTAGGAAGAGGAGGAGGTTGTAATGGCTACCAAACAATTTTGGGGTTTTTTGGGCTTCTTTTGGTTCATTTTTCTGTTTTCTTCTGCTTCCGTCAACCATGTCTGGGATCAGCTCAGTTCCTCCAAGATAAACAGCTGTAATTACACTTCAAATTTTCACTGTTCTGTCATAGAAGAGCAAAGTGCTGAGAATGACTACACTGGCCAGGAAGTTACCAATTTCTTGGAAAATTAATTGCGAAATTTGCTGGAGTAATCCAGCAGTTGCTGGCTGCTGCTTTCTACAACTTCCTGACGCCCTTTGAAGCCATGTGCAACTTTTCACATATACAGAAATACTAGAAAAGCTCTTAATTCTGCTGAAATTTAAGGGTTTTTAAAAATGATATTAAATTTTTATATAATAAATTCTTCAAAATTTCTCTTTTTTCCCTGTAGGAATTTTTTGTGGCTTTGCGACTTGTAGCATGTGCACAGAATGGATTGGATGTTTCCCTGAGTAGTCTTAACTTGCCTGTTCCTCCACCAAGATTTGTAAGATTTCTTTTTTAATTGAACATATTAGTAAGAACTGCTTTTAAGTAACAATTAGAAGGGTTTGGTAGAAATCTCAAACACTTCAGAGGGTGGTGTTGTAGGGCAGTGGGGCCCTACAACAGGGGAAAATCAAGTAATGTAGAATAAGCTGCTACATGTTCTAATGAGCATTTAAATATAAAATTGTGTATAAATTTGAAGATACATGATATTTGTTCTGCTAGTGTTGTCCTTAATGGAATAAACATTTTAAATTTTTTGCTCTAAATTTTGATATGAATGACTAAAATGCAGTTCTGGCTTCAAGAAGCACCTTCTCAAATAAGAGGGTGGTTTTGCAAAGTCAGAATCATGTCTCTTTTAATGTGTTTGGTGATTCTTTTCCTTTTTTTTCTTTAGACTGATACTAGCAGTCCTTTGCTACTCAGTGGAACAGCATCAAGTGATCTACCATGGGCTGTAAAGGTAAACTAAGTATTAGCTGTTACCCAGAACCGTTATCTGCTTTGCAGGAAAACATGTCTTTCTGAGAAAAATCTAATGCTACATTTCTAAAGTATCATAGTTACCATTCCTGTCAAATCTGTAATTGGGCTGATTGACCTAATTTAATAAGAACGCTTGACCCTTGGGAAATTTCTTCATGTTCAGAAATTTAAAATAAAGAAAAAAAAAGGGGTTGTTACCTGAAGCCATGAAAATAATTGAAGAAGAAATCTCAGAGGGTTTTGATGAGTCTCTGACTTAAAAATAATATCTTTTTGAAAGTTTCTTACAAGCATCAGGAACTGCAATGTGTGATTATTAAAGAAAGTTAACCCTTTTGAAAGAACTACTGCTTCTTAGGCTATGAGTGTGACTGTTAGCATAAGTAATATTTTTCTTGTGCCCCTGCAGCTCGAAGACAAGGCCAAGTATGATGTTATTTTTGACAGCCTAAATCCAGTGAATGGACTGTTGTCAGGGGATAAGGTGAAACCTGTACTCCTTAACTCAAAACTGCCAGTGGATATCTTAGGACGGGTAAGGATATCTTTCTTCTTGATTGTCAATTCACGAATAATACCTGTGCTGCACTCAGCAGTGCCTATTTTTCAAACTGAAGATTTTTAGTAATGAGCCTAACTATTAAATAAGATCTTAGGAGTGCCACTATTAAACTGAAAAATAAAATTTCTTTTGCTGTTTGGATAGATCACCTCCAACTGCAGTGTATCAATTAACACTTGGGTCAGGGCAGGGTGCCTCTGTCTCCAACTTAAGAATCTCTCTGCTTTTGCATGGTTTTATGTGATTTTATATTGCTCACTGAAAACTAATGCTGTTAATCCTAATAGAACTTGAGATATGGTGGAGGGAGGCTGTTCTCACATTTGTTTTTAATGAGGTTTTAGGTAGGAAATTGCTGCCATTTAGTCAAAGATCCCTATATTCTGCTTTTTATTGGTAGGTGTGGGAATTGAGTGATATTGACCGTGATGGAATGTTGGATCGAGATGAGTTTGCAGTTGTAAGTATCTTCTGCCTCTTGGGATTTTGAAAGCCTGATGGTACATTTTAAAATAGATGCAGTGTGTATTAATTTCTGACTGTATGGTTCATTTATTATCTTTATTCAGAGTCCATAATCAAGTTTTAGAGCTGTTTAATGTTTCTGTCAGTTTGTTGAATGTCTCTCAGTACACAGCAGTAACTTTCTTTGTGGGTTAAATGAACCATTAAAAACTTACACCTGAGATCTGCTGTCCCATGAGACACTGCATGTTTTCAGTGAGTTTTACCTTAACCTTCAGTATTTATAGAACTTGAATGCCTCAAGGTATCCTTGAGGAAAGTTTGTAGTAAGTTAGAATTTTAACACTCTTGATGCCAGGACTGATGAAATAATGTAAGAAGGGTTAAATAAGAGATGGCCACAACGAAAGAATTAGCTAAGTGGAGCAATTTGTAGAAAGATAGTGATAAATTAGAGGGTTTGAAGTCTTCTCTCAAATAAAATTCCACTAGTACTGGTACAAGCTTGGAGAATTATTTTAATGTTCTAAAAGATATTGAACTTCACTTGCTAAGCACTGAACCTCAAAAGAAAGTAGTAATGAAAAACACAATTTAGAAGGCAATGAACTGCATCAGTTGAGGGGCTTGTAAAGGGGAAACATAATGAAAAAATGCTACAAAGTTATTTGTTAATGAATTCTTTAGTCTCTCTATTGCTTTAGCTATATATATATTATGGCTATATATTTCTAATATATTTACATCCACACACCTTTTTTTTCTTGTTCAGGCCATGTTTTTGGTATACTGTGCTTTGGAGAAAGAACCAGTGCCAATGTCCTTGCCTGCAGCTTTGGTGCCACCATCCAAGAGAAAACCTCTCAGTGTTCCAGGATCAATGCCATTAATTCCATCTTCAACATCCACCAAAGAGTCTCATCAGTCCTTGCCACCTGTAGGCATTTTAGCTGCCAAAACACCATTAACACAGGTACAGTTCTGAAGTTACTGGGGATTAGAAGATTGCTGCTCTTAATGCTGTGTTTCAGAGACTGCCTCTATGAAGAGTCTTGATACAGGTTTTCAGTTTGCTTCTTGCCCTGTTGGTTGGTTTTGGGAGGCTGATGGGAAGACCAGATGGGGAGGTGTAAAATTTGCACTGTTTTACTTTTTCTAGATGTCTTCAGATATAAACAGTTGGATAAAAGAATATTGTTTAGTACAGATTTTGAAGACATTTTTAAAACAAATTATTTCAAGTTCAAAAATATAGTAGTCCAGGTACACATCTGCAGAGCACAAGTCTTCTGGCTGAAGACTTATTTGAATATGGACAAGTTCTTAAAACAAATTGTGACAGTCATGTTGTGTGTGTGCATGTGTGCAATTTGGAGAAGACATGAATTAAAATGGAATAGATAAATGCAACCAATGGGAAAAGTAAACAAAAGGTCCAGTGTATCCACCTAGACACAGGAGATTTGATTTTTGTTCTGAATATGATTATAAAGCAACTTGATGCCTCTTACTCTCCCCAGGCATCTTACTTACTTATAATTTTAGAGACCAGAATTTGGGAAATGTCTTTCCAAGCAGATTATAACTTATTCTATTAAAACTAAGAAAAAAAAATGATAAGGGTGTTTGAGGTAAGAACTGTGGTACTGAATGCATCAAATGCTGCTTGGACATTTGGGTACCCTTATTTGGGTGATCAGTAAGAAACTGGCATCTTAATTTTGGAAGTGCCAAGGTTTTAATCCGGAAATTTCCTTGTCTGAAGGTAAGTCTTGCTGTGTGTATTGCAAAGCAGTGCCATTCTGGGTGAGTTTGTATACAGCACCATTTGGGAGTCATCTGTTAATTGGCTGTGTGCACTGAAATTAATTTGCATCCATACATGCACTTGAAGCCATTTTCACTCAAAAAACCCCTAACATCTTTGTATTAGCTGAGTGTTGTGAAAAATTGCTCAAGTAACAGAAGTGGCTCTAATTTCCATCTTTACCTTGTTCAGAGGTAAATTCTTCAATTTAAAATGTGCCAAC
This sequence comes from Vireo altiloquus, assembly GCA_013396875.1. Lineage (NCBI taxonomy): Eukaryota > Metazoa > Chordata > Aves > Passeriformes > Vireonidae > Vireo > Vireo altiloquus. The sequence continues at coordinate 151,117 of VZRF01013261.1, read as the reverse complement.
TATTAACAACCTGGGCTTGAGCAGCTCTCCAGTCCCTCCAGCTAAAGCCACCCAGCTGTGTAAAGGGGAATAAAATTGAAAGAGCCAGACAGCAGGACTGTGACTGAGCACAGCGATGAGGGAGCAGCTCCAGCCTCCAAGGGATGCCTGTATTACACAGGCAAAGAGGCAGAGCAGCACCAAGCAGCCTTGGTGCTTCACTGAGGGAAATGCTTCACTTCTACTTTTGGAGTTGCTTGAGGATCTCTGCATGTCTATTTTGGAGGAGAAAACTGGTTCATGAGCTAGGCACCTGTATCACTTTCTTTAAAATCTGTGCTGTAGTCCTTGAATTACGTAACTCTGAACTGGAAACAGAGCTTGCCTATATCTAAGTATTGTGGTTTTGGTTTTTTCCCTTCCATCCTCATCCCCCCTTCAGTGGGTTGTAACGCCTGCAGACAAAATTAAGTATGATGAGATCTTTGTGAAAACTGACAAGGACATGGATGGATTTGTGTCAGGTGTGGAAGCCAGAGAACTATTCCTGAAGACAGGATTGCCTTCTGCTCTCCTTGCGCATATCTGGTAGGTTTTTCTCCCTGTGACAGCTGTGTAGATGATGGCATCATTCTCACTTCTTGTTCTGCTGACATTTCTCAAAGTGAGGTTTTTGTATATAATCACATGGCCTTTGTATATTCAGTGGTAACTTTGGGGTAGAAATGGGTGTAAAACAGGTTTGTGTCTGAACACAGATTTTTACAAATACTGCACTTCAGCTCTCCCTGTGTAGTTAATACATCATGAGATCATATATCACAGATATTTTATCACTGATTCCCATATACTGGGAAAAGGAATTGTTTCTATAAAATTGTTAGCATGAGAGATTTATCCCATTCTACAGCTTGTCTTCCCTTATAGCTGTGCATTCATTTAGCATTACATTCATTACAGCAATGCCTTCATTACACTCACTGCTTTTTTAATTCTTTCCCCACTATGAGCTGTTGCAGGGGACTCTGATAGGAGCAACTTTTTTTTTTTCCAAGTTATGGTTACCACAACCTCTAATTTAGGAAAATTAGGAAAATGTAAATAAACATGTGTTGGCTGTGAAGGTGTTGCTAGTGACCTACAGCCCTGATTGTGCCTTTCACCAGAGCTGTGGGCCTCAACATGCAAAGTGAAAATGACTGTGTGTGTTTGAGTGATATTTCCTGTGTCTATGTTGTTTTGTTTTAGAGAGGAGATACACCCTGGTAATTTTCACATTTGTAAATGACAGCAAGTACACTAAATAGGGCTGTACTTGCAGAAATGAGGATTTTTTTAATTTCATGTACATCTCTCTACAGGGCTCTCTGTGACACCAAGGACTGCGGAAAGCTTTCGAAGGAACAGTTTGCTTTGGCTTTCTATTTAATTAATCAGAAGTTAACAAAGGGCATTGATCCACCTCAGGCTCTCACTCCAGAGATGATTCCACCTTCAGACAGGGGTGTCAGTTTACAGAAGGTAAGGATGGGTTTTGCATTTTTGGTGTAAATCTCAAATAATGTTAACTTCAAAGGTTGCACAAGAAGCAACCCCAAGTGCTGGCACACCTTAAATTTATCATAATATCAGGAAGAAAACAAGTCTTAGGTGCAAAGAATTGACAAAAAACTTCCATCCATATTTCAAAATGAAGCTGTCATTTATTACACCTGCCAACCAAGCGGAGAGATCTTATGTTGGGAAAGCATTATTTTCTCTTTTAAAAGAATAATCCCACTGCTACCATTCTAAAGAAATTTTAGTTTCCATCTGAAATGACATGCACAAGCTCAGTGCTTTTTTCCTAATATGTTCAGTTACCTTTTTTACATTGATCTTTTTTAATAAGTTTGGAAACAATGTGAACTAAAAGTTTAGAATTATATATTTAAAGTTTTAAAAGCAAATGGTCCTCCATTTTGCACCTCACAGATAATTTAGGTATCTCCATGGTCTCTTGGTCACCACCTATCTTAATCCAGCAGTAAACTGTGCCTCAGCAGTTCAATTTGTAGTTGATCAGAATGGCACAGGTCATCACAAATTCTTACAAGTTTTACACGTCATGAAGTCTGATGTGAGTTACCTTTTCTTGGTTGTGCAATACATTGACCTAATTCTACAGCTTAAACAGAATGAAAAATTCGCTCCTGAAAAAATGAAACTCAAAATTTGGCACTACTTTTTTTGAGTTTCTGTAACTGGTATCTAATTTGTTTTTACATTCTGTTTTTAAAAAGTAATTGCTTTATTTGCAACCCTACTAATATTTTTTGTATGTTTGCTTTCCTTTCTATGTCTCTTTTCTAGTTTGGACTGTTTTTTCCATTCTGCACCACTCTGCTTTTCATCCTTATTATTCTGTCAGTTTGTTAACTCTGCTTTCTCAAGGTTAGAGAAACTTTGCTTTTCTAATATTTACTGTCTGTTGGTTTAATAATGAACATCCTTCTAAGACTCTCACATAGTCAATGACTTAGCTCAGCACATCTCTCAAGTGTCACCGTGTGTTGTGGTCTCGGCTTCTGCTGATTTCCAGCAGTGTTCATATGGAATCACCCCGAGGTTCTCCCTCGAGCCCAGACCTCTGTGGCTGTTCCTCTTGGCTGCTTAAACTGGAAAGAGAAAACGCTGTGTCTTCCTGGTGAAATTGCTGGGGAAGTGGTGACAGAGCAGAAGCCCCATGTGGCATTTGGCAGTTGTCATTAGGATTAATAGCCATGGGTTTACTAAAGGCACCACAGAAAATTTAGTGATTGGAACACATTAGATGAGATCAGTGTTGGTTACTGTGTAAATTGATTTTATAAAACTCAAAAACATCAGTGTGATTTTTATTTCATTACTAACTTAAATGATGAGTAAGAATATTGTGTGAGAAGGTAAGTTAGCTTTCAATTAGCTCTGTAAATCCTTAACAAGAGGTTTCTTTACTAAATTAGGCTGAACCTTCAGGTTGTTTTGAGCTTTTTCAAAAGAGATGTTGTCTTGTTGATATGAAAGAACTTTTTTGTCCGAGATTATTGCTCAAGGTTTGAAGTCAAAGGATAAAAACAGGAGGCAGATATAGGCTTTTTGCTGATTTTCTTGATGTCTTGTGGCTTACATCATGAAAGAAACCCAAAAAACCACCTTAGGCGTAATCTTCTGAATATAAAGGTGGTAGCAGAAATATCAGTAAGTAAAATGGCATTCCATTGTGGTTTAAAACTTGTTACTGTGTTTCTTTACCTAGAACTATTTGTAGTCACCACTTGCATTACAAGCCATGAAAATTAGTTTTTTATGTAAGATCTGCTCAAAGAATTTTGATGGGAATTCCTTTTCTTATGAGTTTGAGTTAAAAACTCCAAGTGCTGTTTACATGCAAGTTGCAGAGTAGTAAATGGCAGCCCATGGTTCTAACTTTTGTTTTGTTAACAAGCATGTTGAAGCTGAAAAATGTTGGCTTTTATGTTCCTCCCCCCACCAGTTCTCCTGAACAATTGAAAATAAGATTGAAGTACGTTTTCCTTAAGTTTGATGCTGGCATTAGTGTGCAGAATTTCTTTAACTGGTGAAAGAAGGAGGCCTGGAAAAAATTTTCCTTGCAGCTCATAGTTCCATATGTTCCTTCTATCCCTGTCCTAGGAGAAATAAAAACTCCCATTGGAATGCCGTGATCAGCTCTGCAAAACTCCTGTGTAATTCCTGTAGAACAGAATTAAACATCATTGCTAGTTTGCCCATTTGAGAAGCTGTACACTAACCAGTTTAAGAATAACTGTGTGGTTGGTTTTTTGTTGTTTTGTTTTTTTTTTTAATTCCCAGTTCATACCATTTGTGCTAGTAAAATCTGCATGAATAGTCTGTAGCTCTGCTGAGTAATATTCTCAGCCACAGTGTGCTCACAGTTTAGGTCTTGATGGCTCTTGTTTTTGTTTTTTTTTTCTTTTTCAGAGTATGAGTTTGAGTAAGCACACAGTTAACATCTTGATTAATCTGTAGGAGAAACTTCAGCCTTTAAAAACTTTTGTGTTATTTGGGGGAGTATCACTTGCCTTTTAAAATTATATGTATATACTTGTCCTCTGAATGTTGTGTCTGCCCTGGTTGACTTTATTTAAGGCTTGAAGGAAGTGATGTATTTGTAGGAGGTAGCTACAATGGCTGTTGCTTTCTAAGCATCTTCATGTTGTGACAAAGCACAGAAGAATAATTGCAGCATTTGCTAATTTCTGTCTTCTGCATTTGTTCTCTACCCATTTATGTGTACTTCTTTTGAAACAAATAATTGGTATTGGAGTCATTGTCTATATTATAAAGACATTAATTAAATGGGAACTCACTGGTGTAAGTTACCTTGTTACTTTGTATTTACAAAGTTTCATTGAGTGCTTTGGAGGTTTCTGTTGAATGAGCTCAGTATCCCTTGAACCTTTGCAAATCAGTGTCTGTGCTCTGCAACGTGAGGATCACCAAGGTGAAGAAATATAAAAGTAGTGGGCAAACCTCTCTCAAATTAATTCCAGGAAACCAGCTAAACATAAGCTGTAAGATAAATCTAATTTTAGAACAAGATGTGTGGTTTTTTGTATGATAGAGTAGTCCTGTGCTTTTGTGGAAGGTGTCTTCGAGGGTTTGCAGGAGACAGACTGACTCTCTTTGAACTGAACTCTCTCCATGGTTTGACTGTATGTTGTGTTCTGCTGATGCAGCATCTGTACTCTTTGAGGGTTTCTAAGATTGAAGGTTTGAAATACAATGCTGCCAGCAGTTGTTACAAGAGGATAGCTCATGTTGCCACAGAAAGTAAAGTGAATGGAGTAGTTGGACAGCATAAGCTCTAGGCTAACAGTGTTTATTTTTTATCTTTCAGAGTACTCAAGGACCGAATTCTGTAGCGGATTTTTCTGCAATTAAAGAACTTGATACATTAAACAATGAAATTGTGGACCTGCAGAGGTACGTAAAGCAGGAATGGCCAGAGTTGCCTTGAATTCAGCTGTGCTATTCACTGTTTTTTAAAAAAACAATTCAGCTCATAAGAGAAAAGCAGGTGGCAATAGTCTGCTTTGCTCAATAAAGGGTTAGCAGGTCTGTGGTACTGTGTGACACCTCTGCTCTCTGTTCACTCACATGAGTGCACTTAATGAAGGCTCTGTCCCTTGCATCTTCAGGGTGTGTTTTGGAGAGCTGTGTATCTCAGCATCCTGAGATGAAAATATTCTCCATTGCTCATCTTTATTGGCAGATGTGAATGGAGCAAATCTTTAGGATGCTGGAACCGTATATAGATGGGTGTTAGTCCTGTTTTATTTGTAGAGGGCATTCTAAGGACTTGTTTCTGGTGGCAGTAGGAAAGTGAGATGGAAAGGATCAGCAAGTATGCAGGATAGGGAGTGGGAAGGTGACTGTGCATGGGCCCATGCTAGGGTTTTGATGGTGATAAAGATGGGGATGCTTCTCTTCTGTGCAGTAAAATAAACTGCTGGACTGAGAAAAATTGTTTTGATGTCTGCAGACCCTTGGATTCCATTAATTATTTCTAAGGTAATTAAGATGATTTCAAGTGACTAAGAAAATCAGATTCGTATATTTTCTATAGTCTTGGTCATGCTCTTGAGACAGCAAGTATTTTTCTTCAGTGTTTTTCTTGTTACTATCATAAATCTGCTGAAAATTCTATTAAGAACAGTAAATTCTCCTATTTTTTAAGTGAGGGTGCTTTGTCATGATGAAATCTGCCTCTCTAATTCATGTCACTTGTGGGAATGATTTAACTTGGCAGTGTGTCAGAGCACAGTCTGTTTCCTAAATCCATAAATATTTTTTCACTTCACTTGCTTATTCTCTCTTATTATTCTCACTGCCTCCTTACTTCTCCCTGCTCTGCCTCCGCTGTTCTTTAGGTTATATTAATTCCAGTTTTGGACACTCACATTTATTAATCTGAAATACAATTTTCAACTGTGTATATTTGCTGCTAGTATCTCAGAGGGAAATACATTGTTGGCTGGCATGAATTTTTAGATGAAGTTGGTTTTCAGTAGGTGGGCTTGCAGCCTAACATGCAGGTCAGGCTGTTGGAGTCTTGTTTTCTTTTCTTACTGTGATGTATGAAGGAACCTTGGCCTTTGAAGAGTCACTGCTTCCATTTTTTCAGAGGCAAATATGCATTGACAGTTATTTTAAATTGAATGATACTAGATTGTTGAAGGGTAGGGCAACTATTAGGTTGTGTTTGTTTTTAGAAAGGGGAAATTTACTTTGATATGATTTAGAGGTTCAGAGTAAAATGAGATTAACAATGTGCTAAAGGTAGGAAACTTCATTTTTGGTGAATCCACATTTCTGTTTCAACTGACGAAGTACACTTTCAGACTTAATAGTTGTCGTATAAAAATGTAACTTAAACTGAAGTTATTTTTGTTCATTATTAAACAAGATAAATTGTTCAGCTGTTGGACTCAATATATAAGAATTCTAGTCTCTGATTCCATTGAGAAGTGTCCAAGAGCTGCATTTTTGAGACCCAGTAATAGAAATTGAATCTATTTTTGAAGTGCACTTCAAAAAAAAATCAAAAACAGGAGAGGAAATGGCCAAAAGAATGACAATGTGTGGAAAACAGTTTTTGGAGACACTGAGCAAAGAATACAGAGGTGATGTCATTGTGGCTCAGCAGTTTGTGTGGGAAAGATGTCAGGTAGCCAATAGCTTTGTTAATCTTAATTTGATAAGTACAGTGTCAGGAAGGTGGAGGTTGAGGATCAGTTGAAGAATAAAATGCAGAACCTTCCTATTTTTCCTCCTTCCTATTGGGGAGGAAAATTCGCCTCTGGTGGGGGGAATGATTTGCATCAGGATGTTGTGGAATCTGCATCACTTTGAGCCTGTTAGCGCTGCTGTCTTACATTCTGTTTCAGTTGCACTATATTTTTAGAAAGCTATTTGAAGCTTCTTTTGATCAGCATTGTGAGAAGCTGGACCAGATGTTCTTAATATTCTTTTTTGAGCCATAAAACCCTTTTTTTCTCCAACGAACCCAGCTTTGCTTTCTTGCATTCAAAGTTAGCTATGGCCCACAAATTGGTGGAGTTTCCTCAGGCTTTACTGACATTACATTCCTCTCTAAGCACGTGAAGTAGTTGAGCTTAACTTGGGATATATCACCAGAGATGTCATCCTTCACATATGCTGGATAGCAACATTTAAATTGTCTTGAATTTTAAATCAGGTTTAAAGGACCATAAAGCTGTTGAGTTGGTCTCTCAATAGCAATGAAAGAGCAAAACATCCTGCAGAGAAACAGGACAGTCTCTCCCTGCCATACACTTGCATCAAGCCTTTGTTTCAAATTTCAGAGATCTACATCACCTTAGCAAAGCAAAGAATTTTAATGTAGGATAGATCATTTCTTTTAACCTCTGGTTTGGAAGTAACTGAGCTGCTGCAGCTGAAGAGGTTGGGACTAACAAATGTTGGAAGAAGCAAGGCAAACCCTTGGCATGTTTTCTGGTATTGCCAAGCTGAACTACTACTGCATTACGAATTCCCAAAACTACAGATGTATGTGAAAATAAGAAATACTGGGCAACTATGAGTGTAGATAATGCTACCAGCTCTATGAGTAGTCACCATCTTATTATGGAAAAGAAATACGATTTTTTTTGCTTTTGTATCTAAGGTGATTCAACCTGGCCAGGGTTGAATGTTTGGCTTGAACACCTCTGCTGACATAGGGACTTTGCAGTTCTCAGCTATGACAAATATTTGCAACGTGCTGGCTCCCATTTATAAATGACTCCATTCACAAATTAGTATTAAATTTAGGGATTTACTAAATCATGAAGCATCTGCATGAGAGAAGCCATTTATTAGTCATTGCTTTTAGTTTATTTGCTATGGGGTTCACCTGACCTGACTACTATTAAAATGCACAGGGAAATTGTATTGCTTTCAAAAATTGACTTGAATTGGTTACAAGTGTCCTTTGTTGGCAAGATCACAGTTCTTTTGGGGTTGTTTGTTTGGATGTAGTGAGGGACTTTATGATCCAGGAAATCTGTCATATCCAATAAATCCATTTTGTTACTTGTTTTTGGTTCTTTCAGTTGCTGAGCATTTATAGAGGGGCATAGCAGATAGTTTGTAAAAGAAATTGAGGCGTTCAGAAGAATTAGTGAATTAAGTAGGTCTGTGTTGTCTTTGAAACAAAGAGGCATTTCTGGGGGGAGGAGGGGATGTGTTATGTGCAGACTATATACACTCAGCTTGTTTTCCTTTGCCTGAGACTGCTGCCCGAGCTTTTCTTGTTCTGCCTGACAATACTTCTTTCACTTGATTCTTTCCAATTCATTGTTTGTGCTCGGATTTGGCTCATGGAAGTGCCAGTGGGTGGGTGTTGTATCCTCTTGCTTAGTCCAGATTGCAAGGATTTAAGTACCTGGCTTGTGTTGAAATGCAAAGGAAGTGATCTGCATCTCTGACAGTCTCTTAGACACATCAGTGAGAGTCATGTGGAAAGGCTGTACATTGACCATAGGTGCTTGCAGTTCTCTTTCTTGCTCAGTTTTCCCACCCCAACAGGAAAAATAACAAGTATTTGTTTTCCTACTCTCTTTTATCATCAATCAGGATGAATATATATGCATGTTTGCTGTGCTTGATGGTTTGGGGGCTTGAAGGTGTTTTTCAGGCTGATTTGTACATAGATCTGTAGAAGTGCTTTATTGAGCTTTGTTCATGGAAAGTTATGGAAGCCAAAGCAACAGAGCTTGTTTCAACCCAGTGTTGCAATGCCTAAGTACAGCTAGGCTACACAGATGCTTATTGAGCCAGAGGAGTGGGCTGTAGCCTTGATTGAAAAGGTAAAGATGATGAATGGAGAGAGGAATTTTGTGAGACATGAAGGATCACACTTAACAGAATAAATAAGTAGCCTTGATCTTCAAAGTTCCTCTTTCCACATCTTTCCTTTTCCTTCCATTTAAACTTTCCCTTTGGGCATAATCAGGAAGTTGCTCTTTAATCAGATGAGAAAAATAATAGCAGAGTATAATGTGTAGTAACTATTTGTCTGAGCAAATGTTCAGTTAAGATCTGACATCTGGGTTCTTTTTATTTCCATTGTATGTGTTCTATCACTAAACAAAACTTTCTCAGCCTGAGTAAAGAGAATTTAGAGTAGACCTGCTTTGCTTCAGAAATGCTTTCTTCTATATTAAATAAGAGTAAACAATAAAATAAATAGTTTTAGATTGATTAACAATTGCTGCTATTAAAATATGAAGTTTCTTAATTTCCATATGTACCAGTTGTACAATCTAATAGCTTTTCACTATGGTATTTCATTAGAAATGTTAGGTTTATTGTTCAAATTCTAACTTTAATGTGTGTGTTAGTTTATTAACAGAATCTTTATGAAAGTAAATATCTACAGAGGGTGTGCAAAAACTGTAATGCTTAATGTTTTCTGCATCAGTGAAAGGAGGAAAGACTCCATATGCTGTCTAGAGAGAAACACTCATGATTTTTTAATAACAGTAACACTTCTGAGTTGTACAGGTTTTTCCCTTTCTTAAAGCTATTGTAATGTCTGACTGATGACAATTTATTGATGATAATTCTCATGTCGTCAGCAGTCACTTAAACTTGAATAAATGTCTGTGGAGGCAGGCTTGATATGACACAGCAAATCACTCCATGTGGAGTGTCTGAGCAGGTCGTGATTCCAGCAAGCCAAGCCAACCTTCCTGCTCGTGCCTCAGCTTCCCAACAGCTGGATCCAAAGTCTGGCAGGCAAAGGGCATTAATGGGCTCGACTGGCCTTTGAGAGTGTTCCCTGGCTGCTGTGAGCACAGGCATCGCTGTGTTTGCAGGGGTTAATAGATGGAATCTGATGCAATCCCTCCCACTTTTCCTAGCAGTTTTCATTAGACAAGTGCTCCATAGCAACAGTGAGATCACTGGAGACAGTATTTCATTGATTTCTGCCTCCCGCCCCCTTCCATTTTTGAGCCATTCTTAGCACTGGAGTGCAGTTGGTGGAAAGACAGGGGGGTTTATGCAGAGCACTTAATGTGGGCTTCTGTCTTGTAAAGAATTTAGAAAGCAGAAATCCCTTACATCTTTTGTGTTTAATGTTTCACTATGTATTTAAAGAGAGATACAGGCTTAGGGGGCTGGATAACTGTACCTGCTGTAGCTGATGTTCTTAAGTATTCTTGCATTGTTTGCTGGTCTTCCAGGGAAAAGAATAATGTAGAGCAAGACCTGAAGGAGAAAGAAGATGCCATCAAGCAGAGGACAAGTGAGGTCCAGGTAAATAAACCACCAAATTATTCTTCAGACACCTGATATTGCACCATGTGCTGCTTTAATGACAGTGGGATTACTGAGTCTTTAAATCATGTCATTTATCCAGTAAAAAGAAAAAAAAATTGGTGGCTAAGAAAAAGAATGTGCTTTGAAGTGTATTTTCTATATAATTTTGGGTTGGTGTAGTTGTGTAAATTTATATAAATGTGCAAGCTTCTTTAGGATATATAGCATGCATGGAGTTTTAAATGAAAAATATTACAAAATAATAGATTTTTCTTTCTTTCTTTTTTTTTTAAGCAAGACTATCTACTGTGTAATTAAAACTAAAGAGGACACTGTAGCACTGTAAATTAATTAATAAACTTAAGTGGCTGAATTAAAAGGGCTTGTGCATAGGGCTGCTTCTTAAGAGGCGCAGTAATTACCAGCTTGGGAGGAATGTTGCCTCAAGTTGATTTTGCCTAATATAAGTGAATTTTTAAAAGAATCTGTTGATTTTTATTTGAAAGGATGATATTGAATTTCTAGAACATTGAAAAATATTAATTTACAAGTGTTTTGCAGGTGTTAAAAATCATGCAGTCAGCATCAGTGTTTAGGGTGCTGACAGACTAGCCAAGCTCTGAATAAAATACTGCAAAGCAATTTTTCAATTAAATTTTAAGTTGCTGTTTTAAAAATAAATCTTCAGTGTGATATCTGACAACTTATATTTATTTCTAATTTTCTAAATTTATTTTAAGAATCTGTCATTTTCCATAATCTTCACTTCAGAGCAAATAGTGCAAGATTTCTGCATTTCCATTTCGGTTGGGCTGAAAAGGAGCTAATGTGTTACAAGAGTTGTGAATTTTGTGCAGGGTTATTTAATATCCTTGGAACCTGGATGATAATTAATAGTGTGACCTTTGAGGAGATAATCAGATGCTGGCCTGTTGGGCACACTGGCAGCAGCTCCAGCAGCTGCAGGAATGGGTGTGGAAGTTGCCCATGCCTGTGCTCCACGGTCATTCCCCTCCCCACCCTGCAGATTCCCTTTCACAATGTTCACAGAATTCCCAGGGGTATTTCTTTTGCACACAAGATTATTTTGTTGGTGTCTTCTGGAATCTGTGTTTGCTCATGTGAGGGTTGAGTTCTCTGGTGCCTTTGCACAAAAGGTTTGTAAAGCTTGATAAAAACCTTACCTTGAATGTTCCAGTGTCATCTGTGTGTGTGTGATAGGCAACAGCATCACAGAATCCTCTGAGTCTCTGTATCCTGAGCAGTGGTGTTGGAAGCAGCTGTCTCAGGTCTTTAACCTGTTAGTGGGTCACTCAAGCTGTTTGTGAAACATAGCTACAGAGTTCTGTCAGTCTGCAGAGAAGGAACAATCTATTATTGGCTTGTCAGAAAAACGAGAAACCTCCAGGATCAAAGAGGAAATGGCTGCAGCATTTATTTAATCTGGTGGCCCTTTACCTTTTCTCATTCCTGACAGTTGGAGGACCTGCACGTTTCAACAAACTTTCTAGAACTTCAGAGAGTAATGTGACAGACTAAGGGTATCTTTGCCTCACGATTTTTCTTCTGGTTTTATTCTAATGGGGACATTTTTAAAGATGGTGTGCAAAACAAGTTTGTTCTAACCTGCCTCCCTCCTTCAAGCTAGTTTTGTGGTATCTCACTTCAGGGTTTCTGGTACCAGAATTCCTTCCATGGACACAAAGTTTAATCTCAAATGTAGCCATGGTCAGTGATCAATCAAACTGATTTGTATAGGAGGAGGAAAAGAATGACAGCTTTTTCTTCTATAAAGTAATTTCTGTACTATGTAAATAGGTACTAAAAAGCAAAGACAGAAGAAGAGTTGTAATTAAAATATAGCATATTAATGGGGTTTAATGTGCTTATTAAAATATCAGCTCATTAGTAGCAGAGACTAAGGGGTTTCCTCAAAGTTACATGCTCCAAGTATCCTCATCAGCATTGGATTTTCTCTTTTCTTTATTGCAGTGCAGCAATGCCATTCTTAAGTAAAAGTAATTTTACTTTTCTGTCCTTTCAGGCTTAACATTTCTTAGCACATGATTTTTTCTGGGAACTACTGCCCAGAAATTTATTAAATCTGTTGTCCATGGAAATACGGATCCCTAAAGTTCCTTTATCCTACACTATATTGGCATCAAGAGCTACAACGATCATAAATCTAATACAAGGATTACTATTGCCATCAGTTTGTAACACCTCAAGTATCTTAGTGGTTTTCATGTAGAATCTCATTCAGTGCTTGAACATTAGGATGCTGCTTCTGTGCTGGAGGGAGTTCTTTGAAATTGAAACTTAATTGGAGCTTGGTTTACTTCATGAAGAGATATCTTGGAATATTGTAGCCAGTTTTGTGTATTGTATCTACTCCAGCCTTCAATTCTGGAGTGGTTAGGTGCATATGTGAACAAAAACCACCACAGGTTTTGGGTTTGGTTGGGTTTTTTTTTCCTTCTTTTCTCTCTGGCAGCCATCAGGCTTAGTTAGGTCTCTTTGCTGCTTCTCCACTGCTGTGCCTAGGACAGACAAAAGTGGAGATGATCTATATTTAGCTTATGTGGATGTGAATTCTTGCTTCCTGTAGGGAAAAGGAGGCTGAAGTCTCTTTAAGCTGTTACTTTTTTCCTCCACTGCTTGTGTTAAGTGTCATCTGATCCTTGCTTTTCAAAGCCATGTAAAAAATGAATGGATCAAGAGTGTCCCAATTATCCAAGTCAGTAGCTGCTCTAAGAGCTTTTTGTGTGTGCACTGGTTTTTCTCTCATGGGTTAGAAATAACCAATATTTCTTCTAGTCTGACTGCTGCATATTGACATACTCTTCACTGAATTTTGAGTTCCATTTGGGAGATTTTTGTGGGGGGCTTTTTTTGTTTCGCTTTGGGGGATTTTTTTGCTTGGTTTTGTGGTTGATTTTTTAATGTAAAAGCATCTATGATGTATAATTGGGTAGTCCTCCTGTTGTCTTGAGGTTACCTAATTCCCCAGCATCTGACTGCTGCACTGTATGCCTTTCTATTTCTGTCTGCCTTTTTGTCCTCTTTATGTGGAGGTGTTAGCACTCAACACATGGATAAACTGTCTCCCCACCAGAAAGAACCCAAACAAAACACCCCTAGAAAAGGAGAGCAGGATTATAGCTTAGAGCAGCACACAAGTGTATGATCTAATCAGAATTTCATGTCGCTTGTTTTCTTATCCTCAATTTTTTTACTCTCTGTTCCTTTTTTTTACTCTTGTTGATGATTCTTCTTCAATTGCCATATTTTCTCAGAAAGGCTGCAATCTTCTCTATTCATCGAATCCTTTTCCTTTTGTATTAATCCTTTTTGATCTCCCTGTATTATCTCTTCCTCTTGACTTTGACGATTCTTTCTTTTTCCTAATTCCTTTTCTTGACATGTTTTTCGGTGTTACCTCTGCAGCTTGTTGGAGTATAACCATTCCTGTGGCTCAGAAATGAACTAATTATTTTATGATGCTACCTAATGTCCTTAAAACACAAGATACATACTTGCTGCTCTCTCATAAATCAAAAGGTTCCATATTGCTGTGTATGAAATGTGCATTTCTTACCCGTACTGGTGTACAGAAGATAAGTTTTTGGCTGATCCTTGCAAAATTAGGGGCAGGAATGCCCTAGGAAGCCGTGCATTTGGGTTAATGGTCTTTCGCCATGCTCCAAAAACCAGTTTCTATTTTTGGCCATATGGTTTTGAAGGGGAAAGAAGCAGAATAAAGGATTTCTATTATCAGAGAATCACAGAATGGTTTGGGTTGGAAAGGGCCTCAAACCCCATCTCATTCCAACTCCCTGCCATGGGCAGGGACACCTTCCAGTATCCCAGGTCACTCTGAGTCCTGTCCGGCCTGGCATTGGACACTTCCAGGGATGGGGCAGCCACAGCTTCTCTGGGCAACCTGTGCCAGAGCCTCAGCATCCCCACAGGGAAGAATTTCTTACTAACACCTCATCTAAACCTGCCCTCTGTCAGTGTGAAGCCGTTCCCCCTTGTCCTGTAACTCCATGCCCTGATAAAAAATCCCTTTCCAACTTTGCTGTAAGCCCTTTTTAGTTCTTGGAAGGGCTTTAAGGTCTTCCTGGAGCCTTCACTTCTCCAGGGTGAACAACCCCAGCTCTCTCTGCCTGTCTTGATAGCAGAGGTGTTCCTCTGACCATCTTCATGGACTCCTCTGGACTTGCTCCAACAGGTCCATGTTCTTAATAGGAAACTCAGTGAAACATAGTGCTAAAACACAGGACAGAGACAGGATAGCAGCCTGAATAAAGACAGCTTCTAAACTCAAAATGAAAACCTGACTTCTCTGTGAGGAAAACAGTTAATCCATGTGTTGGTGCATGATCTCAATACTTCAGTGAGTTTTGTTTTACTGAAGAAAAGCAAATGCAAACAGCCTGACTATTTTTATGTCATTGAATTAGAATCTTGCTTGTCTGGTATCCTTGCTGGCTTCTGGAAGATAATTTGTTGATACTTTGAAATCTGGGTTAGCACTGCAGTTTGTATTGCCAAATTCTAGGAGGAGAGAGGGAACAAATGTAAAGCTGATGTGTTTTATTTCAGGACCTCCAGGATGAAGTAAAGCGGGAGAGCAGTAATCTGCAAAAGCTGCAAGCTCAGAAACAGGAAGCACAGGAAACCCTTAATGATCTTGATGAGCAGAAGGCCAAGTTGGAAGAACAACTTAATGACATCAGGCAGAAGTGTGCAGAGGAGGCCCATTTGGTAAGGTCTGGTGGCCAAGGCCCTTGGAAGAATAAGGCCCTTGCCTTGTCTTGAAGAACTTGGCCTTGCAGAGTTACAGTTGTGGGTGCAGGAGAAAAAGCTTTAATGAATAAATAGCCTGAGTGTCAAGGTTCTGTGACTGACAGAGCATAGGAAATACATCCCTCACTTCAATGTTCCTAATTTAGTATCAGCGTGTCAACAAACACTGAGATATATTTGCACATAAATGAGGTTTAGAGCAAACAGTTAGCAAAATTTTATAATACAATATAAATGTAGTTAGAAACACTTAATTACTGGGACTGATTTCTTAGTGGTTAAAAAGATATCGTCTTAGGTAATTTTTTTCTAACATAAAGCTATTATATTTCTTTAAGGTCTGGAATTACCTTTTCAATGCTAGAAATATCTCTGTTGGTCAGAAGAACAACTAAAATACTCTGTTCTTACTGACACCAATAGAGAATTAACTGTTCATTCAGGTATGATCTATAATCTCTGCAATAACTATGAGATTTTTTACTTTTTCTGATCATAAATAATAGTATTTAGTTGTGTTTGAAAGTGGTGTTTGGGTTTTTGGGTGTGGGTTTTTTGTTGTTGTTTTTTTTAACTTGAAATGTTGTTCATGTTTAGATTGCCATGCTGAAGGCTGAAATAACAAGTCAGGAATCAAAGATTTCAGCATATGAAGATGAACTGACCAAAGCCCAAGAGGAGCTGAGTCGCCTGCAGCAAGAAACTGCAGAGCTTGAGCATTGCATAGAGTCTGGGAAAGCACAGCTGGGACCTCTTCAGCAACATCTGCAGGATTCACAACAGGAAATCAATTCAGTAAGGCAGCGTGAAAGACCCACCCCCCAAAAAATATTTTGAGCTGGCAACCTTTTGTGTGGTTTGTCTTAAGGGGAAGGCGTTGTTTCCTTTTTTCTTCACTGTTTGCTCATGTCTTTAGTTACTCACACATGTGTTCTGTGCTAGTAGTTGTTAGGATTTCTAGAGGCTGACTTAAGTCATACTTCATTGTCTTTCTCCAGGTTTATTAATTAAAGGGATTAATTTATTATCCTCCATGGATAATTTGTCATAATGTAATGAATGAAAAATGGATAATGCAGACTTAAATTCTCTGTGTCCAGTTAAGTTTTCATCCTCAGCCATGGCCTGGGGCACGCTCTCACTATTCTTTAATTGATGTGAATTTGGTATAAGATTACTGATAGCATTTACCTAGCTTGTTGTTGAAGGAGGAAAGTAAGATGGATGTAAGAAGAAATTGGGTTGAAATTAGACACTGAGAAGCAGAGAGCTGTCTGCACTCGTTTTCAAGCCCTGTGCTTTGAGGTGGCTGCTCAATGTTGCTTGGAACATTTTCAGTTTCTCCCTGTAATCAGTGATTTGTTATTACTTCAGTGATGCATGAGCTTGCACACCCTTTCCTCATGGTTCTCCTTCCCTGTTGCCAGTTGTGTTATGTATTAGCCACTAACACTGATACCAAGTTGAAAACAAAAGGCAAAGCCTGGCTTAGAACCCTAGAAATGACTGACTTTGGGGTGATCATTTCACACAATTTACATCTGTAACTTCCTAACGAGTCTTATAACATTCATAATTTTAAAATATGGCTTTAGTTTAGAAAGTGAGAAGTAAACAAATGAATTTATTAGTAATTTCATCACAGGTAGAGAGAAGGTTGTACTGTTTCAGTGTTTTTATATGGCAAGAGGTGCTCGCCGTGAACAGATTTGAGACTGATAATGTGAGAGATTATGCTTGACTGTACCACTGACATTTTTTTATTGGGTTTTATAACAGTCCTCCTGGTTTTATTGCTCTTGAGTCACAGCTAAGGAACAGTAGGTGTTTTGGTGCTTTAGGCAAGATTATCCAGTGGCTGGTCTGAGGTCAGTTAATTTGAAAGACACCTGGTGGTGTCTTTGCTGACACCCTGAGAGCTCTATAAGGTGACTGACCTAGCACAGTTCAGTGGGGCTTAGGCACCCAAATATCTGAACTAAGTTTATCCTTTTGCATGATCTGCCAGCTCCAGTAATTCCTTCATAACTGGCAGGTTGGTTGTAAATGTTTGCTGTAAGGCACTGCATTAAGCATATTGCAGAAATAATAACATATAAATCTAAGTGTCTGCTTAGGAAGATTACTTGGCTTTTGTAGACTTCAGAAGTCATGTGGGAGATGATAATGAAATTGTAATGTTCTTTCTCAGAAGATGAGAATTCTCATAAAGCAGCCTTTTTAATTCCAAGTTTAAGGAAATTGCAAATACATAATTTAGAAAAAAAAACCCAAACCACACCCACACACAAAAAAACCCCAAAACAAAAATAAGAAAGAAAAACCCAACCGAAACTCCCCAGCAAAACTTAACAAACAAAAAAACCCTGAAACATTTGCAACTTTTCTCGTGAGTTTGATTAGCAACAAGTCTTGGTGTTGCCAGTGACAGTCTTCTTCCTTGGCAAAAGGTGTGTCCTTCAACCACTCTGCACTTCTGCTAAATAAGATTTCTGCTTATCTCTCAAATGTCACCCTTTGATTGACAGAACAGGTTTTTATTATATTTGTTTTTCAAAATAAGATTTTCAGATGTATATCACCAATATATTATATTTAGGAGGGGATGGCCATTTACTGGCTTCCGTGTGCTGCCATACTGATGCAAATACATTTATTTCTGTTTACAGGTGCAGACTAAGCTTCTTGAGCTGAAAGAACTGGAAAATAACCAATTCAGTTGGCACTCTCAGCCCCATACTACACTTGTTAATGGAACTGTGGATCATTCGAGTCTTAGCAACAGCAGCAGTGAAACTGCAAACCTTAATGAGAATGCTGAGAGGGAAAGTATAGCAGAAGAGGAACAAACAAACAGTGTGTCTCCAGTGAGTAGTGTTTTGCCTGCTTGATCACGATGCATTGCAGCTGTGAAGTTGGAATAAGTTAAGAATGTACCAAGATTGATTATGTTTTTAAACACTTGCACAACTGAAATTTCAGGGTGTTTTTCTGAGGAACTGTGTTTCCACATATCTGAAAGTTCATAAGCAGAAGAGGGGGTAATTTTAGCTTGCCTGGAAAGTGGCAATAACATTTTTTTCTGTATTTATTTCCAAAGCAAAATATCATAAATTGAATAGCAGAATTAACATTAAAGTAGAGCAGCTGTCTCCATTTGGTGCAACGGGAGTGGAATAAGGAAATGTACAGAAAATCTAGAACTATCTTGCTTTAAATGTTCCTCCTTATGTCTCAGTAGATTCATGATTGATTTATTTTTTTAAAACTTTTACAGGGTTTATGGAACACTAAAGTATGTGCTACAAGTATGAACCTCTTGAAGTATGCTTTTAGTATATTCTGTAATTCTATTTAAAACTTAAAATTTCATTGTGCCATCTTGTATTTACTTATTTATGTGGAATTGCTTTTATCCTTGTACAGATAAGGAATAGTCCTGAAACAGCAGTCTCTGTTGGAGAAGAGAAAGAGACCCCAGCTGCAACTATTACTAAAAAAGTGAGTTTGTTGAGGTTTGGGGGAGGAAAAAGTAGGTTAAAAAAAATCCTGGTTAAACTGTTGCAGGCTTGCATGATGGTCACATAACAACAGAGGAATAATTGTCACTTCTTACTGGTTTTTATTTAGTGTGATGTCTTGAAAACATTTCATCTCATGTAGCAGGCAGGTTGTGGAAAAATATTTTGGATCTCCATTGATGAATTATATAGGATTCCAGCTGTCTCTTTGCTTTAAGCTTTAAGAAACCACTGAATGGTAACAGGAGATGACATAAGTGTTTTCTATCCTTGCAAGTCTTAAAAATTTAATACTTTTCTCTCTGTCTGCATTGCCCAGGAAGATCCATTTGATGCTGAATCTCATCCGTTGCCTGATCTAGTTTCTGAAGCCAGCTTAGAGTTCTTCCAGTCTGACCCTTTTGTTGGCAGTAAGTAAACATTTCTCTCTAAGTGCAGATTCGCAGAAACAGGTCTTGTGTGAATGCATCAGACTCATCTTCATCTTGAGACTGTCTTTATAGAATAAATCTGAAGAAGTGTGAGTGACAGGAGTGTGGAGCTAATAGCATTACAAAAATAGAAGCGATAGAAATGAGAGTTCTAGGGTATTTCTCCTTCCTTGATCTGGACTTCCTAATGAGTTCTGAGAATTGCTCCTTTCCCTCACTGCTCTTCCTGAGGACGTGTCTTACCCACGTGTCCTTACCCAGCCCCTCCCTGCCCCTGCCCTGGTGGCATTTTGGCTGTAAAGGTGTGGGCATACTTGTGATACATGGGGTGTCACTGACCTGATTTACAGCCCCAATCCACGAACGGGTCAGTGGGGGGTTCTCTGGGCTGTGCTGTGGGGAGGGTGTGGGTGGTTCAGAATGAATGGCTGTGGCCTACTTCTGGTGAGTTTGGCTCTCAGAACAAGGTAATGTGGAACTGCACCATCTGTTCATCTTGTGGAAATGCTGGGCTTTATTTTAAGAGTTTGCCGTTGACGAATGATGTTGCACTGCTCTTATTTTTTATGGAAGGAATGATCTGCCTATATGGAGCCAGTTGGAGAAGGGGAGCTGAAGCAGATGTTTTCAGCCACATTAATATGATTTGACATGCTTTCAGATCAACATGGCCTGGTCAATTTAGTTTGTATTGCTTTGAAAGGAAAATAAGCTACATTTGTTTCAGATCACTTGGCTTCTGAAAGAATGTCAGTGCACATTTAATATTTTTAATGAATAAATTAAACTAATTTAAAGCAGCTTGCATGTTTCTGTGTAGATACTGCTTGATTTTTGTTTATATTGAAGTGGTCTTACAGCACGTGACAAGGGTTTTCCTTCAGAAGAGAAAAGGTCTGTTAAGAACTAAACTTTAGGGCCTTGAGCACTCAGTATATTCAGGGGTAGATACCTACAGCTAAGAGACAGGATATCCACCTCTCAGATGCACATGAGGAAGTAGAAATGAGTTGGGATCATGCATCCAGTACTGAAGTAAACACTTAGGAGCTATCATCCACAGTGTCTGTGACAATTAAACAAAACTGGGACTCGTCTCAGTGGTTGGCCTGGATTACTGCAGTGCTAATACTGCATAATGCAGGTGTTTGTGGGCAGCAGCCAACGGAAATGCAGCTTGGAGATGGCTGCTTTTGTGTGGGTTTGTGATAGTAATAAAGCTGCTTCATGAATATTTGCTTTTCTTTTGAACAGATGATCCCTTCAAAGATGACCCTTTTGGAAAAATTGGTAAGTAGCTTTATAACTTGTAATGTGTTTGTTTTTCTAAATGGTTCTTGCTAGTGGGGAAAAGTGTCACCACTTTCAGAGGAAAGAAGTAGGTGGAAATGCCACAAAAAGTCACGATAAGATATATGTGGCATTAGCACCTGGCCACTTAAAGCTTTTCAGAGAAGTCCATTGCCAGTGAACTTTGCTCTTGTTGGAAGTTCCTTAGTTGGGATTTAAGTATGTGAAGGTGGTGAACAGAAGGCCCCAAACACTTGCTGCCTGTTCTATATGCAAAGTAGTAGGACTGTGCTCTTTTAAAGGCTCTCAACTTACCAACTTCCTTTAGAATCAAGTATTGAAAAGGTGAGAAGCCTCTATTTAGACTGTGTAGGCAGTGTCATTGCATTGTTTGCTTGGTCCTGAATGGAGTTACTGGTGGCAAAAAAGCCAAATAACCAGTGGGAAAGCAATAGTAAAATAGTGCCAAATAAGAAACATCAATTGGGCTTGAGGCGTTCAAGAGAGGAGGGCAGGAGAATTCTTAGAACCATTTGGTTCTGTAAATGGTAAATTTTAAAATTGGTAAAATGGTTCATTTTTGGGAGACTTGGTTAAAGAACCTATATGCTGAGATGTGGAACAACTGTTTCATGATGTGCAGAAAATGTTGGCTTGTCTGATGTTTTGAATCACAGAACACAAATTATTCACGGGTGAATTTCATACTTCAAAGGTCCTTGGTCTGAAGCATGTCACTTTGTAGCAGTATGAAAAAAAGTGATATATTGTTTCGTTTCTAGGATGTCAGCTAAGTAAAGCAAGCAGAAATGTTAAGGAGATGTTTACTTTTTAGATCCCTTTGGTGGTGATCCCTTCAAAGGCTCAGACCCTTTTGCAGCTGACTCTTTCTTCAAACAATCCTCCACTGACCCTTTTGTGACTGCTGGTACTGATCCATTTAGCTCTGCAGACAACAGTAATAATACCACAGTAAGTTTGGTGTCACACCTTTTACTGCTTTCTTTATGTGATTTGGACAAAATAACCTATTTTGTTCATTTAGATATACTTTAAAAAATTGCTATTTAGAAATTGTATAAAGGCTACCTCTGATTCCCTGGCTCTATCTTGTCTTTTTTTCTAGAAATTAGAAAAAAGTGTCCTATTTTCTAGAAATAGAAGTAAAAATAAAAACACTTTAAAAGAATGTCATTGTGAATCTTCATTGCTCCACAGCTAAGAGCATTTGACAGTAATGACTTAAGCTCTGTTGTTGGAGAGCTCTGGAGTTCTCCAACAACTGTATTAGTTGGTGGAACTTAATAAATGGAAAGAAATGCAGGATAAACCTCACCAAGTTGTGTTCTGACACTTGATTTTTGCCTCCACACTCTATAGAATTAAGAAGTATGTGCTGCATTTTATCTGAAATCTGATGTTGTGTGTGGGGTTTCCCCTCAGAAAAGTCAAAGTGTTCTGTAGGTATTTGTTTAGGTTTTATTGTGTTTTGGTTTTTTTAATAGCAATCAACAAAGCTCTCTCTTAATGTGGAGATTCCTGCTGGAGTGCCTCTTTCAAGTGTATTTCAGTGTAACTTTTAGTTGCTCACATTATAAACAAGCAGTTATGGAATAGTATTTTGAGCCTTTAATAAGGTAGATTTGGGCATAAAACCCTCTCTGGTGTAGACTAGAACTTGCTGAATGTGGAATATTTAAAGCTGATAGACAAAAGACAATTTAAGCAGCTGCATTCTTCATGTCATTAAGATTGTCTCCATTCTTTTGCCATCTCATTTCCTTTTCAGTGCTGTTTCTGTTCATGCCTCATTTCTGACTTTGTATGTGCATAAAATATGCAGAGACATGTATAAACTCAAATGTGGATTAAGAAGCAAGTTAAGTGGCTGTAGGGTGTGCCTGAGGTGCAGGCAGGAGAGTGAGAAATCACTGCACCTGACAGTGGTGGTCCTGCCTGTGCCCATGGTGTGCACATTGTGCAGATCTCAAGGTCGTGTTACACACCACAACCTGCACCTCCGGCCTTAAAAATGGGGTTTTTACAATCTGTAATACTTGGCACAGTATCCTTTTCAAAGTCTTGACGTTCAAATGTAACCAATTCTTGGTCTTAACTGCAGTCAAAAGGAAGAGAAAAAAAGGGATATCAGAGCTTTGGTGTGGGATTAGCAGTGGATTCTTGAGATATGTTCTTCTGAAGTTAGGCTTTCATCCTAAATGCTTTACCATACATCTCTGGAGTGCTGGAATCTTGTAGTTATAGTTTCATGAAGATGGCTCTGGTTGTAGAAATCTGAAACCAAAACCAGTGGTAGATATTCTTGACTGTTGCATTAACTGTTACCAAGTGTGTTGCACATATTGTACCTTTTTTCCATCCTTCCAAAGTAGTAATCAAAACAGAGAGGAGGAGTTTCTATTAGCAGACTTGTTTACTGATGCTGATAAAAGCTATTTCCAGAATGTGTTATCTTAAAACTTCTAAACAAAAATAAATTGTGACTGTATTCTTAGATTGAAGAATCTTTTAAGCTGAAAAACAAATTTCCCTCCAAAGGAATTTTTTATTTTAGACAGAGATATCAAAGAAGAATGACCCTTTTGCTCCTGGTGGAACCACTGTTACTACATCAAATGATCTAGGTAAAAGTAGATTGTACATATTAATCTTCTTGTGTTTTATTTTTATTTGCTTTTACTTGCTTTTGTTTCTAGTCTTTTAACTGAAATTGCAACAGAGAATTTTAGGGATTCCCCATGTTTTCTGAATTTTCCTCTAAAATGTGACATAAGGTGACTGTTTTCAGGGGGAATTTAGGAAACCAAATCTGACTCTTTATCTATAGTGTGTGTCACTGAAGACTGATTCTACAAGAACTGTTCCTCTGCTTTACCTAAAACTGGGACAGTATCCTGATCTAAATGTTTCGACTGTTGGGATGGTTTGTCCTGCTTCCCATTAGGGTTGTTTTTCTGAGATTTCATGTTGCTTTCAAAGTAACACCAGGATAGCTCTGCACTACAGGAGTAGATGTGGAATAGAGTAACTACTTCATTGAGATTTTTTACTGCTCAAGTTTGCTCCTTCTGTGACCCTCTTGTGTGAGGGCCAAATATGTTCTAGGGAAGGCTCTTAACTCCTATTTTCCCAAACTGCACTGACAAGTGATGATCCCAAACAGGATGTGATTTTGTATTGTAAACCTGTTCATTCTAATTGTAGGAGAAAAATGGTGGTTTTTAGAGAGGCAGAAGTGAGTGTGCCTCTGCTCTACAGTAGAGTAGCAGCTTTCACAAATTTTAGGCACATGAGAATGAAAGGGTACTGTTGAATTAGACTGGGATGATATGAGGTTCAGATGCTTGATTCTACAAGTGGGTCTGCAGTCAGAAAAGGGCTCTGGTTCATGTTCATATATATACACATAAATATATATATATATGTCTGTATATGTATATTTATGGGTGTATGCACACAAAAAAGTACCTCTGTGTGTATACATACATGTATCTCAGTAGAACATTTGCAAAAGTATGGTTATTTGATACTTTCAGTGGAATTTAACTTTTTTTAATGTAAGAAAACATAACACCAGTATTTCTTTTGAATTACTTCCTGTTCAGGAGATTTATTATTCTTAATTGGAATTGACACTTAGAGTTCTTGAAAAAGCTACTTAATAGCTTGACATGCTCACCTCATAAAATACTTCACTTGAATTAGTTTCTGCTGCAAAATATGTAACAGTTGCTATTTTGTAGTGGAATTTTTTTGTTCAGTCTTTTATATTTACCTTTTAATCTTATTCTTTGCTTGATTTGTGTTTAGCTACAGACCCCTTTGCCTCCCTGTTTGGAAGTGAATCCTTTGAAGGTGGCTTTGCTGACTTCAGCACGCTGTCAAAGGTAATATGAAGCTGCTGCTACTCACAGAACATGCATGAAACTGCAGTGACAAGACAGAGCTTCCTCAGTTTCATTACAGTTTTGCCACTACTAAACATTTATAATGGCTGACTTGCTTGAAAAAGAGGTCTTGATAGCAAATTGTCCTGCAATTCTGTGAAGAATGCAATCTTTTTGGCTCAATAAGTATTTTCTCTCTATTTCCAGTGATTCATTCATTCATTCATTTATTTATTTATTTTAAAATTTGCTGAGTTTAGCAGCAAAAGTATTACTTTTCATGTTTAGCTGCTTTCAACTTTATACTGCTGTAACAGTAGCCATTCCTGATTATTCTTTCTGTGTAGTCTTTTGTAATTTGTGTATATGTGTGAAAACAAACAAGTCTTTTCTTTAGTCTTAGTCCAGACTTTCAGTTCTGATATAATACTGCATTATAAGAGAATGTCTAGGAGCACTGCACTGAAAATGTGTGTGTTGCTGTTTTCTTTGTTGAAGGCCAACAATGAGGATCCCTTTAGCTCTTCCACGTCAGGCTCTGTGAGCAATGTCACCATAACTAAAAACTTATTTGAGGAACCACCAGCTAAAAATGAGGATGTTCCTCCTGCACTGCCCCCTAAGACAGGAACTCCCACCAGGCCCTGTCCACCACCACCTGGTAAGAGCTGTCACTGGTACAAATCAGCTGCTTCACGTTGGCAGAGGGTCACTGATTATGAGGGGAGGGTGAAGGGTGTGAATTTAAAATAAATGAGCAAGATGTGAAACAAGTCCATTCCTGATGTCTTGGTCATTTCCTCAGAGTTAAGTTTTGCATGGTGTTTGGGATCATACTTTGAAGAGACAAAGGGCTTAGAAAACAGGAAAAAAGACTTATTACAAATGTGTGCAAGAACACAGCATAGCTGAAAATTCAATGATTACTAATGTGATACACTCTGAATCTTGAATTAAATTATGCTTAAAGTGAGAATTTAGTGTGTTTTGTACATTGCAAACACAAATGGGTTTAATGCAAAATGAATTAAATAGGGTTAAATGACTGGCTCAGTCATTTCAGGTTAACTTTTCCTAGGTGGCCTTGCCAGAGGTTTGTAGCAGTAGCAGTAATAAACCCAAATTCCTTGGGCTGTTTTCTCCTCTGTGATAGAGGAGTCCTCAGGGATGCTCCATGGCACAAACCACTCTGCTTTCCAAGAAAATTATGATTTTCGTGGTCAACACCTTCTTGTGGTTGCAACAAGACCATGCTACAACAGAATCCTCACTCTCTTTTTTTTTTTTTTGCAAACATTGGAAAATATATTTCTAGTATTCCTTTAAAAATTTCTGTCCTCTGTTTCATTGTCTTTATGAACTCTACTGCATCATTTTTTTCATTGTTGCATTCTATGGATGAGTCTTAAGGTGTTTTGAAAAACTGTGCCATGAAACTTAAATGTGTATTCAGCTTTTCTTCAAAAGAAGGGGAACACAGTAGATACAGGAGTGCTCATACTGAAGTATAAACTCAGCTGTTCAATTTCTAATGTTGGTGTGAGATCTGGTTCATGCTAATGCCTTGCAAGTAAATCATTTCCATTGTAAATAACATTGAAACAGCTGACGTGGCAAGTGATGGTAATTTGAGTGTTTGATGTTGGTCCTTATTTAAACATAAAAAGGATTTCTGACTTGAATGTGTGGGAGTGGCTGTGATGTGGGGCACTTTTGGAATACCAGCTTCTAGGGGTGAAACAGCAGCATCCTTAGCAACAGATGAGTAGAAAAAAATAGGCTGATTTGATATGCACGGTTAAAACTGTAGTTGTCTTGATAACCATTCCCAATTAATTATTTTCCTAATGGAAATCAAATTTGAGGTACTTAAATGTAATTATTTTTAATGACTCTCTTGGTCTGACTTGAAAAAATGGAATGCTTTTTCAAAGGAATACCCCAAAATCCTTCTTTTAATTCTTCTCTCTACTGGAAAATGTGTAGAAAGGCTGTTGCCTCTGAATTCTGTTGCCTCTCTAGATACTGCTAAGCACCTTCATTTATTGATTTTGGGGAAGATTTGGTGATTGTGTATTTTATATTCTTACAATTATTAACCCTTCCCATGCAGAAATAAAATTCTCTGGATGTCATTTGGAGCTGCTTCTCCCACATCTTTCAAGAAATAGGCAAGCATTGTTTGCAAGTAACAGAACTGTAGAATCACAGAATGGTTTGGGTTAGAAGGGACCTTAAAGATCGTTCAGTTCCAACCCCTTGCCTTGGGCAGGGATTCCTTCCACTAGAACAGGTTGCTCAAAGTCCCATCCAGCCTGGCCTTGAACACTTCCAGGGATGGGGCAGCCACAATATCCTCGTCAGTGATACATACACAGAACATCATCAGTGAGAGAGATGGAATGGAAGGGTTATCTGGGAAGTGTCTAAGTAAATCATATGTTCTCCGCGAGATGTCTTCCAAATCTGTAAATGATTGCCGGATGAGAATCTCTTTTGCTCTTACAAAGTAATTTTTCGACTAATTTTCAATAGTGATATGTGAAGTAATAAGCACTTCGGTTCAATTCTGTAGTTTTAATCTGAAATGGAAACAGAAACAAGTTTTAAAATACAACCACTGCAAATGTGGAACCACTTGCAGGTCGTAGAATTCAAGAAACTGCACTGAAACCTCTTGTGTAAACAGTAACATACAGAGGGAATGGGGAGATGAAATTCAGCTCAGCTATTCCTGAAAGTATTTGGGTTAATGTCCTCATTTTAGGACATTAAGGACTGGGGTTAAGCTGAAAAAAAACCAAGATAAGTGGGGGTTTGTCCCTGATTCTATTTATTTGCAACTACTTTGGCAAGAGTTAACAAACAGCTCAGCCTGTGATTGCCTGTTATCATACTCTTTGTTCTAAACTCTAGAAATTCCTGGTCTTAGCATAGTGAAGGGAGATGGTGTTTTGAAAACTTACAAGTGTAATCTATTTCTGGTCTCTGAATAAAACTGTGTTAATTTGATCCAAACAAATAATAAAAGAGCCTTGCTGGAATGATCAAAACCAGTTGATAACCAGAAAACAATACCATACCAACAGAATAGGTGCTCAAAACTGCTAGAAATACTCTTTCCAAAATAGTTAATTAATATATAACTGTGTTCCTGACTCATTAACATACATGTGTTCCTTTTTACCTGATTACCCTTGCAGAAAGTGTGGGCTGTACCCTCATTTTTTAAATTGGCAACCCTTCCTCTGAAGCTACAGCTCCACTAGTTTGTGGGAAGAGGTTGCATTCAAAGGAGCTTTTGAATGGGGTTTTTTTTACTAGTTTTGGCATGTTATTACCTGCTATCTTAAATTCATTTTAAATTCATTTCAATCTAAGGGAAAAGACCTATCAATCAAATAGACTCTTCAGATTCCTTTAAACCGAGCGATCCATTTCAGCCTTTCCCCACCCCAGACATTCCCAAAGAACAAGAAGCAGATCTATTCTGTGATCCATTTGCTCCCACCAGCATCAGTAAAGAGGCTGACCCCAACAATTTTGCAAACTTCAGTACTGTGAGTAAACACTTTTTACATTTGTTTCAGTATAACAGCAGCTTTGAAATGTTCACACTGAAGTCTTCAGTCTAATTTCAATTATTAAAGCATATCCCATGTATGAAAGGGATATTGCTTCCAGTTAAAACAGTGTTTACATTTACTCTACAGCTGAGGCTGTCCTAAAACAAAATGCTGCAAAATGTTGTAGTTAATGTTTAAATTGCATTGGTTTTCTGCCTTTTTTCATGGAGGCCTCCTAGCTTTTAGAAGAGAGGGTTTCAGAAATATCTGTGTCCTAGGGATTATCCATTTTATCAATGTGTGCAGCAGATTTAAATTATAGATCTATAACAAGCACACAGTTAACTATCCAATTAAAAATAAACCAAAATGTGATTTTAATTTAATTGTCACTGAACTGTTTGGTCATAATTTTAATGTGCTGAAATATTAATAAACAGCCTCATAACAGTGTATGTTAATGAAATATAATTTGATGAGTTTTGAATGGTTAGTGAATTCCAGAGTTATGCACAATGAAGTAAAAACTAGTAAGTGTCTCTTTATAACCAGAATTCATTTCATAGAAGTCGTGGTGTCCAAGCAGTAGAAGCAAATCTAAAGGTTTGTGCATGCCTATATATTATTTTTTTTCTTTTGAGCTTTTGCAAGTTGAAATTTTGAAAGGCATCATCTCCCTTTCAAGCCTGATACCTGTTAAATGCAATTTGCATTTACAGTATCTTGACCATACTGCTCTTATTCTGTTCAGGCCTAATAAACTACGTGCTTGATTGAAGTAAGCTAAGGACTGTCAGGCTCTCAAAGTAGACTTGCACTGGTTGGTGTGTCTTGTAGCATGATAACTTCTGAAATGTGGTTATCCATCTGTGGTAGTAGTTAGGGGGTGAGGAGCCAGTTTGGAGGAGTGGCAAAAATGTTTACTATCTTTATGAAGGAATAAGTGTTCTTTTCCAGCTGCAATTACTGAAAATACTGAGTGCCCTGTGGAGAGAACTCAGGTGTTTCTGCTTTTATTTCCCAAAGAAGCAGCTCAAAGCAGAGACCTGGAGTCTGTAACCTCTAACCCTTTCAGCTAATGCTGGGACATCCATGAGGACAGGGGCTTCATCTACCTCTTAATTTTTCTGCATGTTTACTAGAAACTTCAGCATAATCTTTTGTATTTTGTTTAAGATAATACCCTTAACTGTCTCTGATTCATAATCGTTGTACCAGAGGTATTTAGTTCACAATTGGTTCTCATCAATATACATGGAAATAATCTGTTCTCTTTCCCCTCTCATACCATGCTGACCTTTCTCTGTATTACTACCAGCCTTCTAACTCTACAGTTGCCTTATTATTTTGCTGCTTCTTGGCAGTATTTTTCATCTACACATTCAGAAACAGTCAGTTCACAGCTAAATTTTTGCAATCACTGTCACTTGGAAGGGTCATTCCTAATGAAAGCAGGGTAAATCAGGGTGGCCTACAGTGTCAAGAGGAGTGTGCTTTGCAAAATGCTCTCCTGATTTGTTCAGATTTTCTTGTATAGACTGGTTTTTATCCAAAATAAAATTGTGTTTGAATTATAGCGCTTTCTGCTCAGTAGCGTTTTTGAAACTTAATACTGAAATGTGAAATGTGGCATATTTCATTAAAATACGTCAGTTTGATGGCTTCAGTGCACTTCTTAGTAGTTAAAACTTAGACTAAGCCAATCTTAGTCTATTACAACTACAAAACAAGTAATATTTGAAGACTAGAATATGCATAATTATTGAAAAAACTAATTGTTCCTTAAACTGAGCATTTGGACTGTAATAATTATCATTGTATTATTAATCTAGTTTATTTTGTCTTTTAAAAATGCAGTATTCTACTGAAGAAGACATGATTGAATGGGCTAAGAGAGAAAGTGAGAGAGAAGAGAAAGAAAGATTGGCAAGACTAAAACAGCAAGAGCAAGAAGACTTGGAACTGGCTATTGCACTCAGTAAATCTGAAATATCAGAAGCATGAAGTTTAGAATAAGATTTTATCTTATGTAAACTGTTTTGTCCCTTTTCCTGAGTACCTAACCTATTTAAATGTTAATGAGAAAATGCATATATACAAGAAACTATGAAAGGTTTTAAATTTCTGAAAGTGATGTGAATGTTTCTGCTAAATTCAATCCTTTTGGTTATTGTTTAAATAACTGTTAAGTTTAGCATTCAATTTCTCTCAAGTTTTCAGGAGAACAAAGTACTTTTCCCAGCTGAAAGCAAATCAGTTTAAAATGCAGATAGAGAGATTGGGGTTTGACTGTAATCTATCAGCAGTTGGTAATTGAGCATAAAGTGAACACAGCAATTACTCTGTCATGGCAGACTGTCTCCCATCAAGCAGTTAGTCACTGGAAACCTTTTATCCTTCTGAAGAGGTTTTAGTAATGCCAGAGTTGTGGAGTGCTTTATTTTATATGTATGCATATAGATTGTGTTTCTCATTGAAGATTTTATGTTGGATTTAACATAATCTTCATGGAGTCTCCATCAGAAAGAGTGTGTCTTTCTGAGACCTTTATTGCTTTTCTTGCATGGTCATAGGTTTTAAGACAGACCTGTTATTTTGTTTCATAAAGCAATTAAGCTGAAGATTCATGTGCATTTGCTGTTGGCTAAGGTGACTGTCAAATTGTGAGACCCCACTGCTATTTGAGCCACTTTTGCCTGTGAAATATGCAGCTGAACTGGCAAGTTAATAAGTTCCATTTTAAATAGGATTGAGAATAGAAAGAAAAAAACAGGTAGTCTGATTTCTATTTTTTTTAAACCACAGTTGTTTTCTGTATATGTAATTTATTGAATGCCAACTGATAGTTGCACCTTAAACTGAATGATTTCTGAATGGTCACTGAGTCAGAGTAGGATTGATAGAACATTAATGAAAATAACTTAATGAAAATAACTTATTGTTCATTTTGAAAGAATTCTACTTGGAAAATGAGTTTCATTAAAATAATTCCAAAAAGAATAATCTTGTGCCCTATCTCAGAAAAATGGATGGCAGCAGCATAAACATCTAGAAGGTTTTTTTTCTTGCACTTTTAACCTGTGGTATTTCTTTTGAGAAATTGAAGTGTTTGAACACACAGCACTGGGGCAGAGGGGGAGAACTCAGCCATGCTTCAGTATATTTAAGCTCTTCCCATTACCTGTCAATGCTGCTGTTGCATGAGTTTGAGAGTTTTCAGTTTTTCAGGAAAAAGAGTAACCTGACTGGGATGGTTTTTCTTTTGCACTGGGAGATGAGCGTTTAAACACCTGCTCAGAAAAAGTAACTTAAAATTTTGCAAGTAATAAATAGTTATAACTTATCTTATACATCTTTGTAATGAGTGTACACTAATCTTGCAAATCATATGCTTAACTGGATTACATAGTTTCTTATCTTTTGTTAAAAATGTATACTCAGTGGACCAACACAATATTATATGTATATATTATATATATATTCCTGCTTTCCTTTATGGAATTTAAAATTTTGAGTCATTTGATGTTACATTTCATGTTACTGACTCTGACTATAGGACTTTTACTCAGACTACCAACAAACCACTGCTGTGAGCTAAATGGCATTACTTTATGAAGTTTTAACTGTTTGGTTTATTTTTTTTTTAAACAACATGTTCAGGTGGGATTAGCCTCTATTTATAGACTTCCCTTTTGTTTAAAAATTCTAACAATAGCCTGTAATTATGAAGAAATAAAGTTTAAGTACATAAATGCGAACTGTTTGCCTGTTTTTTCAAGAGGGTGCTGTGAGATGTAAAGCATTGTGTGAGTGTAATGCAGTATGAAGTGTTCTGACTATGTCTGGTTTCTGTGGCCTTTGCCACCTGACCCAGCTGCCATGGGTCACCTTCACAGAAATGGCATCCAGTGTCAGAATTGTGTTGCCTCGTGCTATTTCCCCAATAACTTCTCAACAGTTTCATGGACCTACTTCAGTTTAAATTGGCTGTTTCAGAATTTGAATATTTGGCAAAGTACTGGAACATTTTAGTTGTGCTTTAGCCTGAATCTTCAAAGTCCTTGTGTGGTGGATGTGCAACCTCATGTTTTTGTTGTTGCAATACTGACAGAACGGTAATTTAGATGATAGGGGATTTAGATAACATAGAGGGTTAGACTGGGAAAGTAACATTTGTTCGAAACATTGGCAACAAAAGTCCTATGTTTTCTTGTTACAGAATTCTGTATAATGTAAGTGAATACTCTTCAATTTAATTCCGTTGTTCATTAGAGTGAGCATGAAGGTTGGCTTTTAGATGCATCCATTTTTTCTTAAGGAAGAAGACAGTAATTCTCCCAGATTACAGATCTTTTTTGATGCAAGTTTGAAGCTTGCCCCTCTAGCAGGTGGAGTGGAGTTTAGTTGCCTGTGTGAATGTTACTGAACTCTTGAATTATCTGCAGAGTTGTGTGTTTAAGGACCTCTGAGGCTTAAAATAGGAAAGGCACAGAAGTAAAGAGGAAGGGAGGGAAGACAGCATAATGTTATCCCAGAAAAGATGGGAAGGAACTTGTAATTTGAAAGCTGACAAGCCATCAGTCAGTAATATCCTGAAACAAGTCGTTTTCATCTACAAGCTCTTTAAAGAAACATGAATAGCAAAACATACATAAATAACACCATCTGCATTCCTACTCCTTGCTCAGAATACTTCAGAATTCCTGTTGTGCTAAAATGGAGACATCTGGAGCTGCCTGAACCTTTGATTTTAAGCAGAAACAAAGAACAATAGTTTTTAGAGCAGGTGATCCGCTGATAGAGGGGGAAAATGCTGCATTGTTTGGATGTGTATTCTAGAGGTCAGGATGTTTTTTCTAGTTATCTCTTGCTGAAATAATAAGTGAGTGTGGACAAACCACTTAATGCTAAGCCATTTCCTGTTCTGTAAGTGATAACAAGTCTGATAATTATTACCTAACTGCAGTAATCTGGAAAGACAACCTTGTGCAGAGTAAAAGGAATTTTATCCCATTTTACTTGTGTGTATCCTGTTGATAGATGTTATGAGGTGTTTTCTCTGATGGTATAAGCAGCCGGTTGCACTCCTATACAGGTCTATACAAATAACTGGAAATAGATTAAGAATTTAACAGAAGTGCTGTTTTAAACAAGCTATTTGAGGATTTGGTTTGCTGGTATTAGAGGGAGAAATTCTTACCTTTGACTTCAGAGGTCTGTCCCAGCGAGAGATCCTGTAACACTTCTGCAGATTGTCAGCTGATGATTGCATTTCATCCTCATCCACTCAGACTGATTTTCCTGTGTGGCCAGACGTAACTGTTTGTTCTGTTGAGACTATGTAGCATTGAAATTTTTGTATTCAAAGCCAGAAGATCTTTAGGATTGTTTTCCATAGAATGTAATCTCTCCTGAGATGCTACATGAACAGGTGTGGTCACTTCTACAGAAAAAATTAATTTTAAAAGACTGAGTGGGTTTTTAGGTAAAATCCTTGTAGATTTTTTTTAATACTTAACAAAGCTCTTCTAATACCTCCATATTTTTAAAATTAGGGTCTTTGTGTTCCAAACAGTTCTGAAGATTTTGGAGTACAACTCTCATTTGGGGACCACATTCAGTAATAACTTTTACTGAATGAATAACTTGTTTGAGGTTTAAACCACTGACCCTGAATCTTGAAAACTGCAGGTAAAGTACTTACTGAATGTTAAACTCATATATTTAAATTCTCTAGTTTTCCTTAATATGCTACCTGTTTAACTTAAAATATTTATTTTACTGTCAGATATTAAAAGCACAACTATTCTCAAACGTACAATACTATGCTCAGAGGAGCAAATTTGTCCTTCTGTTTTAGCTTTTTCAACTTTGTCCCTACAACATAAAATTCTAAATGTTGTAAAAAGCAATTTAGAGTATATTCTGGGGTGTTTATTAATAAAAATGTTCTTTAAGTTAGCTGTGACTGGCTTCTGAAAATGGCCTGAAGTGCAAAGCTACACAGGAAATCTCGCTTCTTAATGAACACAGTCAGCTGGAATGCACAAGCCTCACAATTCAAAAAATGAAAGGTATGTAAACACGTATTTTATGCTGGAAAATGTGGGCTTGCATTTGTACCAAAATAGCTCTTGAAGGTGCTTGTCACAACTCCTTATGCTATCCTTCACTGAGCTAAAATGTTCGATTTAGTGAAGACAATCCTGAATTCTTGGCTGTTGTCAGGTGAACGACTCATCCTTCGATCATTGGATGTCAGGGCTCCTCTCTCGGTGCAGCTGCACCCTGAGCGCTGGAGCGTGAGCCCGTCCTGCCACCCACCCCTTGTTCCTCACATCATGAGCCACATTGTCGGTGTGCAGCTAATAAATTCTTTCTTTTTTTAACCTTATACACCCACTGTTCCCGTTAATGTGCCCATTGTTTCTTTATGTCAACGCAGTCCTTCTGTTTGTCCTGCCACTCCCTTGGCCGTGTATACCTTTGCCTTCTTTTGCCTTGTTCATTTCCTTCTGCAGGCTCCTTTCTTCTGTTAATCTCTTCTGAACTGTTATCCTTGTATCCCTGAAGCTGAGTGATTGATACGATTATAATATAGATAATGGCCAAAGTAATGCAATTTTTTTTCAGTATTGCACATCTATTCGCAATTTCAATGGGTTTGGTTTTCTATAATGGAAGAGGCAAGTTAAAATTTTAAATATTTATTTTGTTTTTGAATTTTATGTTAATGAACAAATTAAAGAATGTAATTATTTAGATCTTATAATTATCTAATTATTTTTGTAAGTGTTCTGCTCATAACCTGGTCCATCTGAGGTGTGAGCCCTGTGGGATGATACTCCTGTGGTACA
Source organism: Vireo altiloquus (assembly GCA_013396875.1). Lineage (NCBI taxonomy): Eukaryota > Metazoa > Chordata > Aves > Passeriformes > Vireonidae > Vireo > Vireo altiloquus. The sequence goes on along the minus strand of VZRF01013261.1, from coordinate 116,403 downwards.
ACTCGCTGACCCCTGTGCTGGGGATAGATGGCTGCGCCCTGGCAAACCCTACCTTGGCAGCAGGTGCAGAGTGCAGCTAATTGAAAACTTGGCGAAATATGATCTATGTTTCCCTCATGTTTTATCTCGAGAGGAATTAATGACTCCAATTCCAGCACACGGTAGCGGTGACCGCGCTCCTCTGGGTCGTTCCCGGAGCGTTTCGCGCCGGTGCGGTGCCACACGCCCGAGTCCCGCCCGAGCGCTGCGGTGGGATCCCAACCCCGGGGAGCAGTCCCGTCCCGTTCCCCCCCGTCCCGTCCCCAGCCCCACCGCCGGCGGAGGGCGGGCGCTGCCGCAGCCGCTCACCTGCGGGGGTGGCTCCTCCGCCCGGCCCGGCCCGGCCCGGCCCTGCCCGAACATGCGCCGAGCCTCCGGCTGCAGCCGCTCCACGCACACCATGCGAGGTGGCTGCGGCGGCCGCCGGGGAGCAGCAGCAGCAGCAGCACCGGTACCAGCCGTGCCCGCCACCCTCCCGCCCTCCCCTCAGCCGCTGCCCGTCGCGACGCCTCCATGGACGCCCGCCCGGCCGGCAGCGCCGGCTCCCGGTACGGGGCTGGGGCGGGCCGGGGGTCCGGCCGGGGGTCGCCGGGGGCCAGCGCCGCCTCCCCCAGGCTCTGGGGATGCTCCGTGCCGGGCAGGAGGAGGGGCCGGGAGCGCCCGTCGGGCGCCGGCCGGAGCGGAGGGTCCGGCCGCGGGACGGCGTGAGGGCGGTGGGGTTCCGGGCGAGCCGCCCGCCGGGCGCTGCAGCTGCTGAAGGCAGCTCGGGCCCCGGACTGACCCCGACGGGCACTCGGGGCTGTGGCCGGAGCCGCCTGCGGCCCGCGGGCAGGAGCTGCCCAGGCCGGGACCGGCCCACCTCGCGGGCCCCTCTGGCCATCAGCCTGACCCACCTGTGCCGGCTGAGCCACCCCACTGCGGGGGCACAAACTGGTTCTTGCACTTTGAAGGGGTTTTCTTTTTTCTTAGACAAAAGCATTAGCTCGAGCTAATTACATACCTGCGCAGCAGCCCTTCAGTAGTTTTATGCAAATTGTCTTTAGGCTTCAAAGGGTTGCTGAAGAGGGTCCCATGTCTGTGGAAGAGCGTGGAAGAGCGTGGAAGACCAGGTCCTTTTGCTTGAGCTCCTGTTTGTGCAGCTTGCAACACGCCTTGACAGCAAAACACTGACGTTAATTACTCTGTAACTCAATACCTTCTTGCTCCCCCCATGAAAGAACTGCAGGTGGATAACTTTCTCCATTCCAGGTGTGCACTCCCCACTGCCCCTAGAATACATAAACTTCCATTGTGTGCATGTGAGAGAGTTGTTTCTTCAAAAGCTGAATCAGTCTGCAAATAACATTCTTGCGCCATGATGACGGCGTGTTAAATTTTAGACGTGGCTGTGTTAAAGGTCTGCTTGTGGATTCTGTATTTGACATAAAACATTTATAATAATCTACTTTATAATATGTGCAGGAGTAGAAGCTTTTAAGAGTACAGTTGTTGAAGAGGTGAGCAAACTGTTGGTAATGGCCGTGTTCATGGTTCTTCACCAAATGCGGAGCAGTGGTGTACTCTCTCTGTCTGGCTGCATGCTTTTCCTTTATCTTAAAGTTGAAAATGACAAGCATTTACCTGAGACTTTATTTCTGCTGAAGAAACCATGATAGAAAAAACATTTTCTGAACTTTAGATTATATAAGATGTACAATACTGCTCTTTTTTGGTGGCATTGATATTAGAGTTACTACAGAGAACAGAGGAGGTGATCTAGCGGCATTTTAAACAGCAGAGTCCTGTGGGATTTTAAAATGCAGCATTAGACTTGCTAAAATTAACAAAAATGACCTGGCTATTAGTATTTTTATATACAACCCCTATCTGGAAGTACTCAAGGCCAGGTTGGATGGGGCTCTGAGCAACTTGGTGTAGTGGAAGATGTGTCTGCCCACAGCTCAGGTTTGGAATGAGATAACGTTTAAGGTCCTTTGCAACCCTGACCATTCTATGATTCTGTGATTTTTAAGAGCTTTATATAATATTGTTGCCATGTTCTGTCTTGATAATTATTTCATGAACCAGCAAATTTTTAAATACTATTTTTTAACTCCAGGCTGGAAAGGTGGGCTCTGTGTTTGTAGTGAGATTGTTAAATGACATCATTAAATGACCTGCATGTGCTGTGTTTGCACTGACAATAGCAGCAGGCTGGAAGACTGTGGTGGCGTTGTGCTTCGGGAAGTTCTCAATGTGGGGAACAATGTGCGTGAAAATATTTAGAAGCAGGAAGGAGCTGGGTGAATTTTGCCAGGTTGGGCAGGTTGTCCCGAAAGTCTGTGTTGCTGAAGCTGCTGGAGCACTTGGTGCTGGTTCCTCATTGCCTTTCTGGAGCTCCATCTGCTGGAACCAGCTCTCCCATTCCAGAGTGACGCTGCAGCCTGACCTAAGGGGATTCAGATGTTTCCGTAACTGTGTTACAAAGTGTTAAAAAGTATATATCAGGACTTTGGCTAGTTTGTGGAAAAAGATTACTATTTTCTTACTGTAGGTCACATTTAACCTAAATCACTCCTTTGAAACCCCGATGAAGCTCCTAGACAGGGTTTTCACAGAGCTGAATTTGTGGTTTCTTTAGGTGTAATGTTTTTTTTGGGAGTAGATTGAGATTATCGACTCATAGTTGGAGGACAAAATGATCTAATGGACTGGTTGAAACTGAGAATTAAACAGATTTTTGGGTAGGGGTGATGAAAAATGACCTCCCATTTTAGAGATTTTTCAGCTGTTATCTTCAACTTGATAATAAAACTTTCAGTTACCTGTTATGAAAAGCCAGTTGTCAGAAGAAAGTCTTACTGTTAGGATGGTCTTTCAGATATACTTGACTTAATGGCTGGAATCTCGGGTGTATATCAAACAGAATGCAGTACTGAACTTGGATGTCATTTTACATTTCTTTCTAACTAAAACTGCCATCCTGAGCTGATGAAATTTTCTCTCTGCAACTACATCAGAGTTTTTAATTTTGGCTGGTCCAGGTTTCCTGTCAGAAGGGGAAAAATGACAGAAAGATCCCAGACTAACTGAATCAGAGTTCAACATCAGCCCCACTTCTTTTGGTTTTAATTTGTTTTTTCTGCTCAAGTAGTTTGCTTAGTTGTTTTTCCACTCTGAAATGGAGAGAATAATAACTATTTTCTTCTTGAAGCCACTGTGCCAAAGAATAACTCTTCAAAATGGCTTTAGCAATGCTGAGTGCCAAGACAACTTACTACCGGTCCTTCTTTTTCTGTTCTTGAGTATTGATTCAATGGGCAGGCTCAAGAGAGCTGTAAAGGTGTATTGAAGTGCCATGCTTGAATTTTCATTTAATTGGAGAGAAAGTGGCATTGTTATTGGTCAAGGTACTGTGAAGTATGCTTTGCATATGACTTCTGAAGAATAAAGTCTGGTTGTTGGAAGCTCTCGGGGAAACATAATCTGAAATGTTATGTAAAGCAATGACTAAAGGCAAAGCAATAATTCTGTATTTGTTCAAGGATTTTGTGTCATTCCTATATGTTATTTTTATGGAGCCTAAAATACTGTTCAGCAGTGGAATGATAACAAAAACATGACTTTTTTTTTTTAAACTTGCAGCAAAACATTTTACAGAGTAATTTATCTTGAAAATGCTTTGCATAGATTTAATGAAAAAAAAAGCAAACAATCCCAGCCAAATGAAACAAAACCAAAGAACTATTTCAACTCACATGAAATACTGCAGGAAAATGCTTTTTGGGCCAGAATGTGTATTTCATGCCTTTCATGTTGGTCACCATACTGAAGGCTGAAAGAAGTGAAATGTAAGTCAGCATAAACAAGTACAAACCAGACTTCACAAAGGGCTGAAGAGCGATGCACAGGTAACTCTCTTGTTACCTACCAGTCAGCCTTTTTCATTGCTAGGAAGTGCAGAATCCAACCAAAAGGAGGAATTGCCTGACATCCCTCCCTAAATTCTCACAGAGTCTGATTTCAGAAGTAATACAGAACTCTACCCTGACCTTGCAGTCCTTAGGAAAACGAATCTCACAGATTTTGTCTGGCTTCTTACCATGAACGTGGCAGAGTGAGTTTGCATTTTGCTTCATGCTTTATTTGTTTGCTGGGTACTTAAATGTGCTCAATAGCATTGCATGATAGTGGTCTAGTGCAGCTCTTGCTGATTTGTTTTTTGCTCATTAGTTTTAGATGAGATGAGAATTAGACCTTTAAAAATGGAGAGTTACTATGTCAGAAGGGTAGGTGGACCAGAGGCAGTAAAACTGAAAATTCAGAGGACTTGGAGAAAAGAGCAAGTGGGTATTGTAAGGTTGTCTGAAAACCCCCAAAGGCATGATATCAATCACAGGTGACCTTCAAAGTGACAAAGATTGTAGATCATCTGAATTTAAAAAGAAGAGCTATTAAAGCTTGCTAAATATTACTGCGCTCTGATTTATGATGAAAATTTGCTCTTAATTGCAGTGATCCTGTTTATTTCTGTAGTGCTGAATATATTTGTTTTATTTCACTGTTCATCCTACGTGAGGTAACTTTTTCTTTGTATGTTCCGATAGATATCAGTGCAGTTACAGGATGTTTGGGCTTATTTTTGTAATGTGCCAGACTGGATTGTGTGTCTTTATATGTATTTTCATTCTGTTTGATGCAGGCAGTTCTACTGACTGGGAGGGCTCACCCACTGTGGTGCATTCAGTCCTCTGAGCAGTCATGGCAGCACAACAAGGAAAGGGAACGGTAGAAATGACACCAGCACATTTTATTTGTCTGAACAAACCTATCTTAATGAATTTATTGCATTGTTTGCCCATTCAAATACAGGATGAGAACTGTGAGCCTAATGCAGACTAGATCCTGCTTGGTCCAAGTTAAACATGATGGGACCAAGGGCAGAACATGGGTCTGCCAGTTCCCTGTGTGTTGCTCACTGGACTGCTTTGCCAGACCCTTTGATTTGTGAGCCTTTACTGAAACAGAAGGGCCTTTTAAGAGACCTTTGACATAGCTGAGGCATCAATCACTCAGTAGTTTGAGAGCTGAATTAGCCTCAAAAATAAATGGTGTCATACTCCATGTACAACTTGAAATAGTATGATATCCAGAATTCAAGAATTGCATCGCTGTTGTGTCTCTATGCAGAATAGTTGGAGAGCATGAATATTGAAACCTTTCCCATTGCTTTGTTGTGGAATTAATGGCATTTCTGCAGCACTGACGAGTCTTAGACATGGGCCAGAAAAGTGTTCAAGAACACAGAAAGATAAATGCTGAGGTATTACCAGCTTGGCACGTACATCAAGAAGGGATATGGGAGAATTAATTTTCTTGCATTAACTTATTTGCTTTTGAATTATGAAGACATTTCTGTACTGTCTGAAAACTGAATAGTAACAAATTATTGTGAGAACTGCTTATTTGTTTTTTTCATCCAAGATTATTTCTGATCTCATGTGGATTTGGAAAAGCTTGCAGAAGAAAAGAATTCTTCCAAGTGATGTGCTTTTTGTTTTCTTTATGAATATAGAGATTTTTTTTCAGGCTCACAGCATTTGTAGTGCAGTGTTGCTCAAAGAAATTAATTGTTTAGAAAAGTGGTAATGGATTTAGGAATGACCTGGCAAACTGGAAAAGGCTAAAGGAAGTAACCCCAGATGTATCCTGGTATCCCCTAATGTCTCTGTGATTATCCAGCATTAGGAGAACAGAAAATGGTGTCATGGCAATAATTTCTATATTCAGGGCTGATCTTTTTGAAAACAGGCAGTGGGAAGGACATCCTGGGGTCAGTGGGATGTGAACTGCTGACCCTTTGCACAACAAAGGGCACAGGGAGGGACACGTGGGGACACAGCAGGGGCTGAAGACCCCCAGACTTTTTTCCTGTTTAGACTGTGAGGAGATAAAAGCCCAGGGATTCCTTTGTTCGGAGTCCCTCCTTGGAGACGCCAGCTCGAGCTGTTATTTTGTTATTGCACCGAGATGAAGTTGTTTTAAGGGTTGGGACATCTGAGACTGTTAGGGGAACCCCGAGGTCGAGCCTGTGTCGCTGTGAGTGTGGATGTGCAGCTGAGAAGGGGCTTTGGTCCCAGCTCAGGTGATGGTTGTGCGACTGCCAATGGCACTTGGGTGGTCAGACAGGGAAGTTTCCTTAATGCTGAAACGGAGACTTTTGAAATGTGCCTTGGGAGGCTCCTCACATCTGTGAATGGTTGAAGTGTTAACACTGGTGAAGCTTAAATGGTGTTTGATTCTTTGTATTTTATTCTCCTCCTCCAAATGAAGTTACCCATGCATGCTACCTCAGCTGACTTATGCAGATAAGATAGATTTGGCAGAGAAATGCATCCATATTTTATGATATGACTGATTTAACTTGCTTTTAGTATTTCACAGTACTGGAAGAGCTCTTGAATTACTATTAAAAGCATTACTATAAAGGCGCAAACCTCAGACTTACCTTTTTCTGTAAAGTTCTAGTTACTGAGGTTCAGTATTTTAGCATTTTGCACAGTATAAGGTTCAGGATGTTCTTTTAATTGAAGAAATCTGTAAAACCCAAGGACAAATCACAAAGCTTATGCACTGCAAACTCATGGTAAAAAACCAGTCAACATCATGCACGCAGTGAAATAAAATTATGTGTAAATATGGTAACACCAGTGCTCAAAAATCGTATGTCCCTTTCCTTTTGACCATGGAAAACATAATTTTTTTTGAAGATGCTTTACTGTTCATTAATATTCCAGATTTTAGTTTTGCTTGTTTCTGCTTATTAATTTTGTTTGATACTGCTGTTGACATAGAAAGGATCTGTTGCTGAAGTAAAAGGGGCATTGCCTGGGATATCCCAAGAAATTGTGCTTCCAAGTAGAGACAATGGGGATGCAGTGGAGTGAGGAAAGCAGCTCTTTACTGTAACTCCCAGGATATAGTGTGGTTGTGATTTGTGAAGCAACCCCACTCATGGTCCCTGGGGCAGAGTACGAAGATTTCATAAACAACAAAACCACAAGGAGAGCCATATGACTGTCCTTGCAAAACCTGCTGCCCAAAAGAAAAAAGGGAAAGAACCTTGTAGAACCAACAGGGAAATGGCTTAAATGTGGAAATGTTTCAGATCTGAGTTTTTTACATTTGTTTTCTTTAGTTAAAAGTAAACATGCATATATGTGGGGAAAGAGAGGTTGCATACTGGAGGATGTCTGGGCATATAATTGTTTCTAGAGAAGTGGTATTCGAATAAAAACTTGCCAAATCAAGTCTTGAAGAACTTGGCAGAGTCAGCCAGAGCCTTCACCGTACAGGGCTTTAAAGACTATTTGAAGAACATGGTATTAATTAGAAATTGTACAAACATCTAGTGAGAATGATGAAAAATCTTTTCAGAGTGGCTCATGATCCTGCCATAGAAACAGACGGTTAATTTTAAGTTGTAATCAGTAGTTATTCCCAACCAGGGAAAAAAAAGCTCAGTTAGGTCTTTATCTCCTGCTGTGGCCCAGGTACACAGTGTCGTTAGGAACATGTCATGGAGTCATTAATGGGGCAGCCTGTGGATCTATTACAGTAATTTTTATACCAAATGCAGCATGGGCTTTTCCTGTACAGGATGCCATAAAACCAGCAAGAGATTTAATTGGGTATGTTAATGGATTCGGAGTATCTTCCTGGAATAGTCCTTTGCTGGTTTACCATTTTTGATAGATGCTGCTGCTATTTCCTTCAGCAGTGTGTGTCTTCATTATTGGTACTGCTTTGTGTAATCTAGTAAACAGATGATTTTTGACATTAGATGCTCTTGGAGAAACAAATTTATGTAAGTAGATCGTGACTGATCAACTTCTACAGTCCATCTCTCATAATGAGAGGAAGGACTGCTAATGTTGCTTGTAGTTATGTACAGGACTGGTACAGCTGGTGTGCCAGCAAAGCAGCTCGGGGGAATACACTGCTTCATTTTGGTCAAAATGAGCCAGATGAGCTCACCACTGATTAAATTGTTAGTGCCAACCCGCCTCATTTTCCACGGCGTTAAAGAGAGATTATTACAAAGAGCATGTAAAGTCTCAGTTCCTCCCAAAGGTACAGGAACTAAAAAAAAAAAAGCAGCAGTTTGGCTGCTGAGTTGAAGCCTGTTTTGTGGAGAATCCTTGCTGGGAAGAAGCACCTGCTTGTGTATCTCGCCTGTGTACTTCTCACATTTGCAGCAATTACTGTCCGAGTGCTGCCTGTCAGCTGCTCCCGTTTGACTCTCCGTTCTGGTTGGCAGGTTTCTGATGTGGGTCACTGCCACATGCAGTAATTCTTGTTGTTTCAGGTCTGTAATTACAGGGGTATTTGGCTTCTGCCTGGTCTGGACAGAAGGAAAGGTGGCTGATGCTGCTGCTATTTCCAGGCAGGTCTGCAGATCAGAGACAGGCTGGCAGCCGCCAGCCCCTCCTACATTAGAGGTATCCAGCTGTAAATATATCCAATGCCATATGAACCTGGTGTGCCACGAACTGGCTTCCAAATCGCTGATTTGTAGGATGTGGTGGGTGAATTAGCGATGCTCCTGTTCCCGTGGCAGTGCCCAATCGCGGAGTGTGGTGCCGCAGGCAGGCGCTGCCCTGCGCTCCCACCGGGACTGTCACTCGCAGCTGGCTCAGGGGCGCCGAGTGCTGCTGATGTTAGAGCCTGAAAGCTGAGTGGGCTTACAATGACTATGTCAGAACACGCAGGAGACTCAGCAGAGAGGTGAGTAGCAGCGCACAGCATTTTCCATTTGGCTTAGAGGCAGTTCTGATCCTGCTGTGTGAAGCAGGAGGGAATCTGCAGCCCACTGAAGCATGACTAATCAGTTTGCTAAAATGCTGACCACCCTCGAGTTTAAAGTATTTCTGCCCTATTGTTAGTAGTGGCAAATGATGGTTTGTAGCATTTATGTGAGGTGGGTATTTTGCCCAGGTCTGAAGCCCTCGACATGAGAGCCACATCCTGTGGCAGGTTTCCTTGGAGGATGAGGAATATGTGCAGCTCCTGTTTTTGCTTCTGCTGTGGGTAGCACTGTGTCGTTAATTGTTATTCCAGAAAAGATGCCAAGTAATTATTGTATCTTATTTCTTCTTTGCGCTTCAACAGCGGTTTTATTCTTTGTCATCTTTCTGTTTCAAAGGAATATTTTGAAAAGGTTTATTTGTATTGAATGGGGTAATTCTCCCGCATGACAAGAAATGAACAAATAAAAAACCCAGGTAAAACGTTAGTAATCTAAATATTTTAAAACAGGTGAAGATGTGATTTGTGTAATGTTAAATGTGCTATTTGGTTCAGAGACGCAGATTTAAAAGCAGGAAGGTAGGAATTTTAATACAATAAGCAATAATTGACCAAGTTTTAATTATTAAGTAGGGCTCAGAATAGCTCAGAATAGGCAGACATGATATTGCATTTTGTATGAGACGGATGCCAAGACTTGGTTAATCAATGCTGGCAAAGCACTCAGAGAGTGTCTTGGGTGCATAAGGATTTGCAGTGTATCTGAAGTTGTGATGACAAAGCCACTAGGAACAGCATCACGTGATGTTTCTCTCAGATTTACAGTCCTGTTTTTTATATATATAATGACACTCTTCATTTCTTTGCAGTCATTATTGCTAAAACAAAAAGCAAACCACTGCTGCAGTGGGTGGTTATTACTGATGGTATCTGCTTGTGCTATGCTCCCCTGCCTTTTCCTTAAGATGTTATCAGGACTTTGCTTTCTGTTTTTCCTTTCAGCGTTCTGTGTTGTGCCATTTTTTAAGGAACTAACACAGTTTCCAAATCACGAGATAGATCACATTATTTAGAGCTGTTCAGAATCAGGAACATAATGAGGATTTGTTTGTATTTTGTTGGAGGATGTTTTGTACATGCTTGTATAAAATATATTAGTGCAGTGTAGCTCTTTGATCATTAGATGCAGATGTTCCAACTATCCTGACACTGGCTAGGTGGCCTTAACTTCATTAGTGCAGGGCTTTATTCTTTCTTTAGTGGATTTTTTTTTTGTCCAGCAGTTCTGGTGGTGGTGAACTTGGGCCAAACTAACTCAGCTGGTCTGTATTATCCTGTTGCCAGTAACTTAAAGACCAGTTGAGAACCCTTGTGACAGGTCAGGCTGACATCTGAATGTTGTAAAGGAGAAAAGTGCAGCCAGAGAAAGTCACTGAGAGTCTTCTGACTTTGAGATTCAGCAGCAGTTTTTTCTTTGAGTGCAGTAGCACTTCTTAGGGACAGGGATGTTCCCAGGAACGTGCACAATGGGAAATTTTAACCCACTTCTGAGTCTGTAGTGGTCTGCTGCTCAGACACCACACTGGACATGAGCTGAATGAAGGCAGATGTTCCAGCAGCAGTCAGTGTAATATTCTGATGCAGATTAACAATGTCTCGTCCTTAAAGTGATAGCATGATCATGATGTCACCAGCTGGAGTCTGGCAGCCTTACCATCGGATGTGCATCATCACCCAGTGTTTCTGTGTTCCTGGCACCTGAGCTCATCAAATTGCAGTGCTCCCACATGGCAAATTTTACATGTCCATGGTTCTTATGTAAAGTATGTGCAGTTTGTCTTTTTTTCTCAGAAAATGAAAGGCTTCGGTTGCTTTTCAAAGGTTACTTGGTGAAAGCATCATTAAAAATAAAACCCCAAAACCCAAATCCACAAACATAATAGGAGTCACTTTCACTTCTTGCAATCGCTGGAGATGAAATAGCAGGTTATGCAAGGGAATAAATCTCAAATTGAGGAAGAGGGGTTCAGATGTAGCAGTAATGCACTGGTAGAAGGAGAACAGATGTGCTGAGTTTATTATCTCTTCTGACAGGTCATCTACGTCAGACCTCAATGTGGCACTGCGTGAATGTATGGCAGCTCTGGATTTATTTCTTAACAACAAGTTCTCGGATGCTTTGGCTTCTCTACAATCAAAGTAAGTCAATAAGATTTCCTAGTTTTTCTCTGTTTATTTTCCTTTGCTTCACCACCTCTCAAGAGATTTTGACCAGACAGCTGGTTCTCTATTAATAGTTGTTAAGTCTGTATACTTTTCATTCAGAAGGGGGTGGTAAGTTAATGTGCTAACTTTTGGGGAAGAAAGATAAGTGCTTTGCTCTTGTGTGAGTAAATAACAAGATTGATCAAAGACAGTTACAAAAATTATGGAATTGATGTCCAAAGAGGTAACCCCTCAGCTGTAGTGCAGTATGACACCCTTGCTCTTGGAAGAGTAAAAACTACCTTGTGTCACAAAGCTATCACTTTTTTTTGTCTCCTTTCCCATATATTTTGCAAACTGTGAGAATCTGAATAATTACAGTTTCGTGTCTAAATGAGCAACTGGTCATGTATTGAATGCTTGAGAAACATTAGGTATGGATTCTTTTTTTGTTGCTGTAACCACTTGCAGAAACTTCTCACAGCTTATTTTGCAATTCAGTGTTGTGGTCATGCTCTCTGTTTCCTAATTATGTTGCAGCCCAACATGTAATGAGTGGCCCAGCTGCAAGCAGTGAGGTCATGAAACAGTTCCTAAAAATTGTTGTGTCTTTACAGTGTCTGTGATCTCTCATACCATGTCCTGAATTTACCTGTTGTTACCTGTTACTTCAGCTTGTTGAAGTCTGTGGTTAATTTAAATTTCTCCCCCACCCACCCAATTGGCTCCATTTATTTTTGAGCCACCAGCAAATTACATCATGCCTTCCTTTAGGACACTGGAATATGAAAAAAGTAAAATTCATAGGTGATGCAGTAGCATTTATTTTATATGCATCAGGGGTAACAGCTCCTTTGCTGAGGTATCAGCCTCATATTTGATGTCAGAATCTGTAGCTTAGCCAAGTAAGTACACCCTGGGAAGGACATTAATGATAAATTGTAACATCAGTGGTATTAATAATGCTGGCTTTATTCACAGTAGTGTTGTTTAGTGTTTATATATCATCAGAAGATATAATAAAAACTGTAAGAAAAATAACTGTGTTTTCATTAAATCCTGACAGTAAAGCCCCTGTGCCCATCTGGGAGTGCTCACTCAGTGCTCAGCATAAAATCAGGGGATATTTTATTGCAAAAGGTTTCCAAAACACTGCAAAAGCTAATGAGGCTATGGGTTGGTTTTTTTTCTGGAAATCCATTTTTCTTTTGTTGCATATGGTTTTCATTCAGCTTTTGTTGGGCTCTGCAGAACATATCTCATGAGCTGATACTCTGTTTTTGTACCTGACTGTATTCCACACTGCAAACCATTTTGAAACTCATTTTTCATGTTAGCCTGTTGTTATGAGGAGGCCCTTATTCCTGTTGCCTTTGGCGGTGAGGGAAATGGAGACTTATGATCTTTGTGAGTGCAATGAAGAAACAGGATGCTGAATTTCCCCACAGATGAAATCCATTATGGACACACTCCATCTCTTTAAGGAATGAGAAGAGTTGTAGAATAGGCACATGTGGTAGTACTGAGTATTTGCTTTCAGAGCCACCAGTTCCTCGCTCTTCCCTTTTAGTGTGCTGTGATCTGAAATAAGTTTTCACAGTCCATAAACATACTATCACTGTTTAGAGAAATACTTCTCAGTTTTTACATGCTTGTGAAGAACTTTGTGTCTTAGATTTTTGTGGCTTTAAAGCTTCTGGTGTAGGAGAGACTCTGCTCTGTATTACATTCACGCAGATTCACTAAATTACTCACTTTTGGCTTCCACAATAAGTGTATTTTCAACTAATTTGTACCATGTGAAACTGACAGCAGATTTGGCACAATATGTGGGGCTTAAAATCAGAAGAGCTTTCGTAGCAGCTTAAAAATAAATATCTGAGGATAGTGTCTAGGCTTGTGTTGAGGTAAGGTTCTTTTTGCCTGGTAGAAAAGCAAATCCATTATAAAGAAGAGCTCTCATTTCATAGAAAAAATACATCTGGTGTTTTTGCTTCATGTTAAGTAAGTTTCTTGTTTCCTGAGCTACCTTTTAGCTTTAAGAGTCAGTTTTCATTATTATTAACAATCATTGTACAATAGAGTTCTGATTATCTTGTGCTTTCTGCTGTAGGTTTAAGTAAATTTATCTTTTATATGGAGTACTCACTTGGCATCTAAGAACTCTTAAGAAATTCCTAAAATTCAGTTACTGAGCACAGCAGTGATTTTCAATAGGTAATTTGTTAACTGTGATGTGTGTAACACTGAAACTGCCCAGTCACTGGCATAGGGAAAAATATCTTATCTTCCTTCTCAGCCCTGAGACATACAGTAAATCCATTAAATGCTGGCTGGATTTTAGCCCTGGTGTAATTGCTAACAGACAATAGTAAATTAAGGGTTGATTCTGGTGAGATGTCCCCTTCCCTTCCGAAGACAAATGCTTAATATTTTAATAATTATCCTGAAAGAAAGCACGGCATAATCACCTGATAGCTTGCTGATGTCAGATCTGTTGGGAGAATGGTAAGTAAGATAAATTCATGGCAACATTATCTGGACCACTGGATGAGCTGCACCACATGTGTTGCTGCTTGCAATATTAAAGGAATAATAAGACAATGATTCATTCCAGGCAGTTGACTTTATTCTGAAAATAGACTCCAAAAAAGCACTTGGTGTTGTTTGGTGCAATATTAATTCTAGCATGACTGGGTTTTGAAGGCTTTCCCTGGGAACTGATCTCCCAAACATCAGCTGTGATTGTCAAATGGAGAGTGGTGAAAGAGTAGGTGGAAGCACACACAGGTAGAGTGAAGCTCTAGATAGTGTTTGGATAAATGTGTGGCTCAAAGCTTGAGTTAGCTATTTATTGTAAGGAATGTCACGGACAAGAGGAAGGTTGCTATTTCTAGGGGATTTTATCTTTTTATACCTGAAGTCTGGAAGAACACAACTTTTATACTCTTTGTAAATAAATTAATTGCTACCAAAACCTAACTGAATTGCTGGTTTCACCTCTTTGCTGGAAAAATTTAGGAGATTCTGAATTTTGAAAAATGACTTTGATCAAAAAGGTTCAGGGGTTCTCTTGTTGAAGCACAGCTTTTTGGCTTGGGCCATCCAGGTGGTTTGTGGTAGCAAAGGAGCTGGGATGGTTGCTGACTGGTGAGGTCTTTGCTAGTTGTTAACTTATTGCTATTGAGGAGACTTTGCAGGAAACACATTTTTATCAGAAAATGTCAGTTCATCAGGTTGGAACATTTCTCTGGAAGCCTCTGCAATAGGTCTAGTGGGTTGTTTGGACACTGGGTAGAACTTGGGATCAAAGATGAGGAAAGCCTTCAGGCCCCCTGTGTACATTCTCCTGATGCAGGTTTGATTCGGGCATTGATCACTCGCTTCTGACTTCTTCTGAGTCCTCCTGGATGAACAGACTGCTGACTGCTCTGTGGAGGGTCTTTCTCACTCTGTGCTGTTGGATTTGTTTTGATTGTTGGAAGCATGTTGATGCTAAATCAACATATGGACTTGAACCTGAGGTTTCTGTAACTTAGTAATGCATGTTGTCTTTGCTGGATTACTGCTAGAGGATCTACAGAAAAGATTTTGGCACTGTGTTTTTCACAAAAGATTACTAGCCCTGGGTTAATTCTGAGGTCAACCAAGCCAAGCTTTTGGATTTTCATACTTCAGCTGGAAAGCTATGACTGTCCTCACTTAAGTACTTGTTTTCAAATGGTAATAAAAGTGTTTTCCAACAGCTCCAAGAAAGGGCAGTGCTGCAAGATGATAATGATTGCACCATAGTTGGAGAAGAGGCATGTGGCAGAACTCCATAAGTGCCTAAAGATATTAGTTATAATCCTCTTATTCAGTCATGTGATACCAACTACTGGGATAAGTCATTAATCACAATATTAGTTGTATTCCTGTCATACAGGCTTGTTAACTCCAACAATGTCCTGAGGAAATTGCTGCTGAGGAATCAAAAGAAGAAAAGTAAAAAGATACCAAGTTTCATTCTGTATCCATCCATTTGAATCCCAGGCCTTAAAACTCCTGGCAATATGCCAGGATGTAGCTGGCAGCTTTAATTGAATGGTAAATAGAAATAGCATAGATAAGTTTTGTTTCTACCAGCATCCCCACCCCTGAAAAAAAAAGAGCAAATTTGAATGTTGCTAAATACCAGTTGGCTAATGATAGACATTAATTATTATCTCCTTTAAATATTAGAAGCAAAATAGATGAAACCATTGATTAGCGAAGGGGTGGTTTGGTTTCAGAAACAAATTACTGGAGAGGGAAATCCCTCTTTGCCACATGTATGTGAAAAGTACCAATTTTCCTTTTAGTGCAGTGAATTCAATATTTATCTGCTTTGATTTTTGGAAGCAAATTTCTATAATTTTGAAAGGATACTATTTCAGTCACTTCCCTGTGCTTTGAATTTCAGCCTCTAGAAGGGTTTTTGTTTAGTAAATACAAGATGAAGTGTATTTTTCTGCTCCCAGTGAGGCTGATGAATAATCAGCTGAACAGAAACACTTCATCAGGCTGGCATTGCAGTGTGTTCATTTTTTTCTAATTTACATTATCAGGCTACTGAAAGAATCATGATCTACGAGGCCAAGAAAGAGCTGTCCTGACTTCACTGGATTTTAAACTAATTTCTCTATTATCTGTCTGTTCTTCTTAGCTTGCAAATGAGATGAATGGTAGCACAGTCTGGGGCTTATAGCACTTATGGTACCAGGTGATTTCCCAAAACAGCCTTTCTGCTAGATTGGTTTAGATGGTGAGGGCAAGCAGGAATTAAGGACAGCCACAAAGCAAGGACTGCAATGAAGTTTAAAGGTGTGCACTGCAAATTCCTTTGGTGCAGCCACCCTGCTCTGTGCCCTGTGTGTTGGAAAAAGCCCTTTGTCGTCAGTGTGAGGATTCGGAAGGGAAGCACCAGGCCCAAGTCACCACAGTGGGTTATTAGATCATTGGTTCATGTAGGGTTGTCTGAAATGATCTGTTAAATTTTCTTTCAATTCAGTTCAGATATCGAAACTTTGGGAGACAAGTGTATTTCTAGGGGGGAATTGAGTCATTTGAGGTGCCTTTAAAGTCTGGCTTTTCTCCTTAAAACACAGAATAAGAGGAGTTGAGGTAGAAGGTACCTCAGAAAACCACATACTCAGGCAGAGCCATTTTGTATGTCCCCAAGGGTATGGACTCTACAACTTTTCTGGATGATGTGTGCCAGTGCATGGTCACCCTGACAGTAAAAAAGTGTGTCCTGATGTTCAGACAGAGCCTCCTGTGCTTCAGGTTGTCCCCATTACCTCTGATCCTGTCCCTGGACACCAGTGAAAAGAGCCTGGCTCTGTCATCTTTGCTTCTTCCCCTCAGGTATTTCCATATATCATAGGAACCTCCTCCAGAGCTTTCTCTTCTCCAGTCAGAATAGTTTCATATCTCTTGGCTTTTCCTCATGGGCAAGATGTTCCAGTCCCTTACTCATCTTCCCCACCCTGTTCTTGAGTGTGTTTGTGCTCTGAGGAGCCCAGAACTGGGCACAGCACTCCAGGTGGAGCCTCACCAGTGTTGTGTGGAGGGGAAGGATTCCCTCTCTCATCCTGCCAGCAGCAACACTTCTTAATGCAGCCCTATCTTTGTCAAGGACACATTGCTGATAACCACTTTCTCCTTTGAAAGGAAAAGAAAATCAAGAAATACCTGAAGTAAATGCATTCAAAACAGGTGTGCTGAGGGTGGAGATTTTGAAAGGATATCCTTGTTTGACTGCAAGGTTTTTTGAATATTCCCTGCCATATAGAGCTATCTGATCTCTTCCAGAGTGTAAACAATTGAAATAGCAATTGTTGCTCCTTAACAGTGTTTGTCTTAAGTTGTGCTATTTGTCAGAGGTGGATTAGCAAAGTCCACAGAGAGTTTCTGTGTCAGGAACTTATCTGAGCTTGCCCTTCAACATATTTCTCAAGTCATCCTTATTAGACCTCAGTGCCTGAAGATATTTGTGGAAACTTGCAGAGGATTACAGGTGAATGCTCTAGATGTGTACAGTATATAAACTCTCTTTCCTGTCAGAGAAAAGGTGTCAGCAATGTCTGCACATAGGAATTAAATGTTTTCCTTGCCAGAGTTTTTTACTTTCTGCCAAAGGGGCACCCTCTGAAGCCCTACAGAATAATATTTAAGTTGAACAGTTTGGAGTGGAGGGTTGGCAGAAGGGGAGAGGAGGAAAAAGCTGTACTTTTTAATGCTTCTGGTGGGAAGATCTGTTTCAAGGAGATTCTATTTTGCCCATGGTTATAGTATTGTGTTACTTATATCCTTGAGCCTGTACTGAGTAACTGTCCCAAATTAGAAGAATATCAATTGGATTTCTGTCACATGTTGTATTATTCATTACATACTCACAAAAAAAACGCAACCAAAAGACCGCCATGATTCTATTGTCTCTGAATGCTGAGCCATGTGGTTGATTCCTGTGCTTTAGGTTTATTAAATTACCTCTCCTCAGCTGAGAATTGATACATTTTAGCAGAGTATGTAGAGCTGTAGACATAATTTCTTGTACAAATCTCATTCTGTTACTGTTTCTTGATTATTTTTGATTATGTCCTTTGTGTTTGGTTTCTAGTTAATTTAGACCTTGTTCCCACGAGGCTGACACATTTCTAGAATTGGACTTGTATTTTCTTTTTAAAAGCAATAATACAATCAAATCAGCTGTGCTTTGCACCTTGTGTTTTCCTGCAGAACTAAAGACAGCATGTATCATGCCCTGACTTATGCCACTATACTGGAGATGCAAGCTATGATGACATTTGATCCTCAGGACATACTGAATGCAGGGAACACAATGAAGGAAGCTCAAGCCACTTGTCAAAGGTAAGAGAGGAGCAGTTCAGTAGTTCCTTCTTGGGAAAGTTTTGAAAGACTACTGGATAAAAAAGGAAATGTAATCTTTCAAAAGTCGTAGGAAAACTGATGTTGGAAGGGATATTAGGAGGTCTTCTAGTCCAGCCTCCCACCCAGAGGAAGCTCACAGAACCTAAATTAGGATGTTCAGCAGTCTAGTCTTGAAAACTTCAGTCTACTGCAATATCTGATTTTTCTTGTCAATTAGATTTCTCCTCCCTGTAGTTCTGGTTCTGCAGTGTCTGGAAGGTGTTTACAATGTTCAAACACTGCGAGAATGTTCCCATGGGTGATGGTTGTACTGCAGTTTTCTGAGTCAACTGTGATCCCACTTTTGCACTCACGTTCACCCATACACACACAAAACAAATCAAAACACATCAAAACACTTCCTTTATCCCTCTCCTTCATCAAGACAGTTTTCTGTGCACGAAGGGTGAGAGACACATCCCAGGAGGATCACACTGACCAAGTTCTCTGTGGGCTGTGCTGGAGTTTGTGTGTGTGCTGAGATGACAGGGGGTTGGTGAGCACTTCAGGCACGTTAGTGACTGTGTGGGTGGCCAGCTGAAAGACATAATTCTCTGTTATTGATACTTCTTGTTCAGAATGACCAAATGGACTTTTTGCAGATTTAGGAAGAAATCTACTGTAGCTGATTCTATCAACAACCTTGTGCATAGGCAAAGCCTTGAACACTTCACTGAAGGTAACACTATCTTTCACATGCATAATGTTTTCCTTTTTTATGTATGTGGTTTGAATCTTGTAGAATTGTTCACTCAGTGTGGGCTTGTAATTTGTGAATCTGCTGTCCAAATCACTGATCCAGCATTTGCTGGACCACGTGCCAGTGTTTAGCTGTTGCTGTGTAACCAACCCAAAATCCCTGGTCTTGTTGCTTCCTGACTCAGTGCTCCCAAAAATTGCTGGGTAAAGAAATATGTAGAAGGAAGTATTGAAATGCCTATACGGGTTCTAGATCCAGGAATTTGTGGAACACACCAAAAAAATTCCTGCAAAGTTTCTGTAACTGTGTGTCATTTCTGTTTGGAGTTACATCAGTAGTCTGGAACTGAAATATTACGGAAAAATTTGGAAAATATTTTTCGCAGTTTGAGCTCAGTGATCTTATTCCTATAGTAATGGGCCAACTTTTTTTTAATAACTCTTTGAGCTCAGTGATCTTATTCCTATATTAATGGGCCAAGTTTTTTGTTAATTACTCTTTGACTGATTGATTTGTTTTCTTCTCTCTGTGTGATGTTAGAGGAAATCCATGCAGAAATTTGTTATGCTGAATGTTTACTTCAGAGAGCAGCACTCACATTCCTTCAGGTATGGATTCCTGCAAGGTTCTTGGGGGGGAAAAATACCATACAGGTTTCTTTTCCTAAATGGACTTGTAGAAGACTATAATTTGACCTAATGGGTCTTTGATCTGGACCAAGTTTGGATTTTACCTGGACTATCTGCTGATGAGATATTAGAATGTTTAGTTATCCCATTATCAAAAAATTCTTATCTCAACACACAAAGTGCTGAGTATCCTATGACACCCTTCCCCACTCCCTTTTGGATGTGTGAAATGTAACTGCAGCAAGAACCAATTTTCAAATGATGTGTGTTGGGATATTAGAATAAAAAAAATAAAAGAAGATGCGATAGTCATTAAAGCTGTGCTGGAATATAAGCAAGAATTTTGTTTGAGTTTGGCTGATGTTTGCTTTCCCAAGGCTGCTTTCTCACTGCTTTGTTCTTGAACAGCTATTAGGGCCTGCATATCTATTAGGCTCCACACATGCTTTCTCCTTAACAGTGCTGGCTGTCTAATAAAGAGGCTTTCCCTCTTCTTTGGATTTTATCTGTCTGTTGTTTGATGGAGCAACATTAGCAGTACTTACTTGGGCTCCAGCATGCAATTTAAATTGTTAGTCACAGTTGAAATAACTGATTTTCCTTCTTGGTTTGGCTGTACTTGCTGTATGAAAGTGGGCCTCTTCATCTATCAAGGGGAAAATAAAAGCCACAGTCAGAAAAAGGCTGTTGTTTCTTGGGTCAAGGGTGCTGATAGGAAATGGAATGCAGGTGGTGGTTTTATAGTGTTTGGGAGTTGCCAGGTGGGCTCTGATTTATGTTGCTTATGACAATTTATGAACCGTGTAACTTTTTTCAGCCATCTGCTAAGTCCCTCTGCTAGAAACTATTGCTTCATAGCAACACCCATAATCAGAGGAGCTTCTTGTAGTTTCTAGAGTGCTGATGATGGACTTTGAAATGGCGAAGCTGTAGCTACCTGTTTCCATTTTCCTTTGGGATGAGTAGCCTGCAGCACTGGAGGCAGTTTGGGTGAGATCTGAAACTATGGAAGGCAGACTTTTGAGAGCTTCTCTGTTATGTCTATAGAAAAGGAACAATTTAAAACCATGGTTTTAAGTGCTATTTTCACAGGTATCCTTTTATGAAAAATGTTTATAGACGCATGAGAGATTTAAGAGTAAGAAAATAATTTCTTGTCCTCTTCTGCAAAGGTCTGTTTGCTTCCTCTTCTGTTCTGCATTTAATTTTTCATGAACACATGAACTAGTTTTGAAAACTAAACTGGCACTTGGTTCCAACAGCTACTGAAGCGAGTTAGTTTTGATGCATAGTAAAAATGACCAAATCCAGCTGAAAATGCATAGAAAGTATTCTCAGCATTTTTCAAAGGCTGAAAAATTCTCACATTGGCTATGCCTGCTGTTGGTATCATTCTGAGTGTAAACGTTTTAAAACCATCTTCCTTCCTTGTTCCACTTTCCATTCAAAGGAAAATATAACTGCACCTTTGCACATGTGCTGCACTCCCCAATATGCTGTACTTAGTACATCTTATTAATTCATCCAATCCATGCTATTTTCTCCACAATGCCCTCTTATGATTTTTCTGTGATGGTATCTTCTGTTAAAACACATGTAGACTCTCTGTCTCAAAGTAACAGCAGATATCAAAACAAACCAGAATGACAGATTACATATGATAAGTGGGGCAAGAAACTGCCACTTTGAAAAGTATGAAACTAAAGAACCTCTAACTAATGGTCCCCCAGATACTTTGCTGTAATTTCTTTGTTATAGCTTATAATGTAACATGTTATCTTACTAGTATGGATCTCATACATCTATACGAATATTCAAACCAAAAGAGCATATCCTGCATAATTTTACTGACCCTGCTTCCCTCTTAGGGTATGAGTCTGTGTCCTGTAGGCTCCTGAGGACAGGAGTTACTTGTGAACATTTCTGGACTCAGCACCAGATACATCTTAACCGAGCTCAAGGACAAAGGAGAGAAAGTTGGGTTTTGAAAGAGCCATACCTTAGGTGACATCTATTACCTTAGTCCCTGTGTTCATTAATGCAAACTCAAATGGTCCAAAGGTGACAAGGACTAAACTGATCACAGCATTAAAAGAAAGTGCCTGTGTCTGAACAGAGTAAAAACATATTTCAGTATAGAAAGGAAATCCTAAATCCGTGTATTATGTCTTAGAGGCTTATATTGTCTGTGTCATGCTGGTTATGTTCCAGGTGTGTGGTCATCTTAAGAAGACAAAAGCCCTTTATAATGCTTACAAATTCATACTGCTAATGTGTTTCCATTCCAACAGGATGAGAATATGGTCAGCTTCATAAAAGGAGGCATCAAAGTCCGAAACAGTTACCAAACCTACAGGTGAGTCAGAGGGATGATGTGATGAAGTGCTTTTCTCTCAGTAAAAAGTGCTGCTGCTGAAATTATCACATTTGAAAATTCATTACTGTTGTATTTATTGAGTCTTTATTATGGACATCACATCTATAGATTTTCTCAGCCCACACAAATTCTTCTTTGCATTACAAAGGACAATCCTACAAAGGACATTAACATTATGGTTGATTTGGATTGCAGAGAGAGTGGGCACTAGCTCTGTTAGCTCCCAAGGTTTGCCTACTTCAAGTACTATATCCTTGAAACCACGTCAAAAAATAACTCTTCTAAATGATGTACTGTTCATTGTGTCTGCATAGCACAATTTTCAGGCCTTGTGGGCATTAGGCATAATGAAATGACATTTCTTTATACTTCCAGTTACGACCCTTTTGGAGCATTTAAAACCAGTAGCTGAAGCACAGTAAAAAGTGAAGGCTAAACGTGCATCATATTTTATTCATTTTAGAATTTTAAATTTTGATTCAGAGTGGGCACAAAATGTCTTGTATCCAGCAGACACAAAACAGCATCAAGTCCAGGTTCTCCAGGAGTCTGCAGGAAGGGAGAGAGGTGACAGTGTCCATGTTTGTGTGTGTTGAAGGTCTCTCTAAGTGCAAGTCCATTGTAAAGATTGCATTTAAAGGGAATAGTGCTGAGTTGGTTGGCAACAACCATCAGTGAAAATATGACAGCCTGAACACAAATACCTGCTTCCATTAGAACAGTGTTTATCCTCTCCTAATAATTAACAAAATAAACTAAAACAGTAGTGTAAAAACTGCATAGCTATAGAAAGCTTGGAAGCAAATTGATTTCAAACTGAACTCAATTATGTGGTAAATAAAGGGACACTACAATGCTGTTACCTATAAAAGTTAGAAAAATGAGTGAAAATAATTTCTGATACATCTGCCTATTGTAAAATATGTATAAAAATTGTCATTTCCTATATAAAACAAAATATTCCTTTGAACGTGCACTTAATCCAGGGATTAGTGAAACTCAAGTCAAATTTGCTAATTTAAATTTAAGTCTCGTACACTACCCCCATCACCTCTTTTTGTAGTAGCAAAGTTTGGTGATGCTCCTAACAACCATCCTTGAAACATTTTCAGGCCAAAATTTGATTGAATATCAACTATATCTGCTTGATAGGATTTCTTCTCCAGGATTCCATGTTTTGTAATTGATAGTAATGTGACAGAAATGATTTGTTGATAAATCCAACAAAATGTTTTAGATGTTGTTCACTTGAGTAAGAAGACAAATCGACTTTTTCATGAACTATCTGTAGTTCAAGGAAATTGTGTTACTTTCTTACTGAATTATAATTAATTATGTTATTTATTGACACTCTAACAGGGAGCTGGACAGTCTTATACAGTCCCCACATTACGTCAAAGGAGAGAACCATCTCCATTTTGAGGGAGGTGTAAAACTTGGAGTTGGAGCATTTAATCTGGTATGTACCAACAGTTCTTATCCTGAGCTGAAGTCCTGCTACCTCCTGAAAATGACCCAAACTTGAATTCCTGAGAAATTCCACTGGCATCATACTGATCATGTGGTTAACATTAGGTGTGTGCTCTGACAGTGCAGGATCCCAGTGTCTGGTCTGAGAACATCAGATAATAACACACTTTAGAAATAAAGAGGTTGCTGCCCGCAACATGGGGTGAAGGCCAGGAGAAGCCTTGCACAGGAGCACCAGTTGCCTGTGCCTGTCGAATTCCACTTACTGTCTACCTGGCACTTGGAGAACTACCAGGATCTAGGCTGTTAGCAGGGCATTTGGAAGGCTGGGGTACATGAATGAAGCTTGGGATGCTGCTCCAGGCTGTTGTTGCTGGTGTTGTGGCCAAAAAGCAGATGAGAAAATGGTGCAAGATGGTTCCTGGTGAGGCACTGACCCAGGCATGGCGAGGGGTGATGTGGTTGTTCAGGGGATGGGCTGCAGAAAGTGCCTGGAGCTTCCTCTTGCTTGCATTGCTTTGCCTGAGTCTGACACATGCCCAAATATTAGATTTACATCACAAAGAACAAATATGGACTGTGTGGTATGAATCCAGCATTTCTGAAATGTCCAAGAAGTACTGGAGTTACTAAGCAGGTACTGTGTAAATGCATTTCTGTGCATTTCCTGGAGACACAGGGTACCTATAATAAACAGATATTTCTGTCTCAATTACATGTAAAATATAGCAGGTGTAGGTATTTACCCTGAAAATTGTCATATAGAGATGTTTTTAGTAATTTTATTAAATATTTCTTGTGTTTGGAAAAATTGCAGGAGGCAATGTGTAGCTGAAAGGCAGAAAGTCTGTTACTGCTTAACTCTTGCGTTTTTCTCTGTAGACATTGTCCATGTTTCCTGCACGGATTCTGAGATTACTGGAGTTTGTTGGATTTTCTGGGAATAAGGTAAATGTGAATTGAATTTTATTGGTACATTCCCCTCACTCTTAAATTAAAAAATTAAGATGGGAGTTTCTCTCTTCTTCCTCACATTAGCTGTAACCCTCCAGTGTCACACATACACACTGTGGCACTGATGCTTTCCTGCAGCTTGCTTTTGCTTTATATTTTTGTCTGAACTCTTGCAATTCAAACGTTGTCATGCCATTGTTCAGTGATAAAACAGTTGTGAAACGTGGTGAAGGCAATGGCTAATACAGCGAAGTCAGCTTATTAAGGTTTTTAGTTACTGGTCTTTTGATGTAGGCTCATGCTCAGAAATCTGTAGCCAAAAGTGTATTCCTAGCCTTTAGTATATTACATAGCTTACTTGGTAGTTACTGCTATTATGGGGTCTGAATGTTCCTGACAGGTTCTTGCATGACAGGGAAAAAAACCATCTATTTCATTTCTGCTTTAATAGCAGCTGGAAATTTGAGTGTGGCGCCTAAATTCTCCTAAGGGAGTAAGTGCTTTTTTTGCATGTAGTCTGACCTATGTTGTTTGAGCAAAGTGTTTAAGAAAAGAAGTTTAGTAATGGAGCACCAGAAAAGTCCCATGATGTTGAGAAAGGGCTGTGCTACTGCTCTGTGGATCCATTGTTTCAAAAGAATACTAAATTGGTGGGAGTATCTTGGCCTTGATACCTTGTACTTGCCCATGTCTCTCTAGGAGCAGAACATGAGATTCCCTCAAAGCAGGGCTCCTGGGTTAAGAGAACATGATGCAGAACATGACCTCTTTAACCTAAACCGCTTGTCACATTTTTCAT
Organism: Vireo altiloquus; assembly: GCA_013396875.1. NCBI lineage: Eukaryota > Metazoa > Chordata > Aves > Passeriformes > Vireonidae > Vireo > Vireo altiloquus. The sequence goes on along the minus strand of VZRF01013261.1, from coordinate 91,492 downwards.
AAATATTGGGTAAGGTAAATGTCTGATGCAAGCACAACAAAAGCCATATAAACAAGTTAATCTTTAACTCTTTTATAATGCTATTTACAAAACAAGTTTTAAGGAGAAAAGTGTCTTTTTATCATAGCTGAAGCCTTACATGGCAGGTGAATGACTGTCATTACCATTTTATTGGTTTACAGGAAGGATCTTATATCTGAAAATAAAATGTCTTATTTAAAAGCAAGGAGCAGAGTGTGGATTACAATTTAGAAATTTCCAGGAGCTGACCGGGAGCTATTCCACAAGCAGTAAAGGCAAAAGTCAAATTGTTCTACCTGTCAGTTTCAACAACAGAGCATCTAAAGAAAATATTCTCTTAGAAATGTTAAGGCAATTCACGTACCAGCAGAGTTCTGGGAATACTTTGGTGAACACTCATCTTACTACTGCAGGTGGAAATCGTCCCTCTAATAGAGTTTCTTTTGGCCCTGGGATTTCTTGCATGGCTGTGAGTGGGCTGATATTTGTGTTGATGAGTCAGCTCCTATTGCAGTTCCTTAATAACTCACTGAAGCATGACCTAGATTACCATAAATTTGAGCAAAATCCTATTGTTTGCACACCATACAAAGTAGTGTTTTAAACATATTGATCAAAGTTCATTGATGGCCATTTATTTTAGCGTCCTAAAAAAGTCTTTCTTCATTTAACATTTGTGAGTCAGGTGCCTAAAGCCAAAAGCAAAATTGCAATTGCATGTGCCATCCTTTCCAGTGGTGGTTTTCCAAAGCTTGCAACAAGACAGTAGGCAAGAGCCTAGAAGGTGAAAGAAAGAGTGACAGAGGAGGAGAGGAAAGTTTGTGTGTCGTGTGCTGCACTTATCCAGAAGAAAGGAGTTTTTCATACACCTGTGTTTGATGCTGGAGTCTTTTCCTTTAAATGCTCACTCTGAGCACCAGGTTGTGCAGCAGAGTCATGGTTAATGCCTTGAGCTGTTTGCAGATTATCTGGGAGAGCTACAGTGCACTGCAGGACATCTTGATTTTGGTGTGGGTCATGTGTTTATTAAAAGTGGGTATAAAATTGCATTGTGTGATCTTCCACGATACCAACCTGCCTGGAAGCCAGCAGGTTTGCCCCTGGGGACTCTCCTTGTCTCAGAGTCGCATCATGTGGAACAGCAAATGAGGACATGCCCAAAGCTCCATTACTTCCTAAGCCATTTGCAGGCACTGTGGACATCATGATCAACTCAACAGCAGTCTGGAGTCTCAAAATAGTAGGTGGGATAAGATCAAGAAAATGTAAAAAGTAGCTTGAGGCCATGTTTGTTCCCTTTAGTCCAAGATGTGCCAGCTGTGCCCTTTGCACTGTTTAAGCTCCTTTCCCTTGCACCATTAGTCAAAACATGGGCTTATTTGTGTTTAGTAGCACAGGCCTCACATTTGGGCAGTGAAGTTCAGTGCAGTTTTGCCCAATTTTGTGAGAAGTGCCTTGTGGGCAGAGGTGTCTGTCAGGCAATCTGTGCTGGGGAGCAGAGCAGCCTCACTGAGCAGTAGGTGGAGTGTGTGTACCATCTGCACTCGGGTGTTCAGCTGTGACTAACCTGGGACCTGAGAGCAGGAGACTCCTTGCACTGTCTCCCTGGAAGCCTGAACCCTCCTCCTTGGCTCCTCTGCCAGGTCTCAGGCTAATATTTACTCTTGTGCTTATTTTATAGATGATTACAAATGCTGTGCTGCTGAACTGTAGAACAGTTTGACGTGAGCTTACCATATGTCAAGTGCAATTTGTCAGGGGGTCAGATGACAGCATGATTTCAGGAAAAGGCAGGAAAACTGTCAGATAGAACCAATTTCTTTCAAATTATACCTTTTTTATGTGGGAGGACATTTTTCCCAAAGCAGCTGAACTGAAGAATATTCTTGATGTGTCAATTTCTAATAAATTGAATTCCAGCTTTTCACTAAGTATCACTTTCGAATTGCATTTTAGTCTCTTCAAATTTTAAATGAAGTTGAAGTCTAATACTACTTCATGGGATACATTCAAGTGTCCTATCAGCTTAACCAGTCAGTTCTCTTTAAAACTGTTAGTAGTATTCATCTTCCTTGCCTAACCTGCAGCAATGTGATCAGGCCATTGGACATGAACAATGACCTTGCTTTTCTTTCATTGCCAAGATCCCTAACTAAAAGAATGGCTTAAAAATAACATCCAAGAGCTTTTGCTTCAGGAAAGTTGATGAATTTTAGTCAGTATCAGCTGAAATAAATTTGAATCAGTCTCATTGTTGTCTGATAGTGATTTTGAGCATTGTCCTTTTTTGTCCTGCAACTGCTGTGGGAATCCCCACAACTCATGTGGGGAGTCCTGAATGACAGAGCATTGGATGTCTTGGGACAAGAATTAAATCAATGACATATTGACATAATGTGATGTAGTGACAGTCTTGGGAATTAGATGCTGGGATGTCATGAGGACCTTGCAGAGAACCCTGAGAGTTACCACAATGAATCATGTCTTTTTCTAGGAAGCATCGTTGCTCCCTACTCCGTGTTCTACCTTCTGTCTTTCAGAGTAGTTTATGTTTTGTGCGAGAATAAAACTGAAGTGTGTTAGTGACAATTTAGGGAAATTACAAAAATGTCATTCTGGAAAAATTACAAACCCTTATTGCCTTGACATCTGTTTTATATTGTCACGATATGCCATGTAGTAGACTTTGTTTGGAAGCTCATTCCTGGTGTTCTGGGATTGCTTTTATCGGTTGTGACATAGGTGTGGGAGATAGTTATGGGTTATTTATGGTTAGAAGGTGTGTCCTGACAATTAAATATAATGTACTCCCTGGTGCCAGTCCATAAGTGAGTGCAATTTGTTTGCAGAGTTACTCCTTAGGCTCAAGTAGCTGCTTGTGATTTGGTTCCCAGATCCTCAGATTGATCCCAGTGAGCATTACACTGCCCAGCTCCTGGCATTCCCTTGGCTGATGGGGTTTGTTGGCTAATCCCTGTAGGCTCCCTGTGGAGAAAGGGTGGTGCTTGAAAAGGTGATTCATGTGCTTGACCCAGGCTGCTGTGCCAAACTGTTCCTCGGATCATCACCTCTGCCCTGCCAGGCACAGAGGGAGCCTCGGGAGGGCAGCTAGGCAGTGTGAAATGTAAAACATGATTCCCAGGGACACCCTTCATATTCCTATTTTCTGGGTATCCCATTGCAAGAGAAATAGTTTGCAAGATGTTTTTTTGAAGAGAAGCAGCTTTGCTGCAACGTTTTCTACAAGCAAGTGTTGTAATACTAATAACAACTACTTCTAGATTTCTTTAATTTAGGCTGCGTCTGCTGATTGTTATTACTTTAATATAGAAATTTGGGATAGTCAGGTGGCAGAGTGAAAAGTAAATACTCTTTAATACCTCTGCTGGACTAGATAGGCTTATGGACATTCCACAGAGTGAACTAACTTGCTCAGTGGCTTCTGATGCCTGTGTAATTACTCAGTTCAAGAATTTAGAATTAAGGGTGTCAGATTTGCAGCTCTCTTCTGATGGATGGGCAATATTCTTAATCCACAGTTACTGCAATCCAGGATGCAGTCCTGTGTAAGGTGGGTGTGGGTTCATTCCTTGTCCATACAGATTATAACTTTGTGTTTGGCTGTATAAAATATACAGTATATACAGTCTATAAAATATGTTTTTGAGACTAAAACATAATCAAGACCAACTTGACAAAGTGTTACATTATTTTATATGACAAAGTCTGTTTGTCATATAAATCATAGTGCTATTTACATTTATTTTATGTATATATTTATATTGTATGGAAGATACCAAATGCTACAAGGCCTAGTGTCAGTAAGAGCTCATTGAAATATCAAGTCTGAAGATTTTTTCACTTCAAAAAAATCTACTTTGGAAATCTACTTTGGAAATTTTTTTTTGCCAAAACTCATTCCACAGGAAGTTTTGTCTTATTTCTACCTTGAAGTGCTACTTTAAAAAAAATCCAAATATTTGTGGGCTTCATCTGGACAGTTTGAAGAAGCTGAATATACCATATTTAGTTACTTATTTGTATCAATCAAATTTTGCTACCAGAAGAAAATGAAGCTGATTTTATTTTGCTAAGTACTTGATTTCCATTAAGTCACTGATTTTCAGTAATGATTTTACCCTCCTTCAATTTCTTCTGTAGTGACACGCAAGTTGGTATTTTCATTACTTTACCCTAACTAGATGTTGTAACAATTAGCCAGCAAATATGAGTAAAATTTTTCCTTGTAGCAGTAATTAATCTAATACATTGAGTTTTAAAATAAAAACAAAGAGAAGCAAAATCACAACCCCCCCCGTATTTATGCAAAAACAATTAACTGCACTAGTTAAGTAGAAAATAGATGTATGAGGAAAATGAGAATATAATTACAGGCTTCAGTGCTTATATGCAATAAAGGTGTGGTGGCATAACACCCCTCAGTCAACAAGGACGTACAAAATATGTAAATCTGTGTTGGGATCATGCTCTGAGGGCTCTCCCTGATACCTTTGCTGGTGCCTCTGATAGACACCCTCAGGGTTCCTATTTATAGCGTAGCTGGTTTGAAAGGGTGTCCTTGTAGTCACATCCATCGTGTTCCAGTGACTTTCCAGTGCAGTGGTGGAGTAACTTTTAAACAGATTTTGCCCCAGCACACAGTGGATGTCTTACTGTGCATATTTACAAGTAGGCAGATCTCTTGTTTGATACATTTGAATATTTATATTCTTGCTGCTGATATCATGGAACTAGTCCTAGAATGGGTTGATAAATGCTCTTGCCTTAGGAACTTGAATCCTTAAAGTTGGTTATCCATTGAATATGAACACAGTGTTATACTTGATTGCTTTAGTTCTTCCCAAAGGGAACAGAAATACTCTTCTTTTTATCACGTTTTTCCACTGGTCGTAGTGGGCCAACGTCATTGTAAAGCTCCTTTTGTTCTTAGCATAATTTAAAATGTCTTTTTACCCTGATATCTTTTGCTCTGCTCGTTGCAGATTTTACTTTCTTGATGCCTTTAACTCTTCTGTGCAGTGAACCACAGCAAACAATACACTGTACAATGGTGATGTGTGGGTTTTGTCTTGCTTTTCGAAACTCTGTGTTTTGTTTCTGGAATGCTGTTCAGCAGCACTTGGATCATGGTGATAAGTTGTCTCTTGTTTTCTTATGTTAACCATGTAATATGTCCACATTTGCTGCTCTGTCACCAGGTGTTTCCAGGCTAAGCAGTAACTCCATGAAAAAGCATTTGATAAATGAAAATCCTTAAAGTTGGTTATCATTGCTGTGTAAGCAATCAGTGCCTTTTGGGGAATTTGTGTGCATTTTGGGGAATTTGGTGAGGGAGTAATCTGTAGCTGACACTGCAGAAGTTAAGCCAGCAAAACACTGCTCTGGTTCTTTTCCAACACCTTGAACCCCCCCTCTGTTTGCACAGGAACATGGTCTGCTGCAGCTTCAAGAAGGAGCATCATCATACAGCTTTAGGTCGGTGCTGTGTACCATGCTGTTGCTTTGCTATCATACTTTCATGACCTTTGTGTTAGGTAAGATTGTTTATAATAACTCTTGGATTTGGTTTGTTCTTGTGGGACACAAAGGGGAAAAATAGGTGATTCCACCACCTATTTGTTGATGAATTATTTGTTCGTAACCAAATTAAATGTAACTTGTTTGTGGGTCATTTTACAGTAGGGATCACAAGTGAAGAATGTGTTTTAATATTCAAGATTGAGGTTTGTTTAAGAAGGGAGATAATGGGGATGGACTAGAAAGTTGTGAGAACTAAATCTGGTTTAGCCAGGTGTGTTATGGGGGAGGTTAAAATAATGGCTGTAAGTGATAAATGCTTTGTTGACATTGAAATTTTTTGAGGAGGTGACAGCTTCCAGCTAACATTTACTTCAGTGTTATCTCCTGCTAAATCGTTCTACAAAATGTGTTTGTGCCTGAGTTTTCAAATCAGGAAGCACAATGTTGTCAGGGCTTCCTGCTGCTGCCTCAGTGCAGAACCAACCTGTATTTATGCCTTACTTAGTGGAGAGAGGAGCCAACATATTGGCCAATTGAGGATGGATAGTTAGTACCTTGTGTTCCTGTTCTTTTTGGTTTTTTTTTCTTTGTTTTCTAGCTATTTTTATCACTTGCATTTTTACACATTCTAGGGACAGGAAAAGGAAATGTTGAGGAGGCAGAAAGACTACTTAAGCCTTACTTGGCGCGCTATCCAAAGGTAAAATGAATCATAACTTATTCGGTGTGATCATTTAATGTTTTCTTGCCAAAAAACAAAGATCAAGACTGTATGGTCAGGTTGAAAACTGTTATAGAATACTTGTATTTTTATTATTATTTATTACAGGGAGCCATATTCCTGTTTTTTGCAGGCAGGATAGAAACACTAAAGGGTAACATTGATGCGGTAAGTAATCATTTTGCTCTTGAGAAAGTAAATTTCAAAAGCTTTGGAAAAATTCCTCCAGGAATGATATTTCTGTTTTGGCTAATGCTTCCTCTGGATTTGGCCTATATGCAATTTGTAGTTTATTGAATCACAAATGGGAATTTCGTAAACTATTTTGACTAACTTGTTTCTCCAGCTCATTTTGTGACCCCTCTCAATTTCTGGTGATAATCTAGTCCATCAGTATTAATGACACAGTTTTCTCATTGTTTTTTCTGTCCTGAAGTGAGTTGTGTCTTTAATAAGACCCAGTGATAATCCTTTGCATTGAGTGTGAGTAAAGAGAATCATAAAAGACTTAAAAATTTTTTAAGAATGCATGTCCAAAATACTCTGAGACAAAGTATCAGCTGGTGTGCAGGGCAGTATCTCCCTCGAAATCTCTGGAAGCACAGCAATAAATGTCAGCTGGGCATCTGTCCTCTGCCTCCAGTTTCCTAATTTCCCTAGACACAAATATTCATTTTGATTATGCTTAAAACATAACTTTCAGGAATGGGGAGCTCTGTGGCAGGGTAAACTTGCTAACACCAGGATGAATGTGTAGCCAAGAACCTCTTGGGTGAAGCCAACAGGTGTGATTTTGGGAAACACTGGGCTGTGAATCATTTGGAAGTTGCAGGGGCCATGCAGGCAGATCCTGGAGCCCTGGTGTGTGTTACAGCACTGCTGTCTGTGCACTGCCACCTGACTCAGGCAGTGTTTGGAAATCTCTGTGTGCAGGCAGTCAATAGGTACGAGGAATGCTGTGAAGCTCAGCAGTACTGGAAGCAGTTCCATCACATGTGCTACTGGGAGCTGATGTGGTGCTTCACCTACAAGCGCCAGTGGAAGATGGCTTTTTTCTACGCAGACCTGCTGAGCAAAGAAAACACTTGGTCAAAGGTAAGCTCAGCAGAAAAGGAGGGCAGGAGGCCCTGTTGTATCTATTGACTTTCAGTCAAGTTGACTTTTTTAGCTTCAAAGGTACAGCCTATAAAGTAGCACAAAGCTGATGTGCTGTGGCTGCTACAGAACAATGTGAATTGCAAGCACTCAAATCTGAATCTTGATGGGCAAGCAGAAATCTTTTGGTCTCAACTGGTAGATGAAGAGCAGCCTTGTTAAAGATGCTGTGTATTGACTGGTTGTGTCATCAAATGTTGCAATAAATGGTGCAAGTTACTATTTCTTTCATTATGCTGTGGATAAAAGCTCTTCTGGTGATGAGTGAGGTTAGCCATGGTGGATCCTCCAGGGTCATAAATACAATTAGAAATGGTGCCCATCCCTGTGCATCTGGAAGGGAGAAGCTCTTCTATCCAGAACTCTGGTAGCCTTCCTCCCTTTGTCTTCCCTTTTTGCCTTTTTAAAAATGGGGGTTACATTTCCCCTATTCCAGTCAGTGGGAATTTCCCTGGTCTGACTTGACTTCTCAGAAATGATGGGCAGTGGCTTAGCAACTTCATTCACCATTTTCCTTGGGGTCCATGAACTTGTGCACCTTCAGGTTCATTAGATGTTCTTGAACCCAAACTTCTCCTGCACGAGGCAGTTCATCTCACATTTCTCTGCCTTTGGTTTCTGTGACTTGGGCAGGGAGGCTGGGACACTTGGAGGTGAAGATTGAGGGAAAAAGTCAGAGTGCCTCAGCCTTGTCCAGATCCTGGGTGACCCAGTCTCCTGTTTTCTTCCAGAGAGGACCCACATTTTCTCTCATCTTCCTTTTATCACCAACATACCTATAGAGCCTTTCCTTATTGCTCTTGACATCCCTTGCCAGACATGAGGGCCTTAGCTTTCCTAACCTGAACCCTGGCTGCTCAGACAATTTCTCTGTGTTCCTCTCAGGCTGCTTGTCCTTCCCTTCACCCTCTGTACATTTCCTTTTTGTGTCTTGAGATTGTCCAGGATCTCCTTTTTTACCAACATGGGCCTCCAGGAGCTTTTGCCTGACCCCCTCTTTTTTGGGATGCATTGCTCCTGGGCTTAGAGGAGGTGATGCTTGAGTATTAACCAGATTTCATGGGCCTCTCTTCCCTCCAGGGCTTTATCTCGTGGTACTCTACCACACAGATCCCTGAGGAGGCCAAAGTCTGCTCTCCTGAACTCCAGGGAGTGACTATTTTCTAGAACATACTATTTGGGTTATGCTACCAAGTCATGATGGGACACAGAGACTGCACAACATTAGTTTTTTTCTCTGAGCATGACCTTATCTTAGGTTTTCTAACATGTGTTCCTAAGAGTATTAAAAACTTACTTTATGCAAGCATGAGATTTGTTCTTGGAATTTAGACACAAACTATAAGCTGATATATACTAAACAAAGACATACAGGATTTAAAAACAATACTCTATACTCACTTTCTAAAAAACTCATTTCTTACTTAAATTTTTGCAAGACTGTGAGCAAAAGCAGAAACTTCTTCCCTTTATATTGCTGTTTTGTGCTTTATATGAATAAAGGTGATGCTGTGAATTCATTTTTCTGTATAGATATTCTTCATTGCATTTGCAGGCTACTTACATTTACATGAAAGCTGCTTATCTCAGTATGTTTGGACCAGATGACTGCAGTCCTTTTGGAGACAGTGAAGCTGAATTATTTAGGTAAAATTTGCAAACTTACAATTACAACAGTTTACTGTCTGGTCGTGTCACAGTGTTGGGGGAAGAGAGGCAAAATTACTCACCGTGCAGATTTGCAGATTTGTGCAAATAGTGTTGGACAGGTAAGAAATTGCAGAGTTAAACATTCTTTAGGCTAAAGTAGACCCTAAGTTCAGACAGCAGATTTCTCCTGGCCATACAGTGGCTGCTGCTGTTCCATGTGTACCACGTTCTTTTACAGTTGCTTCCTTTAATCAAAACGGAATGTAAGATGTGAAAGCCTTCAATGGATTGTGCTGCAAGATGTGTTCTTACTTAGTGGGAACATCAGCACAACTTGATTCTTGGGTTCTGAGTCTCAGAGAAGTAAGAAATAATTAAATGTGCAAGTGAATCTATGTGTTACAATTTATAATTATAAATTATTAAAAAGTGAGATAACCTCACTGTGTTAATGCTGGGGCAAATAAAATTTTGGTTACTTTAGGGTTTACAATTTTTATCTGAAATCTAATTTTTTTAAAATGTGATTACATTATACTGTTCAACTTTTCTCTGTCTTTTGTAATCATTATAAACAGATTTCACTGAATCTGGAATCCACTATGAAGTGAATAGTTTTAGTCTTTGGGAGAACAGGAAGACAAAAGCTAGTTTGCCTCTTTCTTAGTCTGTGAAGAAGGATGAGCCCTTTTTATGTCAGGTGCATCATCTAATTTAATCTTTCAGTGGGGAAGAGTCGCTCTCCTCCTGCTTGATTAAAGAGGAAGCCTAGAGATAAACGTGCCCTGCATAAAGACAGCTTTTGTGAGTACATATGGCTCAGCTTCCCCGAGGTAGCAATAGCCCAGTGTGTAACAGTTTTTTAAATTCTCCTTCTTTTGATTTTTTTTTTTTTTAAAGTTTGAATGTCTTCATCCCAGAGGTTCACAGGGGTAAAATTCCTTACGTTCTCATTTAAACTTTCAGGATTGTTCCCAGTCTGAAACTGAAAATTGCAGGGAAATCTCTGCCCACAGAAAAGTTTGCGATTCGGAAAGCACGAAGGTATCTTTCTTCAAACCCTGTTCCTTTGCCTGTCCCACCTTTGGTAAGTTGGAAATATCCACACACACACTCCCTTTTCAACATTTTTGTAATTGAGAGAAATAAGCCCGAGATAATTGGAATAAAACATCTTTCCATGTTTCTAAGGTAAAACCTCTGCAGGAGACTGGAATGTTCCCAAAGCAAAGCCAAATGAATGTGAGGAATGCTGTAAAACTGGGGCATGCAGCAGCCACAGGGAACTCAGCCAGTTGTTTGTGACACGTAAATGTGTTGCGTGTGTAACTCATTATTCCAGCTATAGAATAGCGTGCTCCCAACAGCTTTCTTTTGGTTTCCTTTGGAGGAACTTTGCCCTGGGTCTCTTCTGTCGTGTCACTTGCTAACAGAGGACTTTAAGGTACAAGGAGGGGTGGTGTCAAGGGAACAATGGAAGGATTGGGGACTGCATGTAAGGGGCTGTTCAATGTGTCCCTGAATGTTTGCAGTTTGGTGCTCTCCAGAGCAGCTCATGGGTGCTGGGATGAAACAGCCGACTGCTTTGGCCACTCCAGAAAACCATTGTGACTGTTGGGGTTTTTTGTTGAATTTTTTTTCACCTGTAATGCTGGCCTGGTCCCTGTGGCCAGCTGCATGAGGCACCCATTCATGGTACACTTACAAAAACCTGTCTACAAAGAACACGTAAAAAAGAACATAGAAGAGTTTTGAGTCCAGGGGTTTGGCAAGTGCAGTGGTGTTAACACTTGCATCGCTTGGAGCTGTTGTTTTTTTAAGAAAGAGGTGGATAATTAGTAAATACTCTTTAAGAAAATGCCAGAACAAGGAGAACCCCTTAGAGATCACTCCCCAGCCCACCAGGGGTATGTGACACTGTGCCTCTTGAAGAAATAGTTGCTACAGCAGAGCGTGGGTATTCACCAGGGTCCAGGTTCCACCAATAAGACTGAAGTGAGAAAAAAAGTAGGTTACTTTGATGTGCCTTTCAGGTTTCAGAGAGGAAGGAGCATACACACCTGGGGTTTGGCTGAGCTATCCTAATGGGATTCTGACAGAGCAGGTTTCTGTACCAGGAGCTCTCCAGCCGGGCGCTGTGTCCTTGGCTGCTGTGCAGTTGCATTTCCAAGGCAGCAGATGCCGCAGCTGAACAGATAAAAGCACTTTATGGATGTAGAATTGGGAGCAGAATCTCATCTCCAGGATTTTTCTTTTCATTATCAGGAGACTTGCTGGAAAGGGTGAGTCCTCAAGCAAGTCTTAGCTCAGAGATTTAGCTGTGAATAAATGTGGTTTGAATACTTCTGTTTGAAAACCATGTTAATGAATCTGCTCTAGGTACAGTAAGCTCAGCACAGGTTTTCCAATCAACAGAGACCAGATGGTGAAAGCAACAGTGACTGGGCTTAACAGGTTCTTTCAGCTATTCTAGCCTGACAGCTTTTTGTGCCCTGGTTCCACAATTCAGTTATTCTATATAAAATTTTTATTCAAGTGCTTTACATTATCACACAAAGACAAGGTCATGTAAATAAATGGAATAAATACATCAGACACTGACCTTTTTTCTTTGGTGATCAGTGACAGGAGCTGAGGGAATGACATGAAGCTGTGTCAGGGAAGGTTTAGGTTGGGTATTAGGTAAAGGTTCTTTGCCCAGAGGGTGGGCACTGAACAGGCTACCCAGGGAATGGTCACAGCACCAGCCTGACAGAGCTCAAGAAGTGTTTAGACAGCACTCTCAGGCACAGGGTGGGACTCTCAGGGTGCTCTTGGGCAGAACCAGGAGCTGGACCCAATGATCCCTGTGGGTCTCTTCCAACTCAGGATATTCTGTGATTTTATGATTAAATAACATGTCACGAAAGCCAGTTTTAAGTCTATATAATATTTTCATCTTTCACTTTGTGATTGATATTAGCAATGGGCGCATTTCATTATATACTCTAAGAGCCCTGATAGCAAATAGGAATTCTGCTGATAGTTTTAATAAAATTTACTCTAAGGACAGTTGAATAATAGAGAAGTTACTTTCTTTGAGAGCATCAAACCTGAGGAATGTAAAAAATTTACAGTTCAGATTTAAAATTCTGTCAGCTTGTTTGAAACTTGGCTTAAAGGTTAGAGGGTTTGGTTTTCTTTTCGTTTGTTTTGCTGTCCTGAGATTTCATACTTTTTTGTGGAAGCAGTACATTGCAGTTATTTATGGGCATTACTGCCTCTAGGATAGAGCTGAAAAACAAGAGGAGACCTTAACGAAGGGACAATTAGCCACGTGCCATCAATGTTTTAAGTCTATTTTGTTGGTGCTTGCCTTCTTCTAAAAGTGAGAGTGTTTGCATTGTGTTCAAGCAATCTCCTTTGCATTGTGTATAGTAAGTGGCTCTTGAGGTGTCTTCCAGGGCTAATTTGTTCTGAAAACCAGTGTAACAAGTTTTCAGCTGCAATGAAAATACGTTTTGACAAACTGATTTTATTTAAGGAATCTGTAACTTTTTCATCATGCAGAGATAAACTGAAGTATTTGACAACCACATTTATCCAGTGCTGTAATTAATGATGCTGTCATTTCTCCCTGACCCCAGGAAATGATGTATATCTGGAATGGCTATGCTGTAATTGGAAAATGTCCCAACTTAACAGAAGGCATGTTAGAGACTTTAAATGAAGCAGAAGAAGCATTGGCAAGAAGTTCAGGTAACCAGTGGTAGGGTTTAAGCAGTTATTTTACAGTGCAATAGCTAAAGATCTTATCTGTGAATAGAGAGACAATAATTAGTAAAGTTAATTGGATTACAGAAGGAACATGGATAAGAAAACCATAAATGGTTTATGCAGATAGGAATATTTTTTATTTTTATTATAACAATAACTTACAATAATAGTAAGTGATTTTCCATCCACACGTGTGTGAGGAATGGTTTATGACATGTTAAAGGATTGTTTATTTTGCTAGATTAAAATCAGCATAGGCATTGTTGATTACTTGGATCCTGAAGCTTTGTTTACATCAGATATTTAAATTTTGAAGGATAAATAGGAGAGGAATTAGTTTTTTGTTTTGAAGGTGCTGTCAGTTTATGACATGACCTTTGGGCTGACTGGTGTCACCAGTGTGCTACAGAAATCCAGGACACCAGGGATGGCCTTCCTGTCAATGAGCACAGTATGGGATTGAACTGAAACAGGCTCTGCTACCACATTTTCTCTTAGTCTCTTAATTAGATATCCATGAGAAAATGAAATTGGTGGTTACTTCTTGTCAGTCTGTCCCAGTTCCTGTGGGAGTACAAGCAGTCTGCACAGCTTTTCTCACAAAGTTTTTCCTTGACCAATATTTGTTCTCATTACTTTTTTATACAACCTTTCTGCAAAAGGATCAAGCCCCTGTTGACAAAGGAATATAAGCTAAAACACCGCATTGCAGTCTTTTATATGGCCTTGGACTTCTGTGCACTAGAGTTGCACAAGATTTGAAAGGGTTGCCTGAAAGACTGGCTAAAACTATCTATTTTTAATTAATTGAAAAAGAGAATGGGAAAATTTTTTCAGTGAAGATGACATCTTAGAAAAAGGCCTTTGGACAATTCACCTTCTTTGTCACCCATTTTGTTTTATGATCTTAAATAAGTGAAGTATTTCCCTGTTCCCTTTTTTTCTTGGCAAATCGTGGGTAAGGCTGCATTTTGCAGGGATTTGTAGCAGATTCATGTTTCTAGAGCACTATGAGGACATGTAACTGAGAAGTGGGATGTATTTTAAACATGCCAACAATTTAAAGTGTTGCCTATTTCAAATATTGACTGGCTGTTTTCAGGCATATTTAATGAATTGGAAATGAGCAACCAAACAGAAGATTTTGCTTGTAAACTTTTAAGAGTAAGCTGCCCATATGGATTGGCTATGAGCAACCCAGAAGTTTTCTTTGAAAGGTATTATGCAGAAATTTTCTGATGAAGAGAGAGTGTTGATAGTGAGGACTTTGAACTAGGTGAGGCTGGTAAGACTCTGGGCACTCAGAAGTATAAACTCCAAAGAAGAAATGATAAGATGTGAGATACAGGTAGCAAGGTTTCACATATTTTATTTAGCCGAATGAAGGTAGAGAGCTGACAAAATTCTTGTCCGTGAATAGGCCACAAGACTACAAGTCAGGAAGCAGAAGAGCTGTACAGGGTAATAAAGGGAAAGGGTTGAGGGATTGTAAATTGAACTTCAGTGTTTAAAAAATGGCCACCTTTCATTAGTTTTTAGGTGTCAGAGCAGTAAGACTGTGGAATAGCCTTTCAGTGGGAGTAGGGAGGGAAAGAACAGCCTAGCATTTTTTGGACAAAGTTTGATCAATTTATGAAAAGGTTGATGTGTGTTTGTCTCTGCATTAAATTAAATTCAATTCACCAACTAGTTCTTTCCTGTGTTTCAGTGGATGGACTGTGCTCACCTTTGAAAAGTTTCCCTACAGGTAGGGAAGTCTCTTCTGCTCTAGAGTTGTCTAAAAAGAGCCATTTACTTCCTCCCACAGCTACAGAACTACTGGCAGATGACCGGTGCGTGATAAAGCTGTTAAAGGGATTGTGCCTCAAGCATTTGGGCAAGATCTCAGAAGCAGAAGACCATTTTAATTACATCTATTTAAAGTAAGTTTTCATATCTGACATGTAGGAGAGCTCTTGAGTTTCATGTAAGAGGAGATGCAGCCATGATATGAATAGAAGGGAGAGGACTGCAGTATCTTTAGTGTTTACTTCAAGGTATTTCAATTTTATTTTCCAGGGTTGTTAGCCATGTGTTGAAGAATTTCAAATCTACCATTTTTATTGAGGTATTTTCTCCTTTTTGGGGGACTGTAGGTGCACAAATTTTTTCACTTTTAAGGTGCACTTACCTTTTTTTGCCCCCTTCCTCTTCCCAGTCATGAAGAAGGTGTACCCAAAAAGCCAAATGCACTCTGCAGAGACAGGTGGGAGCATGACTGCACTGGGAACTCCTGCACATCCTGTGGTGAATGGCACCTCTTTTAGTCAGCTCACATGGATAGGGCTCATCATATTGCCATCTTTTCTAACACTTCCCTGATAATAAAGGCATTATTTTCTAATCCTGAGATTATATATATTGTGTAGGATGCTTATGCAAAATACACATTTAATAACCCAGAAGGGAGCTTCGGATGGAGAACATGACAAGTGTCGCAATAGAGATTGATTGCTCCTTCTGATCTTAGCTAATCTCCTGGTTATTTGTGTTTGGAGCTGTTAAATGAGGGAAACAATATATCATTTCAAGGTCTCTAGGCTATTTCTTTTCCAATGCAGTGAGAAGAAAATAAAATATGATCATTATCTAATTCCAAATGCCTTGCTGGAGCTGGCAATACTGTATCTGGACCAGGATAGAAGAGAAGAAGCAATAAAACTTCTGGAAAAAGCAAAGTAAGTGAAAAGCTTGTGTTGGTGTCTGATGGGTCAGTTTGGTGTTTTACTGGTTAGCAGGAAGCAGAATCACTTCATTGATATCATGAAAACTAATTTCATTTTTCCGGTGGGAGCATACATGCCTTAGTTTTGGTTTGGACCCTTCCAGTGGGAGGTGTTACATTTGTTTAGTCTGGGACTTGCAAAAAGAGCCCCAAAAAATTAAATATCTTAATAGGACTGTCAAAGGCTTCCATAAGAAGTAATCCATGTGTAATAATGTCCAAAATGTAATAATCTTTCTAGTCTATTTGCTTATTCATATAAAATATATGTTAAATTAAATCAAAGCTCTGTGTTATGGCTGAAATAGCATTACTTAAATTGATGGCCAGCAGTGCCTGTTTCTTTCCTTGATGAAATGCATTTAAGATAATTTTTCAGGTTACACTTGGTATCTTTGTATTGTTTCATCTGCATAAAGGCCACTAAAACACCTGCTTTTACTGTTTTGTGTGATTGATTTTTCTAGCAAAATAGGTTTATAGGGAAGCTGGGCTTGATCATGTGTGTTCTTTATAATAAAATTAACAAAAAGGTTGTTTGCCTCTGTTTGAACCTTTACTTCTCTGCTGAACCAAAACTTTGGCAGTGGTGGGGAGGGAGGAAATCCAACCCAAACAACTCTTCCATCTCTTCAAGCATCCAGCAGCAGCAGGGTAGTTCACCTCTGCCTGGATCCTGAATGAGTCCAGATGTGCAGAGTCACTGCCACAGGCATGAGCAGCTACAAAACTGATGCCTGCCCCTGGTTCAGAGACATCAGACAGAGTTTTTATGTTGTCTTTTGTTCAAATCAGACCACTCTGCAAGTCAGAGTAGCAAATCAAACCTACCAAAGGTTATGCCAAAAGCCTGTCAGCACAAATATTAAAATATTGCAATCTCCTGTGCTTGTGAGCCTGGTTCTCTGTATATTCATGGAAGATATGAAGAGCAGCAAAAATTGCATTAGCAAAGTGCAGTGGAAAGTGTTTCAATTGGCTTCATGTTCCTCAAAACACACCCTCTCCTGTCCTCATTTCCTTTGCTCAAACCTCTCTTAAGAACAGCTCTAGAAATGAATGATTTGGAGCTGGTGATTCCAGCTGGAACTTCTGTCATTGCTGCTTGGCCATTGCATCTTTCCCTGGTGGCCTCAGGTCCCCTGAGGAGAAGGTGTTTGGATTAAAGGGGGGCAACAGCAGACAGCAGCTCTGAAAAATGTGTTGTTGCCCCGTGTTTGAAAGATGCTACTCAGGCTTGCTGTGCTCAAAGAACTCTTGAACACTGTTATGACATGCAAAAAAAAAAAAAAATCTCGTTACAAAACCCCTTGTTTCAATCAGTCATGAAAAAAGGTGCAGCTCTTACATTTCCACCTGTGGCATTAAAATGCTCTGGGTTTATGAGCTTTCAGCTACAAACACTGAATGTCTCAGCAGCCACGAGAGGGAGAGCAGAGCATTGGTGGGGTTGAGGCTGCAGAATTCTCTTTGCAGTTGGCAGGAGCGCAGGCGAGAGCTTGGCTGGTGCATGACGCTTGATTGGCCTGACCTAAATCCACACACTGCTGCTGGCTTGGATCCTCAGCTCTGCGAGAAAGAGTGGGATGAGATGATAAACAGTTTTGGCTTGGTCATGCATGGAAATATTTCTATTTGTATGACTGTAAACTACAAACAAGAATATCAGTGTACTCATGAGAAATACAGGCTCTGCATGACAAAATCTATTTGATTCAAAGGAAAAACTCCAAGGGGTTTCAGATCAGCACACAGCAGAACCTGGCCACCTCCTTTTCTCAGTCAGCCTCTGGGGTGTTGCATACATAAAATTATAAGCTGGTGTAGGATGGCCATGGAATTCCTGGTTTTCACCAAGAGACTGGCTCTGCCAGACAGATACCACACTGCCATGCTTGGTTTGAATCATGAATTTAGAACTGAAATGCTGTTAAGATACATGGAGTTTAATACTTAATGTTGTGTTTCTGAAAAGATGACAAATACCTTCTACAAGAAAATTAGCGTGGTCTAATCCTCTTTTGTATCTGGATTCTGTATCCATCCTGTAGGAACTGACATGTTAATTCCTACTAAGTAGGATCTGCACTTTCTTTGTGGTCCTGGGGCAAATTTTCTTTCTTTTTTATATAAGCTTTTCCATGAAAATACAGATTTTTTTGAATGTTCTAGTAGCTCTTTAGAGCCTGACAGAGCTACTGGAAACTATAGGCAGATGACTGTGGAGCCAGGCACTAGAAGTGTGTGGTGGAAATCCTGCCAGTCTTTCCCTGGGATGGTGAATTGCTCCTCAAAAGCTGATATGGAATCTGATGTGTGCCCACTTTCTCTTTCCAAGCTCTGGAGTAGCAAATTGTCTGACTTTATTTCCCACACACAGTGTTCACATCATTGGCAACCATAGGTTGGAGATGGGGTGTTTCCCTCCTCTGGTTCAGGACAGCTTCCCTTTTCTCTCTCAATTTTTTCCTCCCTCCTCTTTACTTTCTTGAAATGAATCTGCCTTATTAAAATGATTTGTTCAAATGCTGAAAGTATTTGTATTCAAATGTGTCAGTTATACTTTGAGAGAGGGAAAAAATTTCTAATCTCTGAATGTAAACTAAGTGGATGTTACAGATAATTAATATGGACTCAGTATTTTGATTGAGTGGACCAGATTCAATTGCTTATTAAGCTATATTTTTCTGGTAATTGCCAGACAGTGGAACTACAAATAAAGAACAAAGAGCTGCATTGTTTGGCCAGGAGCACATGCCTTGTATTTTAGAGTAGGCAACAAAGGAGCTTGTGAAGAAAGGCTTTTTTGCTGTCTACAGTTGTTTTGCTTAAAACAGTAATACAAAGATAACTTAGAAATGTTTTAAAAATATATATTAATCGGAGTGGATCTTCTTTTGTTTCAGACAAAACTACAAGAATTACTCCATGGAAACAAGGACACATTTCAGAATCCAAGCTGCCCTGAACCAAGCCAAATCCGCCCCAGAAAATGGAATGCACTGTGGAGCCTCGGCAGTGTCGTAACTTTTTCTTCTTTGATGTTCTGTTTGTTGCAAACTTTGGTGCAGAAAATTACTGACACTTTAGAATTATTTTTCCTTCTCTTTCAAGTCAGTGAAAAACCAAATAACTTAAAATTTCAAAGGTGATGCATAAAACATTAATCTAGTGTAATAACATGGCAAAAAATCCCTCAAACCAACCATAACCCTGAAAAATATTGTTTTGCCAGCAGTGGCTTTTTGAATACTTACATCTGTGTAATTCATTTTTCAATTGTGTGCCTTTCTCTTGCGTTCACAACATTATGTTGTAGCTTGCTTAGCTAAAGGGGAACATTTGAAAAAAAACAAACAGCAGAACTTTAAGATTCCCAGATTTAATCTCAGTTAATTCTGAATGTTTGTTTGGATCCACACTGCTAGGAGTTGAGAAGCAAACATTGCTTTTTGCCAGTACCTGCTTAGTTGGAATGGTGTGGGAAAATCTCACAGCAGGGAGGAGCTCTGGATCCTGGGATTTCTAGCTGTGCACAGAAAGCCTCTCTTTACCAGCTTCTACCAGTCACATTTTTGCTTCTGTTAGAAACCTGCTGGTGAAAAGAATGGTCTCCCTTATGCAAGTACCTTGACTTTTTCTTTAGTTTGGTTTTCCTGCCAAGTCTGCTGCTTGCAGCAGCTGAATTAATTTACTGAGGATTGCAGGGGGAAAGGTGGTGACAATATAAAACTGCATCACTTCTTCTTTGACAATGGGTTTGGAAAAATGTGTTTTGTCAGAATGAACATGATCTGAAGCTTATGTCAAATTTAAAGCGCAAGTCCTCGAAGGTCATTTAAGAAACAGCAACAGGGCAGTGGCAGGAGCCATACAGGAGTTACGGGGACAGCTCATCCCTTCTGACAGTGGCTGTTCCTGGGACTCCCAAGGTGAGATGTCTGTGTTGCAAGAGGCTGATGTTCCCTGTGTGAGGAAGCTGGGACTGGAGCTCCCTCAGCACAAAGGACAGCCCTTTACCTTTCTGCTCCTTATTGATCTTTTGGGAGATTTCCTGTGTCAGGGGCTTTGAGAATAGAGCAATGAGCTGGGTCTGCTTTCCGACTCCACCTGCCATGGAATTCCTGCTTTGCTGCAAAACTGGTGCAGTCAGTGGTACCATAGCTTTGACTCGTGTTTGCTGTTCTCCAGGCTCGTTCCATGTCTGTATGCCCCTGGGGTGTTGGGGCACACTTCTACCTCCCTTTGGAAAGAACTTCTTCCCCATGACCCATTCTGATGGGTGGAGATGGGAGGTCTTCTGACAACCCTTTTTCTTCAATGGAGATGCTTGTCAGGAAGATTCGTATCTATGTACCTCACAGTGAATATCCTTTCTAAAGTGATTGTTCCCAGCAGAAGAGAAAATTGACAGTTTACAGCTCTGCTTTTGCCTCCTCAAAGAAAATGAAATTGTTTTATAACTGTAAATTAATATGCAAGGAGACAGAACCACCAGTTCCTCAACAAGGAGAACTTGCATTGTCTTAAAAATAGATACCCTTTATAAAAGTCTTTCCAAGATAAAATGATAGATGAAAAATGCATTTTTTAAAGCGACTTTCTCAGATAAATTCAGTTCAGATAAATGTCTCGATTCAGATAAAACTCAGTATAAACAGTTATGCTATTTACATGCTGCACATCAATACTTCAGTGTAAAAATTCAGTCATTCTTTGTATAGAATAAAACAAGTTTCTTGTTCTACTTCATGCATATAACGCCTCTTCTTCCAGTTGTCCTTTTCAAATATTTTGGCAGCCTTAGCATCTTTTAAGCAAGCAATGCCATGTGAAAATTAGCATAAATTGTACTTTGCAGAAAGTGAACAATCCTTCTGAGTGTAGATTCATTTCTCATCTTTGAAATTTCACCCACAACTTGGTTTTGCCTCATCTTGGATACCTCACACAAAGGATGTACTGTGTGATACTCAGCCAGCTTCCCCAATGCTTTGCAGCAGTGAAAATCCCAAGATTTTCCTAAGGTTCTCACAGCCTTCCTAAGACTTTCCTGGTCTTCTCCAGTCAAACACGAGCACCAGTTGCACTGCGGATCTGATCTCCAGCTTCAGCTGAGTGCTTTGTAGTTCACTGTGATGTTTGACTCCTTGGCTCCCAAGCCATAGGAAATAATCACCTTCCTTAATAGCAACAAGGATTTATGGAATGTAATAGTATGGATTCACCTGAGGAGAAGAGGAGTGGAAGGTCTGGTTCGTTGTCACCGTGTAAGTTTTTTGGTGTATTATGTTTTGAATTGCCCAACATCACTCTGCTCATCAGTTCCTCTGTTTTGGTGCTCCTCCACGGCAGGGATCCAAACTCCATGGGGTCAGTCTGGGCTGGAAGGTCCATGCTGAGCTGGTTTTTCCATTGCTCCTTGGGAAGCTGCTGCATGGTGCCTGGAGCAGCTCTGCAGGACAGTAAATTGCTTCATCAGTCTGGAGTCCCAAATGCAGAGAATCAGGGGAAGCACAAATGTGTGAGACTTAGCAGAAGATATTGTCATGGAATTGCACATCAGAAATTGAAGCATGGCCCAAGATTCAGGAAATTGAAGTACTACTGCAGATGGATATAGTCCACACCTCACCTGCAGAAAGAGCAATTCCTTCTGCATTCAAACACTGAACTGTCTGAGCAATGCTTGAGAAACCCACTCTGTGCACCAGCTTTAGCCAACAACTGCTGCAATCAGCTCTTCCCCATCCTCAGCACAGCCAGAGATGTTACCCAAAGACAAAAATTACTAACTCAGACAGCAGAAAACTTTTCTGCACTTGGTAGGACCTTTATCATAAAACCTACAAACTTAATTACTTATTTGAGGTATTTTTTTTTAAACTAGCACTAATAAGTGTTTTCCTGCCAGTAACCAAGGAGGGGTGGAAATTCATCTCAGTTTCCTGGCTGTCTGCAGCAGTGGCCGTGGTGCCCTGTGGGATAATGCTCTCACCTGAAAGTGGTGCTGGCAGAAAGGGCCAGGCAGTAAAAGGGGCATCCCTTTTACCAGGAGCTCTGGTAGGTGGGACCCCTGTATGCAAGGTCTCTCCCTGAACTGAGGGAGGAGAGGACATGCAGAGCCAGCAGCTCCTGCTGAGGTCTGATGAGGTGCAGCTGCATCAGCTCCCAGCTCCTGTGAGTAACACAAGATACAAACTCTGTTGGGTGAAGGATGATGGGCTGGAGCTGAACCTGGACACAGCTTTTCTGGATGGTTAGAAGAGAATTTGATTAAGTCAAAAACATGATACAGAACCACTGTGATTTAGAACCAGACATTGCTCAACTGCACCTGTGGCATGGGAGCCTGCTTTGCTTACTGACACACAGTTCTGTTGCAATCAGCAGTTCACATGTGCCATCAGGGATGGATGGTTTAAGGACTGTCCCATCTGACTCTGCCTGGGCTTGGGCTGTTTACACCTCAGAACTTGGCTTAGGAAACTGCATTTTATGAAATACAGCAGAGTAGAACAGGATCATATCAAACATTTCCTCCCATTTCACACTGGTTTTGGCATTAAATTCTGTATTGAGTGCTTTAGTATTTTTAGTTATCTGTGGCCTGGGTGCAAGACTAAAAGCTCACTAAAAGCTCACAAGCTGACAGCTTGTGTGCCTCTGGCTCAACAAGGGCATCAAGTAATGCTTCTCTGTGTGAGACAAGGCTTTCCCACAGGTCAGTCCCAGAATGGAAAAAGTACTCCCAGGAGTTAAAATACAACACTCAGACTCCAGTTCCACCTGCAAGATGTGTTACCTTGCCTTCTCAAGCATAAAAACACAGCAGCAAAGCCAATGTATATGAAATGACCAAAACAACGCATTCAACACTGTTCCCCCTCTGGGAGGAAGAGGAGAAGATAAAGAGGTGAGTCATGTTGTTTACTGCTCTACAGGAAAATGGGTAATGGTTGGCAGCGTCACTGATGAATGAGACTGGGAAACCTGAACAGACTAGAAATGAACTTGCTTCTTTTCTCATTACGTTCTGCAAATACATTTTGGTGGCAGATTATGCGCAAAGCGTGTACCAGCAAGTGTTTTAATTGAATGATTTGTCATCATAGAATATTTTTTAAAGATGCTATCTAGGTTTGCTTCAGGTGCTGTAAAAAAAAAATACAAGTACTTTCCTTTAAGGACATGCCCAGTCAATCCCTGTCTCCAAGATTTATGAATAGAGACCGAGCTAATAAATACCTGCATTGCACTGTGGTGAAGTTCTGCATAGTGTTTGCCCAAATTCAACCATGCTTCTGTAGGACCAGGCTGTGCTCCATTATTTTTAAAATCTCAGGACCTACTTACTTTCCTTGCTGGCTAAGCATAGGCAAAATGTCTGTTTAGAATTTTGCACTGCAGTGAAGTCAACTTGCTTTCTCTCTCGGCGGTTTTACAGAAAGAATACAAAACAGAGCAGTCATAACTCCCTTCATGCTCTTTTTATGGGCAATTTAAAAATTTTAAAATTTAAAAAAAAGGCAAAGAGAAGTTTATCTCTTGCTAGCAAAGTATTGGAACAGCAGTTTCAGGCCTGTGGCCTAAAAGTAATGTAGTGATGTGGTGGGAGATACACAGAAAGCGCAATGCTCTGGACAGTTTTCCTCTTCCCATTCCTTTTACCCTGCAGCACATGAGGTGTGAAGGTAAGAACATCATCCTTGGTGCTGGAGCTGTGTGGGATGTTTGTCTGCAGGGCCAGAGCCCCGTGCTTGGCGTCACTTGTGTCACAGGGGCAGTCCCAGGGTGAGCTGGTGCTTTGAGAATGTGGTGCTTTCCCTGATGTTTTGGGGAAGGTGCTGGTGTGAGATGCCTGCAGATGTGGAATAGGAGCTGTATCTCAGTGGAGTTCAGTAAATCATTCTGGGGAGTGATGCAATGCTCCTAACTCCAGGGGATCCTAGAATTAATGGCTCATGTTCAATGGCATCTTCATCCAGGCACAGTAGCCAGCACTGCTGTTGCCACCACGAAGGCTGTGCAGCTGCAGAGATTTTTAGAAGCAAACATCAGTGCCAGTTACAGTTTTGATATTTCAGTCATAGATATGATACCAGGTTGGAAGGGACCTCAAGGATCATCTGATTCAACCTTTCTTGCCAAAAGCAGAGGCTCAACAAGGCGGCCCTGCACCCTGTCCAGCTGAATCATAGAAGTGTCCAGCATTGAGAGATCCAATATTGTCTGGGGAGATTATTCCAATGACTGATGCAATTGTGAAAAACCTGATTTGCCTTTCATTCTTATGGTTTGTGGATACCTGAGTCAGGTTTCCATTCTGTGATGCTGGCTGGGCTCATCACTGATGCAAATAAATGTTGGTATTTCTAAGGAATAGCAGGAATTTCATGCATAGTGCCTTTGCTACAGCTCTGTTGTTATCTGATCTGTCACACAAACACATATCTAAAGAAATGCATATATAAATATACATAAAACATCTATGTATGTATACTCACACAGTGGCAACAGGTTCTGGAGCCAAAGCTTTTTGAGAAGTCATCAGAACTTGCTTGAACTATTTATTAAATATAGGACTTAAAAAATGTGAGATACTTTAAAAAGAAAAGAAAGCTTTGATGATGGCTGAGGAAAATGCAGAGGTTAAAGGCCTTTACTAACAGTTTGCAGTAGGATCACACTGCAGGACTGTGCAGTTTGCAGCCTTCTAGAAGTCCGAAGGCAAACAGGCAATCTACCAAGAGCCCTTCAGTGGGGTAACCTCACGAAAATGCAGTTTTATGCTCTAGATTTGAAGGGCATCAGTTTTCACTCTGGACTAGCAGAGCTCTGCCTCAGTGGGACAGTGCCTGGGATGGCTCTGTCCTGTCAGAAGAGAGTTTTGGAGTGATTCATCTTTTCCCCCCCTGAATTCTTGCCTTGTCTGCCTCCCTCAATCTGTTTCCCCAGTGTGAATCCTGGATTACACAGGCAGCTCCTGTGCTAATGTGGCAGAAGTGTGGGCACAAGATGCTGAAAAGGTGAAGTTTGTCTGCCATGGTGCAGTGAGAACCCTGGAAAAGTGCAGTGAGGGAGCCAAGCGAGGCTGGGAAAGCGCTCGGTGTGGGCAGCCAGGGCACGTGTGGTGTGTGTGGTGAATCCATTCACTGCTGCGGGCAGGGCTCTTGAAATGCCTCCTTGGAAAGAAAGACAAATGTTTTGTAGGGGTTGGTGCTGCAAAGAGCAGGTCTGTGAAGTTTCTGGTGCCTGTTTTCCAGGAGCAGGGGCTCTCTGTGCACGCTCGGTGTGGCTGGGCCCCTCTTGCTGAGTAAGCAAATACCTCGGTGCTGTGAGAACACAGAAAGAGCTTCGCACAAAGGATTTCTTCATTATAAACTCCTCTCTGCAGCTTTTACTTAAAGTGTCAGTGCAGAGTGGATGTTGTAATGGATCAGTTACTAGTGTGAAAATACAGTTATTTCTTTTGCTTAAATCAAAAAGATGCTTTAGCAGAGTATGTTTAGACTGTTCTCTTTATCACCAAGCATTAACTTTGCATTTCATACCAAGAATTCCAAAGCCCTGAACTCTTATCCCAGAACAGGTTTAAATGCAAGATAATCTGCAAAGGATGGTTAGCATAAATTATATTCTTTAAAGTTAAATGCTATATAAAAAGAAAAGTTAATCCTTGAAGCTAATTTTTATTCTGGGTATTAAGTCAAGAAGGGTTCTTCTGAACAGCTTTTATTCACGTTTTATAGGTTGTCAAGTAGAATGTATGTTTTTAATAAAAATGTGGGGTCTGTAATCAGCCAGCATTCACTTTTTTCCTGAGTCCTTTTAATCCAGGATTTAACTGCTGGGAGACCCTGTACATTTGGTTTCAGCCATCTTGTTATTTATTTCACTGGCAGTCTGACTCAAAAGAATTTTCATCTTTACCACAATTGCACAAGGACAGGAAATGTCAAAGTCCTGAACTGTGGCAACTGAAGTAAGTTCAGGTATTTCACAATCCCTCAGCCCAAAAATGCATCCTTCTGCCACTGGAAAGGGAGACTGTAAGCCTTCCAAACACGGAATTGCTTTCAGCCCTGGGAAGCTGCAAGACCATAGGAGCTTTTAAACTCTTATGTGGCTCATGTTCCTCAGAAAGAAATGCTCTGGGCTGGGTTTGTTTATGTATGATTCTCCCCCAGATTCACACAATGAACTGGCAACAAGTAGTAAGGATTACCATCCTTAGATGTAAAATGATTAAAGTGGTAATTCCTGTAGCATGCAAGAATTTTTAAGCAGAAAGATCTGTACAAAATGAGTATTCCTTAGCTGTCAATACATCTCTGGCCTCAGGTTTGTGGGAGTTTCCTTCTGATGTACGAAAGAAAATCCATTTCCTACTCAAATCTGCAAGTGGGACTCAGCCACGTCCTTGCTGTGCCCCCTGGATGCAGGTGCTGCCCTCCCTCCCTGCTGGCTCTGCAGCAGCTCTGGCAGTGGAGGGGACAGCAGTGGTGTGGTGGCACTGAGCTGGGGCATGCAGGGTGTCACACTCGGCATCCCTGGCACTGCTGGGACAGAGCATGGTGATGGCTCAGCCCTCCCTGGCTCTGTGCCACTTACAGCTCCAAATTACAGATGCCATCACTGCTCTCAGTGCTTTCATCACACTCTACAGGCCCTATGGAAATGCTTTACAGCAACAGCTCTTGAGGGCTGTCGAGCACCTCCAAACTCAGGTATTGCTCACAGTGGCTGTAAGAGGCTTTTCTGTTTGGTTTTTCCTTCAAATTGCTTTGCAGACATTCTTCTATGGCCTGCCCACCCTGGCATAGAAGGGCTTTGGGTGAACAGGCCCAGGTTGAGTCAGAGCCCCTTCCCTCAGCTGCTGGAGACTCCAGCTGTGAACAGTTGTGCTGTGCTGGACTGGCTTAATGTGTTTGAAGTGCAAGTAATTTGTTAGACACCTCTGAACAGGAGGTAAATATATCTTCATCTTATAGATGGTAGAAATAAGACACAGATCTGGTTCCACAATTGTAGCTAAAATTCAGGTTGTACATTATTTTGCATTAAATTCAGACCAATTTTTCTTTGAATTAAAATCACTCAGAACAGTATTGTACCTAAAAACTTGAAAAATAATTTGATTTATTTGTTATGTTTACACATTTGTCTTTAAGCTAAACTTTGAACTTTTTTTGGAATGTTCTTGTGTCATCAGCTCCAGTTTTAGCTCTTCACACCTTTTTTCTATTTAACAAGTATTTTAATAAAATTAATTTCTTCCCTTAGCCCAGTCAGTATCAGTGTTAAAAGTTCAGCTGCTCAGGTGTCAGCTGCCTAGGAAAGCATTCATCTCAGTAATCCATCACTTCCTCCTTTTAAATCTTTCTTAATGAAGTCTTGTAATAAATAAAGACTAATACCACCATGACAACACTGTTTTTTTCAAATTGTTCATTTGCCAGTTTTAACAAGATAAAGAAATGAATACTTAATGTGGATATTGTTTTACCAAAAAAAAAAAAAAAGGGGGACCCAACCCCTGAAACAAACAGACAAAAAGGAGGACACAAAGGAACACACATGGAATGATGAAAAGGAACAATGATATTGCACAACTTCAGATCTCTCTTCTCAGATTTTGATCCATGTAATTAGGTATGTATGAATTCAGCAAAAACATTGTGTCCAGATAAATGTGTGGCCATTTGAGTGAATTGAGAACTGCAGAGTGTTTTCAGTTCCTTTTGACTGCTCCTTGGAGTTCTTCTCTAAGGGAGCAGGGTGCTGTCAGCTGCAGGAATAACAAACAAATGTTGACTCTCCATTGTGCTGATCAGTTATCCAGAACCCACACAATTACAATTCTCCTCCACGGCAAATGCACTAAGTCCTCCAAGGACCTGGGCCTTGAAACACAACTTATTGTATCAAGAACTCAAACTATAGCTGAAACACAATCAAAGAACATCCCCCAGTTTGCTGTTGTTGAGATTGTGTTTCACTTCACGAGACCAGGGCTCCTCACTGTGTCAGGGTGGCACTGAATGCATAGAAGTCACAGTAGGTACATTAAGGG
Organism: Vireo altiloquus; assembly: GCA_013396875.1. Taxonomy (NCBI): domain Eukaryota; kingdom Metazoa; phylum Chordata; class Aves; order Passeriformes; family Vireonidae; genus Vireo; species Vireo altiloquus. The sequence continues at coordinate 63,808 of VZRF01013261.1, read as the reverse complement.
AGTGGGGGAGAAGAAAAAAGGGAAAAATCATGCTAAGTGGAAAAAGGTCTTTAGAGCTACAATCTTTGCTGGAGCCTCTCATAACAAGCACATACTGTTTGCTACAGAAATCAGGGAATTGTGGCATTTTGGCTACAGCAGGACTGTTTGCCCCTCCACTGCTACCCTGACTCTCTGTGTTTATATAAACTTTGCATTTATGTGCAGAACAAAGTCTGTTTTTCTCCTCTCTGCGTTCATTCCTGTTTGGTGGACTGATGCAGGGCTCAAGAGATACATTTAATACAGGAGACTGAGATACAGTATGTTTATTCTTAGCTTCTGATAACCTAAGAACTACAAGAACGAGAGATGCAGTATCCATTTGCTATGATCCAAGACAACCATTTTTAGGGAGAAAAAAGTAGAATAAGTGATCAATGCTAACACTACATTAGTTCCAAATATTTTTTTTTTTTTCAGTTATGGCAGCTTAACTATTTATTGTTCATCCGGCCCACTTTTAATCAGATCAAGTTAAAGGTCACATATTAAAGTTTAAGGATTGTTATTTCATCAAAACTGAAGGAAGTTATGAAAAAACCCCATGAAACCACAGTTTCACTGCAGGCCTTGTGGCATATCTTCATAATCTGCATCACTTGTAGAAAAGGGATAATGCATCTCAGTTTGCTTACAAGCTAGGAGATCACTTTGAAGTCTGCATATTCCTAACTGCAAACAAAATATAGCACTTTTAACAGGTTATAAATAAACTGGTTTTCAAGCATAGAGCCAGCCCAACAATAACAATACACTATTAAAAAGACCTAAGGCAATGAATTCCATCTCCAATGGAAAAAAAAAAAAAAAAAAAAAAAGAAAAAGAACTGTGCAAACAAGCTTAAAACTATTTCTTTGTGCCAGTGTTATAAAATGTAGATTTCAATAAAGCCTTGACCCAAATGCCAGGACTTGTGAAAAGAATCAGAACAAAACTGGTTACTTTATTCAGGAAAAAAATACTCTTATCTTGCTGCTAATAAAATTGGATACACGCAGTTTAAACATTTACAGTTGCTGTAACACTTTACACAATTCCTATATATGGGTGTAAGAACAAACATTAAAAGACAATGGTGGGTCAAGGCTTTACATTAAAAATAATAACCTACTTTTCTATAGTCTCTAAAATACTATGTTTTCCAATATTTGCAGCCATTCAGGAATATTTTTTTATTTATTTATTAGGAAATGTATACTTTGTGCATGATCTTAATTCCTAATTCCTGGCTCTTTGGGCTGAATGACAAAAGGATCAAACCCATTGAAGTGGATGGTCTCCTTGAAGGTTCAGTAGAGAAACCCTGGCTCAGTTAGTCTCATATGATGAAAGCAGTGCTGCATCCACTGGCTCCATGCAGGATGGACAGGTAAAGGATCTCATCAACCAGTCATCTATACAGTCCAGGTGGTAAATGTGCATGCACGGCAGAAATCGGATAGGGTCCCCATAAACAAAGTCCATCATACAAATGACACATCTGGAGGGGGAAAAATAAAATATTTAAGCTGCTGTTACCAAAGCGGAAATGAAAAACAGCACTATCTATTTCTGGGTGCCTTTAGTATTTGTAGATACTGTGAGTGGTATCCTTGTGTAAGATAAAGGAAAGAGCCTCAGATTCATAGAGTGGTTGGGGTTGGAAGGGACCTTGAGAGCCCACTGAATTCCAACCCCCTGCCCTGGGCAGGGATGCCACTCACCACATCAGCCTTCTGCAGGGCTTCACTTTCTTTTAGAAAACTACATGAAAATAAGGCAAACCCAGGATGACAAGGTCATCACAACCAGGGCAGCATCACAAACCAAGGCAACAGCCACATCTCCCCCACTCAGTTCCCAGGACTCACTCTCGGATCTTCTTCTCGGAGCCGTCTCTGCCGGGGTCATAGACTCCTTTGGGAAGGTGCTGGATGAGGCCAATCCTCTGCGCTATCCGGATCTGCTCCTCCTCTGTCAGCTGCGTGGCCAGGCGAGTCTGGCTCGGCGTGGGGTGATACACAGGAACAGGCACCTGCTCCTGAAATCAAAATATTTCCCTTAAAAACCACCTCAGAGGCTTTCCTGGCCTTCCAAGCACAGTACAATTCACAGTCCTACAAATAATTGTACGAACTCCCACTCCTACTTTGCAATTTTGGGGCTATAATTACATTGAGAATAAGAACTGAGGGCACTATTTGAGCAAGGAGCTGTTCGTGGTGGGTCTCTGCAGAAGCTTTTGATCTCCAGGAATTGTTATAGGAGACACATAGACAAGAAACTCCACATGCCAGCAGGTAAATAAACCTTACAGGCACCTGGTGATGTACTAAGGTACAGAACTGAGCAATTAAGGACTGAGGGTCTGCAAGTATCTGCAACTGAAAGTAGATTCTATGATTTTTTTCTTTTTACATTTAGGAAGAATTCTTTGGCAAGATGAGGACACTGCCTACTCTCCAAATTTTTAGAAAGGTTTTACTTATTCTGTAATAACTAAAATTTATGTGAACTGTTTTGGGCCACACAAGCTTAAATCTAGAACGGTAGATTTAATTCTCATGTGTTAAAAGAGGGTCACCTGGATATCACAAACAACAGCTTAAGCAAGGAACCCAAGACTTATGTGTCTTCTCATATATTAATATGACTTTACAAGTTCTCCCAAGCTGGATTCAATATTGATATGTTTGAGATATATATTTAAAAAAAACAAATAGGCAACATACAGCTATTACACAGTCCTTCCCCGACAACATTCTCAGAAGTTTCTTTTGAATATTAATGAACTTAAAATCAGACATTTTCACTAACATTTATATTAACATGGTATTTAATGACTTGTTTTTAAAGCATTTTTTGGTACATAAATACCAATTTTGAACAGGATACATTATTAGGACAGTATTGGCCAGCAGCCATAAATCTGCTGTTAACAGGGAGGCAATTTCTTGCAAGAGGCCCATTTTTAATGATTCTTCTCAAACAGCAGAAAAAAAAAATCAACAAATAGATGTGTCTGAAAATAAACCTGCTGCATCAGACACACAATGCACCGAATCATCTGTTTGGCAAATGCCAAATTTGCTGTTTCAGAGGACACTGGTGCAAGCTGAGCCGAGGGCAGGTGTGTGCAGCTGAGGCAGCACAGGTCACCTCCCACATGTAACACTGCATTTGTCAAACCCAATAAAGCCCTGCTCCTTCCATTGCCAGGAATCACAGCAAAGTGGACAACCAGCCAGGACTCCTGGAAGGCCAGGAGAAAGCTGTCCCAGGAGTGAGCAGCCTCTTGCTGGTGCCACCCAGCAGCCCTTGCTTGGGAGAAATGTAAATTACAGATACAAGTCTGCCTGGCAATTCTTCATTGAACACAGTGCCTGCCACAGGCAATTCAGCCATGGGGTAAAATTCACAGTCGTCTCTTAATTTAGCTACACTAGGATTTCCCACTCTGATTTCCTGGCAGAACTCAGAGGAATTATGAGAAGGTTCAAAAGACAGAACGCCAGGGGTTCTCCAAGTGATTAATTTCCTGACTACTCTGAACCATATTTCACAGAATTACAGAATTCTTTTGGATCAGCTGCCTTTTAGTGTTTTAAATTATCTGAAGTATTCTCTAATCATCATTTGGACAGAGAAAAGCACCAGCTGAACCTAGGGCTGGCCTGTCAGATATAACAGTATTCAGAAAGTGCAACCTTTGGTGCCAGCAAAATACAGCATTTTCCCCTGATAAATGCTGCAGACCCTCTGCACTGAACACTTCAGTTCGAAGCAGAGCCTGGTCCTGGTTTTCTGTTTCAAGAACTTAACACCACAAACTATCAGTAACTTTTTTTTTCCCAGGGCTTTGCTGTACTTCTTTGAACAAGTTATTAAAGCAAGAGCAGAAGACATTACTGCTATCTCCTTCACTTGTTACACAGACATAGAGAACACTCAGCACTGGAGAGAGATCCTCCTTCACATCCAGGAAAAAAAGGAGCAGTACAATGAACCACAGGCACAGCACAGGCTGGTGCCAACGTGGGCAGGAGGAGGGGAGGGAACTGTACTTAATACAGCTCCCCTGGCCTAAACCACAGCTCCAAGGGAAAATGCAGAAATTCAATGAAAGGAAAAAACAGGAGGACAAAAGAGCCAAGAAATCCTCAAAACGTCTGAAAGTAGCAACAAAAATTGACGGTGAATACCTGTACCAGAAGAATAGCAAACTATTCTATACTGATCATCTCAGCAAAAATGATACAGCAAAAGGAAACTACAGTTAAGAAAGAATCTGCTGTGAGTTAGAACAGTCACATCTGCACAACTCTGAAGTGAGCAAGTCACACACTGCCCAACCAACAACTGCCTTGGTTAAGTTTTGGACGGGAAATTAACACACTTTTAAACCTGTGATAGGCCAGACAAGGACAAAACCTCATTCTCTTGTTCTAATCTTTTACAGGCACTTGTGAGTGACCACTGAGGGACCCTGTAGATGGGGAAGCCACTAGTGCATTATTGCAGTGTCCCTCTCCCCTGGGTGTCACCTTCCCTGCAGAGGGGCAGGAGGGACCCCCAGCCCCCTTCGCATGCCAAACACACAAATGCTCTCCCGACTGCCAGCGCTGGATGGAAACTCCTCCCTTGGGCATCCTGTCTCAGGTTCCCTCCCGGCACAGCCACGATGTGTCTAACACAGCCCATTAGGGCAGGAATTTATAGTCGCCAGCTGGGGGCTTCTACAATTTCACATTCTAGACAAGAAGCTCTTGTCAGAGGAGGAACTGGGTGAAAACGGTGGAGTCTTTCACCACGACCTCCTCACGCTGGTGAATGCAGAGAACTGGGTTGGTGCTGCCGTTGTGAAAAATGCATAACAAATTACTGTAAATAAACCACAGAGGCCACTCGACACCCAGGCACTGAACGTGCTGCCTGGTGGCACTTTGATCTCCCCCCCGACTGCTATTAAAAGCCTGCCCAAACTGAGCCCTGGACATGAATGTACCAGGGCAATGGAAGAATGCAGCCACACACACTGCAGTGCCACATTACAGGGCACATGGACACTGACGCCTTCAAACCAGCCCTCTCCCCTCCAACAGGTGAGAAAAAAGTGTGCTCGTACCTGTATGATTCTAAAACTATTTTAAACTCTTTATTCACGAGAATCTGAGAGCCCAGATTTCTCTGACTGCGAAGTGACATCCCCAACTCCCTCAAAAGACCCCGACCACCACCCCTGGGTGGAGCTGGGCTCCTGCTCCCCTGGCAGCCCCTCGGGCACACACCCAGCTGGCCCTGCTCACAACTACGTGGCAGCTGCAGCCCTGGCTTTCTGCACTCCCCAGCCTCTGCAGCAGTTTGGGGAGTTAAGCTCATCCAACAATAATTCCAAGCTGCCTCTCAGGACAGAGTGCAGCCCTGCCTGTGTGGGTTTATCACCCCTTTGCAAATCCTTCACAGTTTATAAAGGCTTTCACTGACCAAGGTCCTGCTCGCTCCAGGGTGGGTGTTCAGGGGTATCCACTCAGGACTTCACTCAGCTCACATTTGTAGCCAGGGGCCCCCTTAAATGTGTATATATAAAAAAGATTATATTACCCAAGTAATTATTATTTTACTCCAAAGACAAGAATGAATTTATTGCTCTGGTGTCTCACATTTCTCTTATCGACCATGGAAAATGTTTTTGCAGACAAAATTACAAAATACTGAACTTCTAGGCAACGTCTGTGTTATCATTTGACAAATATGTAAGGCACTTCAAACTAAGATGAAATTTCATGCTCTTATTACTACATGCAAAAGCCCCTAAAAAGGGCCAAAACAAATAATCAAATCCACATATTACTGTCAGGCAATGAAATAAAAATCACTTTCTGACACTTAATTTGCTTTAGTCAATTATTTTTTCTCCATAAGAATTCAGTAATGATGAAACACCTCAGATGTTCATAATGTGGAGACACACAACTTTCTCAGTTCACAAAGTTAGTGGTATCAGCACAAGTTTCCCTTTCTGTGCACAGAAATCACTCACTCCCAATGTTTATTCAGCCCTTAAAAACAGCAGCATTAACTCAGACTCAAGGACTACAGCAGGGTTTGTGTCTCCATCTCACCCCAGCTCCTCCTCCTTTGGGGGGGGAAAAAATCATAGAGGGCATCTGGAGGTCTGCATTTCTCACTCCTAATGAAAATAAACATTTTCACACATGGCCTAGAAGGCCCAGAAACTTTCTACACACAGATTTCCAAGCACACTTTGCATTCTTGACTAGAAAATGGAGGTTTCACCAAGCATGGTTTGAAGTTTCCTCATCCATGCAACTTACTTCAGTTACTTATGCTGCTGCAAATCTGCTTTTCTCTTGTTTTACAGCCTTTTTGTCTTGTTTTTGCAAGTACCATGAATTTGTAATACTCTGAAAACAGGTCAGTGGTAGATCAGAAACTCTTAATCCCTGGATAAAGATTATTTTAAGATCCCTCTACACCACATATCAGCACTATGTTATCAGGGCTTTTGTTTGTTTGTTGTTTTTATAATTGCACCAACATGCCCAAATTATCCTTTCAGGATGGTCAAAGGTGAGATCAATAATTCCTAACATCAAATAGTCCCAGAGGTTAAAGCCTCACTGCTGTCCCTGAGATCCTGTCTACAGCCACCTGCTTTCCTCTACTGATTGCTTTGCCCTGTTTCCATCTCTGAATTTTCCTCCTCACCTAATCCAGTCCTCTGTGTGTCTCACCCTGGGATATTAATTTGCATTTTATCACCAGATCAACAGTGTATCTGTTAATTCAGTCCGACAGAGGAGACAAACACCTCCCTAACTATGTTTATCCTACATCTTTTTTACACTTTTTAAATGCCAGTAGCGCCAGCGCTTAAGCTCCTTGCGGTTGCTGCCTAATTAATAAATGCAAATATAACAGTTCCATTTGCATTTCCCCAGCTGTTCCCAGAGCTCTGTTCTGAAATCCCTTTGACTTGCAAACATCCTGCCTGGAACAGGGTGTCTGAAGGCAGCTGCCCTGGTTCACACACACCAGCCCCAGCACTGCAGCCCCAGCAGCCCCATTGCAGCACTCATCACCCCTACACACAGCTCAGCCTTGCTGTTCTCTACCTTTCTCACCTCTAAGGAGAGCAGAGAGCCCAAGTAACTCACCCCAAACCTCAGTTTATAAATGCAAAGTCAGGAGGTGAGAAAAAACCCTGTGCTCCTCAAGGTCTTTTTCAAAAAATCCTGCTGAATTCGATGACATTTTCTCTTCTCACCGCTTTATTACTCATCAGGAACTTGCTGGGATAATGGTCCAGGGACCTTTTCTGTGAATGTCATTCTGATCATGGTGAAAAAACTCAAAACTGCATCCATATGTGAATACACATTCTGAAATAATATCCTCCCCCAAGACACATTAATGTAAAACCACGCGCCATTATAACGTGCATTATACGACAACTACAGCTTACTTTAATAATCCTTAGAATATTACAAGCAGCCTGCCAACTGTAAAAGCCTTTTTCTGCCATACAGAAGAGAGTAGTTAATTTATAAAGGTGAATAACAGTTGCTATAAAACATCATGTAATGAAATTGTTACCCAATTTTTTAATATTTCTGCTTCCAAGTAGTCACTCAGTATGAGTAACTGCAACAGCTGAGCACTTAATGCTAAGAAGGTCTTCTGAAAGAAAAATCCCCTCCTCTCCACTGTCCCTTTTGGAGGGGACATCTGGGACAGACAGATCAGACACATGTGCACATACACTTCCCACCATGGTGCTCCTAAGGAAAGATTACCAGGAAATCTGGCATTGTAGGAATTGGGCACCATAGATACGATTGGTAATTATTGTAACAGACTGAGGAACCAGTCTGCACCAGGAACCCGCAGGACCTGTGCTGTGTTTCTCCAGCTGTTGACTCCAGTTAAGAAGCAATACCTGTTTTGAGTCACGGATCACGCTTCAGAGAGAGATGTTTTTTGGGGAAAGCCACAGTTGTTCTGCAGACGTGGCACAGCCTCATTCACATTACAACCAAAACTGTAAAATTGTCCTGTGCATACTTCACAATTGTTCCACTAAAATTACTGGGACATAAATGTATCTGAGGAGTTGGAAAAGAGTAGCAGCCCTGAAAGAAAGTGACTCCTGGCTGCTCCTGCTTAAAATATCACCTATCCTCTATCCCCTGAGCTCAGCTTCGCCACTAAAAATAGGGCTGGGGCAGAGAGAGAGGAGGTACAAAGTAGATGTATCCTGCCTGCTGCTTTCCTAGACAGTGATGAGGACTGCGAGAAAAGGACTTTCAAGTTTCATCCCTGCGCTGTCACACAAACCCAAAAAGGCTACCAACCTACTGCCAAGACAAACAGTTGGCAGTGCCCTTGCAGCTCTGCCAGAGCAAACCCAGCCTTACCTGGCAGATGGAAATCACCTGCAGCCCTGCAGTCACCTGCTCTGAAATTTGATTAACCATCAAGGCAAACCTAAATGCAAAAGACTAGCAAGAAAGAGTTGTAGGGAAAAAGCAGTAATTAAAAAGCAGTAATTAATCCCTGGAAGCACAATCTCCTGACACAGCCAGTTTTTACATTTCCAGGCTGCACAGCAGGTTTCTCTGACTCAAGGGCGTCAACCTTGGGTACTGATGGTTCCACTTGCTGAGTTCTTGTTCACCAGCTTTGCTTCAGTTTTAGGTGTCCTTGTTCCTTTCTCCACAGATCCCATCAAACATCAGAGTGTGAATTTTTTCAGGAAAGTCAGTAACTTATATACCAACATGTCCCAGACCACTAAATTGCTCACCAGAGAATTGATTCCATGCCTCCAGACAGCCTCACTGACAGCTGAACTTACAGCTTGTGAGAGATAACAAAGCCCTCTTATTACAGCTCCTAGTATGTTTATTTTAATAGGCTTTTTTCTTTGTACTGAGAAAGAAAAGATTCATAAACAATTTATAAAAATTCATGCTTTTTGTCAGGTTGCTGCAGTGAGAAAAGCCAGGAAAGAACAGTTGCACCTGAATATTAAATTAAAGACACTCAGGCACAAAATGCAGCCTCCTGAGACTAGCATACCCCAGGGACTACAAAGCAAAGCAGCTGGGTAGGGAGAAAATCCACCAGAAGGGGCCAACAATCAATTCTGCAGCTGGTGGTGGAGGAACAGCACGTGAATGTGGATCATCCTACCTCATAAGCAACTCCACATCTGTGTTACTGGTACATGTTCTCTCCCACTTACACCAAGTGGTTCTTTGCAGAAAGCCCTCCTTAGGCCTGACAAGAGCAGGCAGTTATTACACTGCTAAGGCTACATTAAACACAGCACTTATGATTCAAGTGAGATGGCTGCTGGAAAACTGAGAAGCTGATTTAACAGCAAATAAAAACGCGACGTTTTGGGAAAAAGAAAACAGTTCTGAGGTGGAAAAGGCTGAAAACAAATATCTCAGACTGTTTCCTCTGCTGAAAAGTAAAGTGAACCTATGGTGTGCCACCCACTTACTGCTGTGGAACTGCTGGGTAGCAGGAAGCATAGATTAAAAAGAATACCCCAAACAAAGGAATGAAGTTAACATGGTTTTTTGGAGGCTGCATTCAAGCACAAGAGACAGGGGAAGCTATGATGGAAAAGCTGACAGAACACGAGCAGTCCACACAGACATCGGGGAATCGTTCACACTTCTTTTAGACATCTTTGCTTTCTGGAAAGGGTAAATACCAGTCAGTGCAACTTTGTTTACAGTATAAATCAAAGGGGTAGCAGCTAAAAAGTGGTAGTATTGATCATCCTGGAGAACACACAGAGTCTGCAGGCAGCTGTGACTCTCGCTGAGCCAGGCCCTGTGTGCAGCAGCCAACAGGCTTTGCTCACACCCTGCCCTGCTCCCTGATGTTGGACTCATGGGATCTGTCTCGGACACCCTCCCCACGCACACCCCAAACCACCCCGAGGCTCTGACTCACCTCTGGGTACAAAAAGCTCACACGTGCTTCTGCCACCCTGAGCCTGGCCCAAAGCTCCCAAAGCATTGCATCACCCTGACAAGTGCATTCAAGCCCTCTGTTTGAAGGGCGGGGTATGGATCACTGGACAGGCATTCCTGGGGAAGGGTATAGGGATATAGGGGACTTCAGGTGGGCAGTGTAAGGCACCAGGAGTGAACAGAGGTGCACACTGTGCCCTGAACTGCTACTGAACCCACAGACTCAGTGCAGCTGAGTAAGCACACACAGTCCCTGCTTATGGTGCCATTTCAGAGAATTCGGGGATTAGGGCATGGCTGACTCCAGCTGGTGTAAAACAGCACTGCCTTAGGACTGTGGGTCCTTCCACTTCCCTTGCAATGGCTCCAAGGACACTGCTCCGACTGACTCTGCCCCTCATGGAAAGCAAACAAGCCATTGCCATTGACAGTGCAATCTCTACAGCTGCTGGGAAAGTTGGGAACAGGCAAGCAAGAGGAAAATGGGAGGAGTGCCCTGGTTGGGACTCATCCCAATTGTGAAAACCTGACTTCAAATACTTAAAAAATAGCAAGAGTGCTAAAATGTATCTTCTGGCAAGAATTAGGTCAGCTCGATGGCAATTCTGAGAACAAAACAGCCCTTCTGAGTACTTCAGGAACAAGGTAGCAAAATTACAGAAATCGGCTCTAATTAGCCAAGAGGACAGATTAGGGACAGGGGGCCAAGCCAGGGAGTAAACATGAAAATATACATAAACTGAAGGCACAAGCAGTCAATCCATCAGGGGAGGACTGCTGAAGTATAAATACAGGCTGTATTTCAGTGTGTAAATAGACATGTATATGTGTGTATTTAAGTGTGCTAGTTTGAACTAATGAGAACATCATAACACATAGCAGGAAAATATTATGCAGAAGTAGGAAAGTATTTCAGAAAAAGAGTGAGTAGGATATCAAAGGATCAGAGAAATCAAGTGACAAATGATCTCATCTCTAGGCTGAGTGTTACTATTCAACACATGATAAGTACCCTCCTTGGGCAAATAGGACTCTCCAGAATGCAGTTTAACAGCCTTGCCTAAAGCTCCTTTCCACAGACATCTAAAAGCATCCTATTGAGGAGTGTAGGTCCTCCTACATCAGGTTCCTAAAACAGGACTCAAATAGACACAACAGTTCCAGCTAGACTGAGAACATCACCCCTGTATAAGGTCTCTGTGAGGTGTCAATTCAACTTCAGATAAGAGGTAACACAGGTAACAAAAACAAACAGGCACAGCAGCAGCAGCTCCCTCAGACCTGTCCCTCATGCACCGACCTAGGCCATGACACAAACTGCTTTTTTGTAGCCACCCAGTTGTAAGCAAGCACCAAAAAGAGGTCTGAAAGAGGAACAGTTGTTCTTTTTATACACATACAGTCTGTTACCTCACCAAAACACACAGAAGAGGCAACACAGGAGAGGGCTTCTGCAAACCTTGACCGGGACCTTCTCCCTACTGGGGCCCAGCAGATGAGGCCAAGCTGTGCCACAGCCCGGGAAGATGGGCCAGCAATGGACTCCCCCATTTCTTGGGGGAGCCTTTCCTTGGCAAGGGAAGCCAAGCAGAAACCTGATGAACATTTTTCCATCAGGACAGGCAGCAAACAGGGTCTCTGCAGCACAGGACTCTCACATGTTGCAAGCCTCTGCCACACCTGATGGAAGAATTTTCCATCAGGCCTCACAGCAAATAGGGACTCAGGAGAGCAGAACTCTCATGCAGTACAAAGCTCAGCCACAGCATAAGGAAAGGAGAGAAAACAGATTGCTCTACTAAGGATAAATGACTAGGGGGAGAAAAGGGGCAGCAGTCCACACACTATTGCAGAAGAGCTTCAAAAAGCAGATGGGGCTGCTGATGAGCTGGGTCTGTGCAACCACAGAGGAGGAAAACCTGCAGCAAAGAGACTGCTGGTGTAGGGCACCTGCTGTGAGACTGTGTCAGTCAGGCAGCCTGTGACAGCAGGGTTTGGGAATCTGTGCTATACTTCACTGCATCATAACTTTGTACTCAGTTTGAAATATTTTAATTGCCTTTTTAACAAAGCCATCCTCAATTACAAATGCTTGCTCAAGCAGAAAGCTGCCACACCTTGGCAGTTTGATGGCACACTAAGCTCCACAGGCCTTTTTATTTTCTTACTGGCATCTGAATTTCTAATGCAGAGTGGGTACCCCTGAAATCCAGGTGTGTGACAAAGCCTCAGCCCAGGCAGTGCAGCAGGGGACTGCGCACAGGCAGCCAGGAGGCTTCCTGAGGCCGGTTAAAGGATACATCAACGCTGCATCTTGCAACAGCATAACCACAGCTTTTTTTTTTTAAACATGTTTCTGCATCAGCCTGCTGGAAAGCCAGAGACAGATGAAGCCTCACACACACCTGCCATGCACCTCAAACACAGTCTGAGTCTCTGTGCACCACTGTTCTGGTGTCACTGGTGAGGGGGCTTGGTGAGAGTGTCCCTACCAACCACCCAACCAACAGCTCCTGCTTTCCACCAAATCCAGGAAAACTGGGATTTTCCGTGATTTCATCCACATCTTGAGGCTGGAACTGGGGTTTGAATCAGAGGTACCCCTGAACTGCTGGGCTGTGCACAAGAGGGTTTGGCACAGCCCAGGGTGCTCCACAGTGTGGACGGTGACACTTCTCCCAGGTGCCCACTCGCTGCCATCGTCACTTCAGGGAGAATGAGTCCACACCAAAAACATATCTATTTGTTTAGCATCATTTGATAATAACATTAATTATTTCACCTCTGAGTTAATAAGAAGCAGCTGTAAATAGCCAGAGGCACCAAGTCAGGGTATCAGCTCATCTCAGCCATTCATTTATTAATCTTAAAGGAACATCCCAGGCATTAAATGAATATTTCTAAATCTCTTGGTTTGTTGGGGTTTTTTTTTAAAGTAGTTCTCTATTTATAAGCAAGTAATGACTTCATGAATATCAAGGCACACTAAAGCTTGACGGAGCTCCACTTCTCGATGCAGTATTAGCAGTGAACACAAGGGCAATGTTTCTATTTTTTCTAGCTAAGTCTTGTCCTCGCAAGCAGTGACTCTGCGTTTTCAGCTCGCAGGGCACAAATCCAAGCGTGATCTCATGCAACTGTCAAACCTCTTCTAACAGAAAAAAGGCCTGTGCCAAGAACAGGTAGAGAAATCATAAACAGTTCTCTCAGGAGTTGGTTATACAAGTGAAATATTTCCAGAATACGTTTTTTCTACTATTTTTAAGTTTTAAATGCAGAAACAGCTCAATGGGCACTTGGTCATCTCTTTAATGTGTCACCAGCCAAAACGGTTTCATTTCACTGCTACGTATGAAACATGGAGCCAGTTGCTGCTGCAAGCAGGACAAACTGCAAACATTCAGCTTCACAGATAAGCAAGGTACAACACCCACCACTAACTGTACATACAAACACCTGGCTAATCAGCATTTTCCATCTATGGTGTAGTGGGGTCTTTTATACTCATCTTTGGATCTTGCCTGTGCTGGTTTCACACCAAAAATACCCGTGTGTGTTTCAGCACAGGAGCTTTCAGAGGAGGTGATTTGAAGGGGGAACTGAAGCAGGTCCAAGGTTTTGCAAGGATGAGGGGGGAGATGGGGAGCACAGAGCCAAACCCAGCCTCTCCCATTTCATCTTCTTCAGCTTCAATGGGATGAAGAAAAAACTATTTTGTCAGGCCACTCCCCTGCTTACACTCACTGTCATGGAGGACAGGGCTTTGTTTACACTGAAACTGCCTTTCTGAAGGAAAACTTGGAAGTTTCCACAATGGATTCATCCTGCTGTCAGCATGGATCAGCATGTCCCCACTACTGCCCCAGTAGCACACTTAGTAAGGATTTCAAACACTACCAGGGGCATGGCACTTGAGCATCTACTTAAGTACTTGCCTGAATTATGGCTCGGGCTGCCACAAAATCTCAGAAGAACAGAAAACTGTTTGAGAGGAGGGACATGAAAACAGAGAGGTCATTTTTCAGAATATGGACTGGCTGGTTAGGAGACAAAGCCCCATTTCACCCTGACACACCCACATGAGGGCAGCTGCAAAGCCTGAAGATTTCCAGCCTCAGCTCATCCATACTCAATGACCCATCTTTCACATTGTGTGAGGAACACCAGAAACCCTGAACACAAAACACAGTGATACCCAGGAGGTAGTTTTACAGCTGGAGTTGAGAAAGTCTCATGGAAATAAAGTTTGTCGGTGCAAATTTAAAAGCACTAATTTACCAAGAACATTTGCACACACATAGAAGGATAAAACTCAGGTCCTGCACCGAAGTGTAACTCTCTCTAGGTAAGGTTCATGCTACTTTTGATGCCCCCCTGAGTCAGAAATGAGAGCCCAGTGTCATTAACATTATGCTACCAACACTCTCAGGCTTTATGAAAATATAAAGAAACACTTGTACTCACTGTATTCACCTGCATTAATGTTCAGGGTGGAATAACCATGTCCTGCTGCAACCTACATGCTCACTAAAATAAGTTTTGTCAGTTTATACACACACAGACAAACTGCAGTCACGACAAAATGCCAGAATGGAGTAACACTGAACTTTTTTGGAGGTAAAAAAAAAAAATACACATAGTCCCAGCAGAACAGCTATCAAGAAAACCTGTAAGTTCTTTAGGTTTAATTTATGGCATTTAGTCTAGACATCTAGTCTTGTTACCTTGGCAGTCATTAGGGCGTAACTACAGAGGTAACTGTAATACCTAGATAAGCTCCAAGAGAAAAAGCAGCCTCTTGCTCAGACTATAACTTCGTAAGCAGAAATATCATGACTCAATGACTACAGAAATAGTTTAGTTTTATCTTTCTAGACTTTTTAGCTTGCCCTTTGATCCCTGACTGGAGACCTCTCCAAGAGGCAGTGGGTGCAGAAGAGTACCTTGGGAAGCAGAAGGCATTTAGTGCCACTCCTGCAAACCTACAGGACTAAACTCAGTTTGTCTCCTTATGGACAGCTGCAGATAGGTGAAGTCAGGGAATGTGCTTCTCTGGGAACACCAAAAGACTTGCTGAACCAAATAGGCAAGGTAACAAGACGAACCTGAATTCCTGTCTTTATTTGAGATACCACCTTCTTAGGGATGAATCTCCAGTGCAGTAAAGACACAAGCAGAAATTACTGCAGTAAACAATTTTTTGTTCTTTCATTTGTTGTTTTGAATCACACAGTAGAAATAGAAATAAACTGATCCTGCTGGGAGATGGGCAGCTCTGTGTTCTTCCTTGGGGGCAGAAAAGGGCTGGCCATGGCCTTCTCCATGAACTTTGGCAAAAAGGAGTCCAGTGTTCATCAAATGAAGTCTGCTGAACACCACAAGCAAGTACCCTGCAGAGCAATTTCAGAGCAGAAATCAGGTTAAAGAAAATTTGCTCTGCTGAAGCTTTATACTGAAATTAGCCTTGAAATAACTTACAGGCCTGGATCTTTTTTTTTTTTTTTTGGTATCATTCCATGTAGTGCTGCATTCCTGGTGAGGTCTGCATCCATGTTATGGGCTGGTTTAGCCCAATGAGAGAGGATAACAGCCAGCAGCACATGAAAAGGCTCCTGCCCCTTGGAGCTGCACATTCTGCAGACCTGGAGTAAGTATTATCTCTAACTTCTATAATGAGTCCCTACGACAAATTAACTGCAAGATGATGAGCGTTCAGTCAGTGCTCCCTCCATCAGTTAACATATGCCCTATTTTAATATTTTATTTTTTTTTACTGTTGTTTTGGTTTGGTTTCACTGACTATAGATGAGACATATTGTTTTTCAGGAAAACCAAGTTGCTTGAATATCATATCCACTAATAAACAAAATAAAAATAGAAGCGTTAGCCCAGAAAAACAAAGGCTGAAAGGGATATAGGATCTCTAAATAAATCAGGAGTGTAAACATCAGAGAAACAACTAAAGACCTATTTAGTAGAAGAATAACAGGTGCAAGTTTGCCATAAATAATCTAGACTTTTGAAATAAGCTTCTTGAGCCTTAGTTCTTGGTTGATCAAAAGAAGCTCCCTGTAGGGGTAACAGGGCAAAGCCTGACCAGTATCTTTCAAAGTCATCTATGATCTGCAGAAAATAACTTTATCGAATATATGCAAAATTATCCATATATCCCCTTGTCCAGACACCAGAAAACAGTTCAATTCACACACTTCTTAATACCCAATATTCAAACTGTACTGAAAACAGTTGTTATCCAAATTAATATAATCTCTGGTGCAGCGTAAGAACTAGCAGTAATGCCTGTCATGTTTAACTCAAAGTGAATTTAAATAAAATACAGAAGATAATGCTCATTAAATCCATGCCTCATTTTGTTGAAGCCAAGTCTGCAAACATGCCCACTTGGAAGTTTAAGACACTACCAAAACAAAAGCTTTAAGTATGAGAAAAGAATTTTTTGGGCAAAATCATTTTCCACTAGCAATTCTGGTTTGATCTTAGGGAGGGTTTTGATAGCCCACTGGTGGAAGATACCTACGGTGGAGCACAAATGTTCTTGGCCAAACCCTTTCTCCTGCAGCACAGTCTACAGGCAGAAGCAGGAATGAAGGCAGGGCTGAACAAAAGACCTTTATAAAGTTTATTCTGCTGACCATATGCTAGCTGGAAGTTCCACTTGTGCTGCTTGAGTAGCACCAGGCAGCTGCACCACTGGCGAGGATTTGGCCCATGGCAAGCAAAACATAAGGTCATCAGTGAACAAGTGTACATGGGATTATTGCAGTCTGTGTCAATCTACAAGCACTTTATTGCTGGTAACCACTCTGCAATTCGGATTTAAAATAATAGTTACCTTACTTCAGTTTGCTGTATTACTTCAGTCTTTTTAAGACAGAAGGGGCACTAGCTATTGCTCTAATTTAAATAGTTATATTCTGTCCAGCTGAAATGCATAACTGTATTCAAACTGAAACTTGGCCAGCATATTCTGTGAAATAATCCAAGCAACCTTAATGGTCTCATTCAGAAAACGATTTCTACAGCTTTGCAGTGCCCCACAGCCCTGGCAATGTGGAATACGACCAACAAGGAAAGGTGTCCTCTCTGCCCCAGCAGCCCCATCTCCTGCAGCTTTGAGGGGTTTTTTGGTAGATCTCCAAGCCAAAAACTAAGCCTGACCCAACACAGTTAATGAGATGCAAAAAAAGCTGTAAAGATGGCATTTACTGCTTGTGTTCATCATTACTGGTTCTAAGCAAGGGGGATTGAGCTACGTAACAGCACAGCGTTACCCCAGCAAGGAGAAGAACTGGTAATGCTGCATAAGTGGATGCAGGAAGAAGCAGCAAGATTTGCTTCTCAAATTTATTTTCTGAAACAGGGTTTTCTCCCTTAATTTGCCTTAAGTAAGATTGGCTTCAACAGGAAGCCAGTGGCCTCCTCTGAGAGATGCCAAACTAGAATAAGCAGTCACAACACATAAAACAGGACAGTCAAACTGAGGCAGCCAGCCTAGCTCCTGCTCTTGCATACTTATATAATTTCTTAATTCTAAACATTTTAGACAACAGGGAGGTTGTTTTATTAAAAACCACAGACACTGGCAGTCCTCACATACATATGCACAAAGGTAATCAAACTCCTAACAGCCGTGACAAAGCTTGCCAAGCAATGTTCAGACTTTGGAAATCATCCACGGAGTCGTAACTGGAAGGCTTGTGTGAGGGAAGAGGCAGAGCAGCACCCACGACACAGATCAACGATTACTGTGGTCAGTTGTGTTCCAAAAGACATCACAGCCTGCTGCACAATATGAACAGGCTGTCAAAGTCTTCAGACACTCCTGCACTTACCAAGTCTACTCCTGAACTGTTAGGTAACACTAATGAAGCTTATTTAACAAGAAAAATAGCAAAGAAAAGCACTCAAGCATCTTTAAAGATGGTTGTGGTAGACAAACTTAGATTCTTTTTTTTTTTTTTTCTGGCTGTGGATTTTGTTTTGTTTTTTCAAAACCAGAAAGATCACACTTAAGAAATCAAGAATTAAAGCTTTGTCCACATCAGACATTTGTCCTGAAGCAGTAAAATCCTTTCAACTGAAATCACCACCCTGCTGAAGTTAGAAATGGCAACACTAGACTGCACTTCATGCACAGACCATTCCCAAATGCACTCATTGTTCAAACCAGTATCAGATACTCATCCTGTGCGTGCTCTGGTACACAGTTAAGTCCAAGTATAATCTTAATTTCAACATGGAAAAGCCAAAACTTCTCTAATACTTGGAATTAACAGCACATCTAATACCTGACACCTCTAGACCTTTTCACAGATGGCACTGAGTAAAATGCAATCTGTAGGTGGCAAAGAGTGCTGATAAATCCAACCTCCACCAGGAAGTCAGTTCATTTCACTAATCTGATCAGAGGAAGAATAAGGCAACCCATTTCAGGCACTTGAACGGTACAAACTCACTCACCAAGTGCCAGAGCCACCATGGAGTGACTGAGGAGAACATGGCTCCATGTGGAAAACAGGAGGGCAAAGAGAAGCAATCTCTTTTTGGCAGCAGTTGATGGTTAGATCCCACCTCCTTGTCCCAGAAACACCTATACACACAACGTTGAGCATGAGGCACATCACATTTTTGCCTGGTTACAGCCAGTGGTCTGCTGAAAACAGACAACCCCTGAGCCTCTCCTTGGGCCTTGGCTGTGTTCATTCCTGAGCTGGGCCTGTGAAACTCGTTATTTTTAAGTGCTGGAGCAGGATCCTGCCATCAAGTTAAATGAACACAGATGCTGCTCTCTCCACATGCCAGAGGTGTACACAGCCCACCCTGGGAGCACCCATGGGTCCCACCAGCTCTAGTGTGGTGAAGGCCCCAGGAGAGGAGTATGAGGTGTCCTTAGGCAGAGGCACTCTCTTTAGGGACTTGGAAAGTACCCTTCTCTTCCCAGAAAGGCTGCAGACATCCAAACCACTCAAGTTGCTGATGCATTCAGATAAAGCAACCTGTATCTAAAAAAAAGCCTTATGCTGACAAAGGGATGGGCAGATTTCCCTCAGCCTACAATACACTTCACCGTTTGACTCATCACTCTGAGGTGGAAACACTTGCTTGATCCCATAACACCAACAGCCTGTTTGGTAGCATCTGTTATGTAGTTGTTACTACCATTTTCCCAGTTTTTGCTTTCCAATAAAAACACCACTGTGCCAACAGCGCTGCTCGGAAAAGTCTCCATCTGCGTGATCCGACCGGAGCAAAGAACACACTGACCCCAGGATATCACGTTCTGAGCCCTGTGCAGAAACTCCTGCTGGCACAAAGGCAGGATCCAATTCACTCCTTAACAGAGGTAGTTGGTCATTTTTCAGCTGCAGCACATTGAGGAGACACAGAGACATGAAGTTCTGTGTTACAGCTGGAAGTTGGGAAGTCTGGCCTTCACCAGGCTGGAGTCCAGTTAGTGACATGTGCATGTAAGACAGACCTCTCCAAAAAAGGAGGGATAAAACACCCTCCTTTCCTACCTCAGCCTAAAACTACAGCTCTTTTCTCCTTCATTTCATCAGCTCAGAGTAAATGACAGCTACATAAAGACACTTCAGGAGACACTATATATAGGGTGAAGTGAACTCTTCCCCAGGAAGCTCTAGATCTAGGTCATCTTGCTTCTTCTGGGAGGCAGGAAAAACCAGGTTACTCATTGAACAAGAATACAGTTTCTAGAGGAAATAAAAGATTACTTGGAGCATGAAATTTTGTGTGGATAGTATTTTTTTTATTCCTAAAGGACTTTTAAAAACAAAACTCGCCATTAAACACTGTCTCTTTGAATATCTGCCTCCATCTACTTTAAACTGAAAAACCCACTATATTTACAGAAGGAATGGGCATTCTTTGGTAAATTTACTTTCAGTAGTTTAGCCACACAGTAAAATAAATACAACTTCAGGTCTCAGAAATTTCAGGGAGTTTATCTACATTCAAACATAATGTAAAATCCCTCCCTGCAACCCATTTGTGATTCTTATAGACAACCAGAACGATTACACACAACCCAGCACAGCTCCAGGCGAGCTATCATATGAATCCACTCTCATGGATTAAGTACCACATTCCCATATCCAATCGAGGGTAGAGTGGAAGAATAACCAAGCATCTCACTCAGATTTGGGCCAAAGGCCACCATCTAACTCAGTCCAGCCACTGGGGTACCTGGCCAGCTCAGCCACTGCAGCATTCTGAAGGTGCCACTAGCTGAAGAGGTGTGCCTGGGAGACTGGGGCAGGAAGAGTTTTCTCAGCTCAGCACAGACCTTGAGTGCAACACTACCTATGCAGTGCTGCTCATCAGATTCTGATCAGCAGATCCCTAAAATTTGCCAAATAGAGGTGTGGGCCTGTATCTCAGTTTAGAGACTACAGAGGGGATTTCATTAGCTCTTGTGAGCACAGTCAAAACAGCCCACAGAGCCTCAGAGAGCCAGGAACTGAGAGCAAAAATGCACTAACCAAGAAAAGAATTAACAGTTAATTTAAAGTATTTCTGCTTGAATTTGAAAACTGATTCTGTTCCCTTCCAAGAAGGCTAATATACTTTCAAGGACACCATTCTCCAAGGGACAATCCACCACTCCCTCAAGGTCTCCAAATATATAGCTGCAACATTAAAGAACCCTGTGAAGCAGACACTAAAGCAATGTCTTAGTCATATTTCATAAGCTAAACTGAAGATATATGGATGCAACTGCAATACAAGTCATAATATTTAAACAGAAAACAACCAAGGGAAATCCCAAAACATCAGAAACTGGCAATGGCAATTAAGCAAGTACTACTACAGAGCATAAAATAAAGTCTACAGATGTTAAAATATTAATTTCAGTGTCTAAACTAAATCTGAATTTAGAGCATTCGTTTGCCGAGCCTTTTATGTATTTTCCACTGAATACAGCAGTTCACTGCTTTTGTTAAGCAACAGTACAGACCAAACCAGTTTAGCAGTTTGGTACGTCTGCAGTCAAGCAATGCTTGCACTCATTTGTTCAAAACCTGAGAGCAATCTCTTCTCTTTCCGAACTTTAAACAAAATTAATGTATTCAGGCAAAATAAATACTGGTCTTAATCTATATTGCAAAATTATACGATGTCTGAATTAAAGATTTCGACAACTGCATTAATAAAACACAGTGATTAACGTTCAGTGCACAGAACAAGCTCTGTATCTGGCTTTAATTACAGTGATGAATAAAAGTCAGACACAGGCATCGTCCCAGAGTATTCATGCATTATACTGTCCCATAGATACTGAAATAATGGAATCTGATGCACTTTGATCTCTTAGATAAGCCTCCCACAGCGCTGAAACAGAAAGGGCAAGAGCACCCAACCTCATCCAATTCTGCAATGTTCACACACTGAGTCATAAGAGATTTGTATCCTCACTACCAAGATATATCTTATGGGAATAAATACAGAGAAATATTGCTCCATTTCCTTCTGGCTACAGCTTATACACAAATCATCTGGAGAGCCACACAGAGTGAAAGTGGTAAGGACTACAGGAACACCTTACAGTCTCCACAGAACTATATATCCTTGGACAGTAGTTACCTTATAATCTATTTGCGGGATATATTCTAGTCTGATTTTTTATACTAAAGCAGTTTTGCCCGTGACAAAGATTAGAAACTGCAGCATGTGGTAGATGTAATGGTTTCATCATGGTTGCAGGATGGTCAATTCCTTGCTTTTGTCCAAACCAGCACAAACTGACTCATTTTTTGCTTACAACTGGATAGTCAAGCAGCTTCATTAAATTTTATTAGTCATAAACCAGGCGTTTCCTTGATGCTTCTAGGACCTCTCTTAGCAGTACAAATTCTACTGGCATGTGGGCTAGCTACAATCCCAAGATCTGGGAAACTCAGCACTGTGAGCCAGCCGAGACTTGTCTTTGACTGAGGATGAAGTTGTCCCGGCACGAGCATTTGGCCTTGAAGTGCAGGGCACTACATGCAAGGACTGCTCCTGAACTGTGCCTCTAGAAATACAAATTGCTCCTTCTGAGCAAAAACCAGATGAGAGGACACAGAGGCCACTGCAGTGTCCAAAAATACAACCATGGGAAACAGGTTTCAGTATTGCAAGGATAATAGTCTGCACATTCATCACTACATGCTGGGGCTAAGGGAGGAACTGAATTTCCTGAGTCACAGTTTCTCTCATCCTTCCAACAGTTTCACTCCTCCCCTGGGCACCTCAGGTCTACATCATCCCTCAACTAAACCAGTGGCGAAAAACAGAGGGAGGATGAGAAGGCTCAAAAATCAGCCCGGCCTCTGGTAGTGGGTATGTGTGCATGCAAATGTGCACAGAGCATGCGTGAGCGTTGTGGTGGATCAGCAGAAATGCCCAGTGCAATAACCCAGCTGGTTGTGATTTGGCTGACGCAACTGCGGTTGAAAGGATGGTTCTTTTATCTCCCCCTCCAGTTGCCGCACGCATCTGCTCTTTGTCCATGTCACCGTGTGTGGATCCTACCCCAGCAGCTTTTATGCCACCGGCATTCTAACTTTCTTCTTCACTGATGAGAAACAGAGTGGTTGGCAGATTCCAATGGAGGAGCTGGTAAATAAAATAATCACTCTCTGTAACAGTTTGGTCTCTTGGAAATTGTTTCATTAGTTCATAGGAAAGTCATGGTTGATTTGCTTTAGTCCATTCCACAGATCATTATCTCTTTAAAACATAAAAGTAGTTTATTTTCCGTAAGTCAGAAACTGACTCCAGATGTACAGCCAGCAACAGCTGATCACAGCACTGAACCCGAGGTACATACGTGAAACAAAAGAGCTTCCTAAATGCATGGTGGTCCTAGATTTTAGGGAGGGTGGTAATGCATGTTTGGGTTGGCTTGTCCAAAAGAATGCACAATCTTCCAGCATAGCAGATTCATCACCCTGATTAGGCAAGATTTCTTATTACCATCTCCACAGCCTCTTCATTCCTACTAATCAAGCATCTGGAATGCAGGCTGCCAAATAAACGCTGAACTATCAGATTCCAAAACAGATTTTAGGAGACTTATCTACTGCCTTAAACAGATCTTCTGATAAAGCTTCCTCTCTACAGCATCAGGTTTGTCATAAATTTCTGCAGAGGTTCCTTTTGTAATAGAGGAACATTATTTTATTAAAATCAAATTACCATTGAACACTTTACAGACTTGAATTAAATTACTAAGTATGCCCGCACTAAAGATAAAGTTTATTACTCCTTTACTCCTCATTTTCCAGAGAAAAAACTAAAGCATGGACCAGTTAAGTGGTTGGCTAAAGTTACAAACAGAACAGAAGACATTAAATGAGGATGATGATAGCTTATCCTAGGGCTGCTAGAGTGGGTTTTTTTGGTAGATTTTGTTTTGTTTCGTCTTGGGGCTGGGAGTTTTTTTGGTTGAAGTGCAGTTTTACCCAGCAAGAAGTCACACAACTCCAGCTCTGCTGGGACAGGCCACTGCTATGGCTGCCCCCCAAGAGACAGGCAGAACAAGGCAGCATCTTCTACAAAAACACACTCTACCTTCAGGGAGCAAGACACATCTTTGCTTCTGAGACCTTCATACTGTCAGGGCGAATTTTCCTTGTGGTTTAAATTGAGATCAAAGCTTGCTTTGCCATTCAGAGTCAAGACAATGGTGACTCTTCAGCTTTTTCCCCGAAAAGGTTTTATTCTTACTCAACCACAACGTCCCTAAAAACCTGCTCATTTTGTAATTCTTTGGTCTCTGAGGAACTGTTTCATTAGCTCATAGAAAAGTCATGGCCAATTTGCTTTAGTCTATTCCACAGACTATTACTTCTCCAAAATAAAAATATCTTTCTTTTTGTGCATATGGGGAGGCAGAAACAAGGACAAGCACAACGACTGGAAGACACAAGTCTGCCACAAGCAAGAGTTGTTATTTTTAGTTTCTTCACCTTACATTCTACAAACAGTTTGACTACAACCACTAACAGGGTCTGCAGAAGTGCTCATGAAGCTGTGCTTCCTTCCTTTGTTGAACTGATGAACAGGGACACGGGAAGATGGACATACTCTGTAGAGCAACTAACTTAAGACACTTCTTACAGAAATCCACGTGAAGCAGAAAGCAATACTCTGTTAAATACGATTATAAACATTCTCTTTTTCAGAATTCCCCTTGGAAAATCCTCTGGACAGAGTGGTCAGGAACATATCATTATCAACTGCCAACTCAACAACAGTGAATCTAGAAACCAGCTCTAATTTTATAAGAAAGGTGGTAACACAGAGAACTCAAACATCAGCACACCCTTCCTATTCCCCCTAGCCATGCCTAACACATTTTTAACCAACTGTAGTTTAAAAATCTATTTTAAGCAGATAAAGCATTATAATATTCAACCAATATTAATTAAAATACTCATTTAAACTGTTTATGAATGATTATTTTCAAGACTGACGTTATCTAACTCTGTGATACCATCTGGTATCCTTTATTTTCAGGTCTATCTTCCTTCCTCTCTCTCCTTCCGCCCCACCAGCTTTTTTCACCAGCAAAATGAAAGACAGCCCCTATCAGCCAGGGAGGCACACTATGCTGAAACCAGCCTGCACAGAGACAGGAAATACAGGTGCAGGTTTTTTCTAACTGTTGTCTAGATGAAAACTTGAGGTGTAGCATTCTCAAGAAACTTTTCATCTAGAACTCAATACCAGCAATACAATTCTCTAGACAACTTGCTAAATTCTTCAGCTGTGGAAGAATAAGAAGTGTCATGGCATATTGTTCACTAACGAAATAATCCTCAATGCTACTCAAATGACATTCATAATACATATCTTTCATTACTTTATAGCCCTATACTGACATTTAAAAAAAGGTTTATTGCATTGCACACACAAATAATTTACCAGAACCGCAGCATAAAACATGGAACACTTTCAGCTTTTCTGAATGCAGGTGTCTAAATTGTATCATAATTATTTATCAGGAGTGACTTCATCACTTAATAATATTCACATTATTAAGTGAATAAATATCTGTGAATTATTTATCCACAGATAAAATTTTATTCCAGAAAACTAATGAAACACTTCTTCATTTCTGAGAATGAGTTACATAAGGTCACTCAAGCAATCTCCTCCTTGAAGACAAGCACCAAACATCACTGGCTACTCTACCTTTTCTTTCCCATGCAGCAAACTCTCAACTTCAGCTCCTCCATCACTTTCTCTCCTCACTGCAGCTGATCTTCACCTCGGGCACTGCTGCCAGAAGGCACCAGCCAGCAATAAAAACAAAGGGTTTGAAGCCCTTTGAAGTTTCCACCAGACTAAGGAATTGTGGACTGGAGTGGTATTTCAGTTCAAATCCACAAGTGCAACTGTAATTCATACACATCACCAAGACGCAGAGGACAAGCAGAAAAAAGGGTAAGACATGCATAGGCAACTTTTAAATATACTGCTTTCTCTTATATGAAAGTAACCGTACTAGTTGGTTTGCTTTTTTTCATGGATAGCTTTCTGTTTGTCATGTTTTCCCATTGCATTTTTCCCCCTTTCATGCTGTTCCAAGATAGACCAAGAGTTCCAGCTCTGCACAACCACTCCATGGTAGATTATAACCTGTTACACTACTGCACTCTTCTTTCTTGTACAATACACGCAATCACAGATGATAAATCAATTCAATTGGGACCCAAGGGAATTTTTATTCAGCTGTTTCCATAAATGAGTGCAACTCCTAGATCAGAATTATTCTGATAGGAATTTTTTATTAATTACCATGCCTTTGAAAAGACAGCATCAGAACACTGATGTAACATATTACTTAAGTCACGAGGAGAGTAGAACAAAGGCTTGGTTCCTCTGTCAGGCAAAAACATCCAACACTTCTATCCATGGGGCAAGGTTCACACAGAAATGCAGTGGAATATTTCAAGAAGATTCTCTGACTGTTCAAAGTGGGCACTTCTTCAGCATGTCCAGGGCTGCACCTACTGTCGTGTGCTCCTCACCAGCCTACAGCACTGCCGGGACAGGCTCATGTGCCACCTCCCTGAACAGGGGACAGCTGGAATGAAGCACGACAAGACAGAGGGATGAGGATGTGTACACTGTGTACAGGTGACACTCAGTTAACAGAGGAGGCCCAAGGAGGCTATTGCAGCAACCTCAGTTTTAAGAGGAGCCATGAGACATCTTAAATTACACTTTCAAAACCTGCTGTCCCCAACAGCTTTTGGAGGATTATGGGAGCACAGCATTGGGTTAAGCTCATGTTTGTGATCTCTCATCTCATTTTGTGCCTACAGCCAAATCAAATNAAAAAAAGAAGAAGAAAAAAATCCACTAGATCCACTGAAACATTTTATCTGGGCCTGTAAGACAACACAAGGTGGTATGAAGTACCAGACAATGCTCTGGAGTTTTTCAGGTAAGAGGGTAAAATATTTTATTAGTCTATCTGCCACATCAACATAGCAAACGTGCTTTTATTAGTTTAGTATCAACACCAAGATCTTGTGCTTATTTGTCATGCTTTTAGCTAAGTAGTTTAGCAAGTGCTATACATCTTTTTTAGAAGACTGCAGTGTGTTTTGTCCACAGTAATATTTCTTAGAAACATAGGGAGAAAAGGTGTCAAGCATTCTGTACCTTACTGTGAAAAAATTCCAAAATTGAAAAAAATGGCAAATTATTTCCTACAGCTATTAAGAAACTATTTAAGAACAGAAATATGAGACAAGGATTAAGGAAAGGGACACATCTGTTCTGCAGAATAAAGTCTTTGAGAAGAACTACTAGAAGTAAGAGAAACTGAAAAAAACCCAGTGAACTTGTACAGAAAAACAGCAGAAGGCATATTGCCAACAGATGGCGAAGAAGTCATACACCAAAAAGGAAAACAAACTTGAAAGCATACTCAATTTTGAGGACTTGAGAAAAAAAACAAAACCAAAGCTGACTCCTTCCTAATCACAGATTCCCTGGTTAAAAATGGAACTGTATGTTCTTAACACTTAGAAAAGCAGTTGTAATTTCTGGGTTCTAAAATGGAGGCATTCAAAATTAGTGTCTATGAAAATGTTGGTCCACTCTTGAAATCACTTCCTTCCTCCCCACCATGAAAACATACACTTTTTTTGGTGTGTTTTCATGATTTCTCACGTTAGCTGTTAAGCTCAACGCACTGGAAAATATCTGATGCTTTAATGGCCCACTTTCTCATTAACTCAGATACCTGTTCAAAAAGAGACTTCCTCTCTGAGGCCTTTCTGCAGCAGCTGGTAACAGGTACTGCCACAGGAACCAAGAGACAGGTATTTGCAGAGCTTCTCAATGGAAGTTATTCCCCATTATTCCATGTGTCCATACTGTCAATCCAACTCTCAACCTCACTTTTGGAAGTAGGAATTTTTCACAGCCAGTTTAATAGAACTCACTGATCAAAACAATTGGACATGCTATACTGCAATTATTACTGGGGGTACATACTGCAGTTGGAAATCAATAGGTAAATAAAAATTATGGCATAACAAGTGAATGCCCATAGCACAATCCTGTCAGAACACGAAAAAGTACTTTAAATGTCAAAAAAATACAGAAGTCATCTTCTACAACTGTGTATCTTCACCCAACAAGCCTTCCCATGGTTTGCATACCTTGGAAGAGCTATTCAGGAAGTTGACACATTGTTGCTGCAAACCCAAGAGTAACAGACATACCAGATTTTAGTCTCTTCCAAAATATGTCCATTTTACAGCTGAAATTTCAGCTGTTGGCTTTAGAACTTCCAGTTCACCTTCCAGTTTCTTGAGGCTAGTTGCCACAAACAAGTTTTCAAACTTGTTTTATCCTCTTCCTTGCTTTCATTCCTAATGTCTACACATTACACACTATCTCCGGTTAAGACATTAAAAGAAGTAATTACCAGGAATAAGGGCACAACTCCTAAATTCCCATTTGTAACATTGACTCTAAGCTGCCACTTGAAAGTTAAAATGAGTGACGTATAACAAGAAAGTAATATTGGAGCATCAGCAACTGTTCACACTTATCTTGTAAACATTAACCAATTTAAAATTATAAATCCCCTCAACCTCAAAGTGCACGAAATGCTGCATAATATTGTAGGTAAACCTTATTTTTTTTTTTTTAAGTCGCAAACCATTGTGGTTCAAAATCTGTGGAAAGAGTAGCTTTGATTTTGACTGTGAGACATTAAAGGCCACCCTAAGGTGAAGCTTTAGGAACTGCCAGGATAAGTGGAGGAGCTTTCAGGACAGACAGTGATGTTCGATACAGCCAAGTGCCTGTGGGCACATCACCTGATGCTGCACAGCTCTCTCCAGCTGAGGGAAGGTTTGCTATGAATACACTTACTTGATAATAGACACCTGTGGGTTCATTTATTTTACTGTCTGTCGTGTTCTCTGTCAACCATCCACACTTACAGACAAGTTCTTCATCAAGAAAAATTTTTAAAAACCTCTGACGACAGAGGAAGAGTTGTTACCTACACCAACTTCCACACAAGAAGGCCTGCATAAGGCATATACTCGATTGGTGACTCTGACAAGAGCTAACAGGTTGTTTTCAAAGGGAAGAACAAGCAAAAAGAAACCTCCCCAAGCCTTCCTAGAATCACAGATACAAATGCAATAAACTGCACAAACAGTCAAACTTTTATGCTGATTTGACAATAATACAATACATTCCTAAACCTCATGGACCATTCAGGCTTAATTTAGAACAACACAACCTTTAAAAAACTTGATCTGTCGCTAAGCACTTTCTCTTTACTGGACTTCAGCAGATGTAGTTCGGAAACCAGAAAAAAAATTCCTCACATCACCGAATTTATTGTAACATTCAGCTTTCCCACCCAAACAAAACAATCAGGCGTACGCTGCCAAGAAACATCACTGCAGCTTCAGGGCACCAGCAAAGGCTGCTACGTGTAGGGCTTCTCTTCAACACTGATGGGGCTCCTATCAGGGTGGAATTCTTGAACTTGCTAAAGCATTTGTAGATTACACGCCCGTCTGGTTAAATACTTCCTGCAATTTTGTTAATTATACATCAGGGTCTGCAATTAGGGAATGACTCCCATCCTAGAAAACATACAGCTCCCAAGTCACCCCCCCAAAATGTGTGTCTCGACTGCCGTTTCTGCAGATTCCTCTGGAATGCATGCTATTATCCCAGATAGGAAAATACTTTCAAAACTTGAATAGAATGCGCAATTCTACCACTGGATGGTTTTCCGTTTCATTTTTCAGTGCTGTAGACCGCTTGTTTAGGTCAACACACATTTCCATACGCAGGCGTGGAGATGACAGGGAGCAGACAAGTGCAACCCCAAGTTCAGGTTCCCCTCCCGTGTCCATCCCTTCCAGAGGCGGCCAAGCGCAGGGTTTCACACCAACGCCATCCCCCCTCCACATCGGCGTTAGCCTCCGCCGTCAGCAAAGCCATCAAAGCAAATACCCGGCCTTTTCCTTCTTTCCCCCTGATTCGTCATCAAGATGTCAATTAACAGATTCTCACAGAGACAGAAAGAAAAAAAACCAGCCCACCGAACAATGGGAAACATTTCCCCGCCGGTGCCCCACAGGACGGAGAGAAACAGGATCCCCTGCGCTGGGAGAGTTACTGAGAGGGGATCAGATGCTGCTAAAAATACGGGAGCGGTGCGAGCGGGCCCGGACAAAGCCCGGCAGGGCCCGCGGTCCCCGTCCCGGAGCGTCCCCGCGCCAGACGGTGATGTCACCGCCGGCGGCAACAAAGGACGCGGCACCGGCCGGGCGGCCCCTGCCCTCCGCCCCGCCGCCGGCACCGCGCCTCCCGCCCGCCCGGAGCGCCGGCACCGGCCGAGACAAAGCGGCTTCCCCCGCGCTACGTGCGGGCGGAAAGGGAGAGGTTCGGGCCGCCCAGCGCCGGAGCAGCGGCGGCGGCGGGGAGGCGGCGGCCCCCGGGGCGGTGCGGGC
>VZRF01013261.1:0-33506 GCA_013396875.1 Vireo altiloquus | reverse complement strand
CCGCCCCGCGGCTGCCCGGCGCGGTTCTGCTTCCCGGTCACCAGCTCCCTGCGCACTGGGCTTTGTCGCACGGGCCGCCCTGGCTCCTCCTCTCACCCCTCCCCGCCGGGCCCGAGGAGCAGCCGCGGGGCCTCGCTGGGCTCCGCGCCCCCCGGCCCCGCCGCGGGGACAGCCCTGCCCGCCCCCGGCGGGACGAGGCGGGTCAGGACGGGCTGGGGAACCCGGCCGCCTGCTGGGCTCCCCCGGCCCCAAAATGGTGGGAGCCGCTTCGCTCCGCCCCCGAGCGCGGTGTTTGTTTGTGTTCCGGGCATGGCGGAGCCAGCGGCCGCTCGGGCCCGGCGGGGCGGGACAGGACGGGACGGGGCGGCAGCGGGGAGCCCGCGGCCCACCCCGGCTGGGGGAGCTTGTGCGAGGCCCAGGGGCCTTCCCAAGGGTTTCCCCGCCGGTGCGTCCCCAGGCAGGGAAGGGGGTTCCCTGTGCTGCTCGTGATCCGAGGGGCACGGTCAGTGTACGGACAGGGCGGTGAACCCCAGTGTGGAGAAACACCAGCAACAGGCACTTGGCTTTTGCGTTTCTGAAGGTTTTTTATGTCATAAGCAGATACTCTAATAAGCCATGTATTTAGCTCCTTTTTTTTTCCTTCATAAAAATATATTCATGCTTGGATATAAGTATAGGTAAATACTGATAAATGCAAATTTGGGGAGAGTGAATGTGCCTGTGTCACTGTGTTAGTGTGCTAGCACTGACCACAAAGAGAATACAGGATGGTTCTGTTGGTGTTCTTCCCGGCTTTGTCATCTGTGATGGTTCCTCGAAATCCCTCCTTGGCCTTCAGATTCACACCATGGAAAATATTTTAAAATCCAATTTTTAAAGTGAAGCAAATGTGGTGCAGATGAGAACAGCTGGAAAGTGCAGTCTGTAAAGCTGTACAGCGTGGCTGCTGCTTATCACCAAGTTCTCTGCTGATACTGCTCAGGCCCACTTTGCACCAAGAGCTCTCATGTTGGGTCAGAGTATCTACAGACCTGTTGTTCACAGTGACATATTTGGCTCCACAACCTTTGCTGGTGGACCTCAGTCTGCGATCAGACTTTTTGCTGATTATCTGTATTAGTTCATTCTTGGAGATACCATTTTGTTACTGTTTAGGGAGGTTTGTTTTGCTGCTTATCAATGGGTAAGTTAAACAACCCCAGTGTAAAGCCTGTGATTGCTGCCATTTATGGTGTTCTAACACGGTTTCAGGCTTTTCAAGGAAACCGAAACTGAAAATGGGGCAGGAATTGTGAGTGTTGTTCAAGATAGAGAGGCTTTGCAATGGTGCATTGTAAATAATGACTGTTGTACATGGCT
This sequence comes from Vireo altiloquus, assembly GCA_013396875.1. NCBI lineage: Eukaryota > Metazoa > Chordata > Aves > Passeriformes > Vireonidae > Vireo > Vireo altiloquus. The sequence continues at coordinate 32,147 of VZRF01013261.1, read as the reverse complement.
TGCTCATTTGGGTGTTTATCCTATGAGTCTCTTGGCTTGGTTTAATAGAATTAGGCAAGCAATTGATGGAGGGGATCCAGCAAACCACTGCCTCACCCAGTCATGACTTCAAGGTTAAGGTAATGTCAGCACTGTCTGCTGTGAGAACCTGGTGATGAAACTCCAGTGTTGTCAGTGGTATTTTCAGTTATGCAGTGGCACCATTGGGAATGAGATTACAGGCAACCAGAAAGACTCATTTATTCAGCTGTTATTTCATGTTTTGTTTTCTCTGTGAGGGTTTGGCTTGTGTCATTGGTGTAGGTCAGTGAAAACCACAGGTCACACTGTGCCTTGGTGTGAGGCTGTGATCACAATTGTGATCCTCTATGGTGAGGAGGTCCTATGGAAACCTGTGGTGCCTCCCTACTGGCTGACATACCAAGAGAGCCTTTTTTTGGAAAAAAAGTGCGAACTGGTCTCATTCTGATATGCAATCAGGACACAGGTAGGATTTCCTCTGAGTCTTACAGTATAGATGTGACATTTATTTACCCTGAGGCGGATCTCCAGAAGGAATAGCTGCCAATCCCAGTTAAAACTTTCCCTTTAGTAGGTACAGGATGCTCCAAATCTGGGCATGTTTTTAAAAATGCAGGCTTGTCAAGTGCCAGAAGAGATCTGCTTTTTGTGGTGGACTCACAGAGACTAAAGAGGAAGCAGCAGTTCATGTTTGGCCTTGCAACTGTGAGACAGACTGCACCTGTGAGAGCTCTGAAGGGGGAAGAGCTACTACCAGGCATGCCTGGATTCTTTGAAGTAGGAGAGGTTGAAGGCACTGCTTTTCTAGGCCATTCACTCCTGTTATGTCAGACAGGTCACCAGCTCAAAAGTTGTACAAGAGTACAGGAGATGGAAAATGGAAAAATTCTTGTGTTCACACATGTCTTTTAATTGCTACCACACTCTTTGCAGGTTGAGGACAGGGAGGCAGATGGATGGGTCCTCAGAGGATGTAATTTATGAGTATGGTTTCTTTGTTCTAGCGGAACCATAGGGCAGTTTATCTGATTTTACTTCAGTTCTCTCTGGTTTTACTTCCTCTACTTAGTTTGAAAAACAAATAATTATGAGAATGGATTTTTTAGAGCCTGAAATGCTCCTATAGAGGAAGAAAGATTCATGTAGTGGTTTAGGTCTGTGTAGATACTACAGATAGAAAAGATAATGCAAATATAAAAATTTGTGTCAGACTAATATCAATACAGAACTAGCAACCTACGTCAATGAAACTTTTTCTTACCTGTAGACATTTAAATAGTTGGCTGTAATCTGTTGCCAGAATGGAAGTGGGGATGTTCTGAAATTTGCTGGTGTACAGGATTCATGTTCTGGTACATCTCAGTACAACAATGTCAGACACAGGTGGGTCCTAACCACTTTTGGGCAGCTAGCATCTTCTAAGTGAAATCTATTTTTCAAAACAAAGTGGGAATTCAAGGAAAGGTTTTTAAACATGCAAAGTTTATGTTTTATTTTATAGGCTTTTGATATGAGAATAGGTGAGTTACATATTGCTGTATTCTTAAGGCTCGTATGAGCTAGTCAAAGATGATGAACTATATTACTGAAAAATCTGTTTCCTTTGGATTTGAAAATCTAAAATCCCTGGAGGACAGAAAAAATTCTTGTTAAGAGTTTCTCTGCAAAATTGACATCATGAATTGCCTAATTTTTAGATGAAAGACCCTTTGATAACACCATTTTATGCAACCCATGCTCATGTTATTGTTGGACAACATTTTGGATATGTTTAATGTGCCATGCTCAACAAAAGTTTTTGAAAGACCTTTTCTGTCCTCAGCATGGAAAAGTTTTTTCACTTCCTTTTCTTCCAGCAAGCTTATTTTCCCAGCACTTATCATCTCTCATTATGTCTTATCTTTCTTCTGGGTAAGGTTGTTTTGCCAATTTGTACACAGAAGCCCAGTTAACTTCTGAGTGCAATCTTTCTATGCCATGGTACCCAGAGGTTCGGAGATAACTCTGTTTGCCCGGGTAATGTTGGTGAATGGAACACAATGCAATTTTAAAACCCTTTTCTGGAAGGAAAAAAAAAAGACTTTGTATACCTCTGGAGAATGGAAGTAAATTACATTCTTCTATTATGTATGTGAATCTGATTATGGGAATAGTGGAATTAATTTATCTGATTATAAAGAACATGGCATCTTCTAAAATGCACGATTGTTTTTAGTTTTGTTGATTTTAGCTGAACTGTAGACATTTCTCAGTGTATATTACACCTGCATATTGTTTTCTGAGACAGAGTGAATGCAGCTCTAGAAAGCAATTATGGAACTAATATATTTCCCTGAAATGTACTTTGTGATGCAGGATTTTACTCATCTTTCTAAAAATTACTTAAAATTCTGCCTAAATTATCCTTGTATCACAAATACCAGTTAAATCAATTTATCCTGAAGATGCCATCTTGGTAAGGAGAAGTATTCCATTATTGGCAAAAATAACTCGCCTTCCATAATAATGGTTTTCCCCAGATCCAAAACGTTTTTTTCAGCAAGGAGTGTAATGCCTACCTATTTTGTGCACTGGGGCACCTATACTGTGTGCTGCAAAGAACAAAAGAAACATGTATTTTGGCACTGAAACACCCAAGCAACAAAGCAGAGAGTCATCATACAAAAGTAACCTCTTGAAACAAGCCCTCTGTCACCCAGCTTCCTGGTGGATTTTGTGTAAAGTCAATTTTCCTTTTTCTCCTTGTACCACATGTTGCCACAGTCTCAACTGCAAGAATGATCAGAGACCTATAAAACACGATCTAAGAGTAGAGATTGAAAGAATTGGGGTGGTTTAGTCTGAAGAAAAGGAAGGTGTTGGGAAAAATGATAATGATCTTTCAAAATGTAAAGTGTTTCTCTGCAGACAGAAGGAATAAGTGTTTCTTCATGTTCAGTGGGTCTAGGGCAAGAGGTGATGCACTTGGAGATTGAAAGTAGACATGAGGAAATTATTTCAAACTGCAAATGTAGTTTGGCACTGGAAACTATTATCTGGGAATCTCATTTGCTGAAGGCTTTGAAAGGCAGATTAGGTCACATGTCTCACGAATGGTTTTAGTTGCAGTAGGATACATGGAGATAACCCCAAAAGGTTCCTGGCTGGTTTATGGCGTTTTGTTTCTCTCTCTCTTAAGTTCTTTGTTTCATCTGATTTACAGCAGAAGTTTTACTGTTGTGTTAGTTTGATTCTCACCCTTCCTTATATCCTCAGAAAATGCCGGTAAGAAAATATGTCAGTAGGTAAAAGATTGAGTAAGTAGAATGGGTGGTGACATTCCCAATAGTAGACTATTAAGAAATCACAGTTCCTGCAGGAAAGCTGGTTTGAGCAGGAGTGTGACATGCTGACATGTCCTCCTGACAGGCTTTGGCACACAAGTATTGGACTGGCTTTCAGCAAGTGGTGGATAGTCAATGCACAGAAATCTATGTTGTAACTAATCTTTAAAATTTTATTTTAATTTTTAATTGAAGCATTTGTCTTTCTTCCCTTTTTGCTGTGTTTAATTATTTCCTGAATTTGTAAGGAGTGAACTTTGTCCACAATTTACCAGTGGCCAGTTTGTTAGACTTTTTGTTCCTGCAGTTTTCTGCAACAGTAAGGTATTATCCAAAATGCTTGTACCTCTTTGAAAATGAATTGACAAATTAATTGCTTGTTCAAGTTAAATACGCATTCTGCTGCACAACTTAAATTATCTCTTATTCACCTTCTCCGTGGTCTTCCTGTTTTTCTGATTTTTACCATTCTTCCTGTAGCCTAAAATATCTATTTTCTTCCTGTAGGTAAGTGTAGATCTACTGCAATAACAGAGTGATAAAATGACACTTGGAAAGATTCATGAGAACCTAGGGAGTGTGACCTTCTGCCAGACAACTCTGCCCAAGTCTGAGATCACCCCTGTCTTTGTCATTCCTTGACAGAAAACTGTTGAAACTCTTTGTGGATACTGAATGATGGCTACAGGTACCATGTTTTAATCCCTTACTGCTTCAAAGAATTTCCTAAGATTGCTACAAGTCAAACTCTTAAGTATGTGTCACGTTTGTATTGTTACAGCAATTTTAAATGTCTGTAAACTGTTAGAATGCTTTGTTTCAGTTTTTCCTTATGGATATGATTTGTAAAACTCCCATATTTCACTGTCCTGCAGCCTCCATCTTTGGCCCACTTTTGCAGTAAGCGTGGCACCCCGAGCTGCACAGAGTGATCCAGTTAAAACATCACTGTTGAGGAAAGAGAATATTCTTTAGTGTGTGCCAAAATGCCACTGATCAAACTTAGTGTCTTTCCCTTTTCCTAACACATCATTGCCTGCAGTTTGTAGCCCCTCTCACTCCCTGTCCTTCACCATGTAATTCCTGCCTACTCAGATTTTCTTATTTTATGCTTCTCCAGATGATTATTCTGAAGGGTACGATTTTGCACTTCCTGTTAAAACTCTGGTCTGTGGCAGCTTAGCTGGCTGAATTGCAGCAGAGAAGTTACTGGAGACTGAACAGAAGGAATGTGAGAAGGAACCATTGAAGATTTGGTGCTAAAACTATGAGGTGGTTGTGAATGACTGCCCTTGGGAAATTCATTTTGTCCTCTGGCCAGAAATGTTTCTTCTTAACATTTAGTTTTACTCTTTTGATTAGTCCGTGTGTGTACAGCTTCCTCTTGGAGGAACAGGCTGTAAATTCGTAGCAGTGAATGTTTCTGCATTCTCAAACACTACTGTGTCTCCTGAAAAATAATTCTAGAAAACAACTGTGTCATGCAGAAAACAGAAATTATCGTAAATTAGGCCTCTAGCAGTATGAAAAGGAATACAAGAAGGTAATTGTACAATTTCTTGTCCAATTTTGGTTGTGTGGAGATTCCAATAAGACATGAAAATCTTGATTGTTTATTTACATGACAAAAAAGGAGAGAGACCTTTTTTTTTTACCAGAACATACTGTTTAAACAAACACCACAGTGAAACAAGAGAGCTAAAGGTACTGTAAGTCTCTTCCTTTTTATTAAATTTTTCCAAATTTTTGTGTCTAAAGATATTTTTCTTTTCATCTGTTGTAAAGTGCGTGCCTACAGTCAGTTTGTGTAACAGCAAGCTGTTCCCTCTTTCAGTTAAATTTATAGAAATTGCACACTCTGTGGAGCTACTTTAACTTTTAATTAAGTTAAGTTTAACTTTTAAGTAAGTGTTGTCATCTTAACAGTGGACTTGCATACTGCTTCAGAAATTCAGCTGTTAGGCTGCGTATTGACTTAGAAAACCACAAACACTCCATTTAGTGTTTTGGCTTGTGTTCTGTTCCACAAACACTCATTTAGACATAGGTGACTGCACAGAATTTCTGCAAGACAGGGTTATTGCAATGTGCATTTTGCCTCTGACCTGCAAGCTGTACACCAGCACAGAGCAAGGGTTAAAGACAAGATAAAATCACTTGCTGCCGTTTAGATTTCCTGAGGGGTTATTATTTTTACATGAGAAATGAGGAATGCGGTGAGGACCATTCCTGTGCCAAAATTTCAAAGTATGTTCCTGTCAACTGTGATGCCATTCATAGGTTTTACATCAGAATCTTAAATTTGGCTAGAAAGATCTCTGTTGTAGAAGCCCCATCTTGTGGACAACCAATCAATGACTACTTCAGCACAACTGAAATTTGAAATACTTAGAAATCCTGAAGATATTTTGATAGTCTTTGCAATAAACCGGAGAGTCTTCATATTTCTGGACAATATGGAAACTTCATGTATAGAAATCAGCATATGTTTTCAAAGACTATTTCCACAGGAAGAAATTGTAAATCGCAGAGAGGTATTAACACAGGGGTGGAAACAAGGATGGTGTCTTCAGAACTCTGGTTTAAGTCCAATCAGCTAAAACACAAGCCTGAATCCTGCCTTGAATTCCCAAAATAGTGTCCTGTTGCATTTGGAGAGTGCAAATGAGTCTCTGGGTGACAAAATCAAATAAGGGCAGAAGGACCTCCTTTGAAAAAATAGAGAAAGAATAGCAAAATATGCATGAAAACTGAATCTGGAAACTTTGGAAATATCCTTAAGGAGATTGTTTGTTTCAGCACAAATTAATGGAAGAGGTCAAGTGACTCAAGAATCAATGAGTCAACAGACTTGATAAGAGTGTTAGGAAGGTAAAAAGGGTGTGAAAACAGGCCTGTGATAAAAGTTATTTTCAGGTTTCAGTATGACTTTGGTAGGATATATTAGATACATTCTATTAAAGAGTAAAATATATACATAGAGTATCTTTTTGTTGCTCTGAAGAAATTGGGTTACTCTGTGATAGTTTTCTTCCATACAAAGCAAGTAGGAACCTTCCTGATAGTTTTCCACGTAGTAATTAAGGCTGTAATGAAGGAACCAGAAAATGTGGCGACATCTAGGGAAAGGTTGGCAGAAGTGCCTCCAACTGGAACACCACCCACTGAAAATGTAGCCACTTCTTTTTCTATGAAGGTCGTGTATCCAGGCAAAGTTTTGTTGGGAGTGGCTTACTTGGAAAGGATGCCAACAGTAAAAGATTCTGGCGTGTGAACAGGGTGCCAAACCAGCCCCTTTGATGGGAGGAGGAAAGGGATTGCTCTTCCTACTCGTGGATGTCTGACCGAGCAAGGGGATTAACAGAGAAAAAAGTTCAAAATCTGGGCTTTGCAAAGCCAGGAAATAATTTCTTAGTTCTTAACAATGGTAGTCTGGATGAAATCTTCACTTTTAAGACATACGAGCTACAATGCATTTTACTGCTTAAAATTACCTTTAACAGTGAGTGTACATCTTCCACTTTACAGTTGAAGTTTAAAATAACTGTTTACTTTATATTGAATTGAAATACTTAGATTTTCATCATTCAGTAGTCTGGTAATTTCGTAAACAATTCATTTGTAACATATATAAAAAAGTCACCTTTCTTAATAAACTAACAGATAAAACTATAAATCACATTATCAGTATATTACTAAAAAAGTCACAGAAATGTCTGTGCCTGACTGACTCCTTCTGCTTCACATATTCTTTTGGAATAGAATTCTACATTTTTGATGAAAGGCATCTTTGATGAATTGTCTGAGCCGGTGCAAAAATGTGTATTCCAAATTTTTACCTCAGTCTTCTCCTTAAGGAATAGAATATTAAAATTTTAGCGATATACAGGGCTACAATTTTTACCTGAGAGCAAATTCTGCTGGAACCAGCATGTGCAATCAAAATAAAATCTTTCTTAGTGTGAAGTGAAGCCCTGAAAGGATCTTTGCAGCTTCTTTCTGTGGAAGCTTTTTCTTCCTCAGGATGTCTCCTGAGAGAGCAGCAGATGCTAGTTCACCCCTCAAGGGAAGAGCAGATGAAATGGGAACAACTACTTAGAATTCCCTGCACTTAAATAATAAAGCATGAACAGTTCAGCAAGAGGAGTACAGACAGGTATTAGTATGGTGTGAAATCTAGAGGAGCTGTAGCCTAGGAAAAGAAAATGAAGATGTAAACTTGTCATAAAAGGGTGTTGGAAATCAAGGATTTATTGCAGTGGTGTCAAGGGAGGGAATAAGGGCTGCTCCATCCCTGCTTCACCAAGTGAGTTCATTGTAGTACAGAGGAAGGACAAGCCTTGGTGTAAAGAACAGACTATTGCCTTATGCTGAGCAGAAGGCTCTCGAAAAAGTATTGGTAAAAGTAAAGCCTCTGAAGGAGTGGAAGACAGGAGCAAGCATTCAGTGATACTTCTTGTATTGGATTGTATTATAGATTGCAGTTGTTTGTTTATGCCCATATGAGAAGGAAGGGAACTGATTACATCAAGAACAGCAATTTGTTGTACCTTCCATGCTAATATGTATAATAAAATGTTCAGTTGCAGAGGGTTCATTGCTAAAAGTTGCAGAGTAGTATGTATCTCTCATACTAAGAGATTTTTTCGAGAAAATACAGCAGGACTGGATACTCAAAGTTTGAGTGTAAACCTGCAGTAATCCATTGTGTAGGTGTATAAAATTGATTTCAAAGGGAATGAAGAGGTGTGACTTGTGAATTGCTACTTTTTAAAGATAAAAAATTAGTTCACATGTAGGTCATGTTAAAAAAAGAAAGTAACTTTTCATCCTTATCTCTTTATTATGCACATTTTAATAGATGTTTTCTTTGGTTGCCTCTAGCCTTTCTGCTATTTTAAATATTCTCAAAGTTTTATTGAGATAAAAATGTTAAAAGATGTCATAATACTGGTATATCAAATGATTTAATATTAAAAAAGGCAGATTTTCAGTGGCCTTTTGAAAATAAGTCTTGATGTGTTATGTGAATACAAAACTAAGTCTGTGCAGTTGAACCTTGAGCACTCGTGTTTGTAATGTGTGAAAGTGTTCTTTTAAATCTGTCTCTATCTTGTGTCCCTTCCTCTTCCAGCCCAGTCCTGAGCTGTGGTGGTGCCACATTGCTGTGACCCCACTGCATCAGTCACCACCACAGGACCCACTTCCCCAGGGAAGGATCCTGGTTCCTGTGCCATATCAGCCAGGTAAGGAGAGGGACAGGCCCCTGCCAATCACCAAAGACAACTCAAATCTCTCCTGAGCCTTGTCCAAAAAGGCTCAGAAGTTTACAGTTCCTTACGGCAAGACACTTCTGGTATTAATGTCCTGAACCTTTGAAAATGTTATCAGACAATAATTGCTATCACAACTTTTAATTCTGTGTTTCTGTTTCAAATTTTCCTCAGTTCAATCAGAACCAAAAGTTAATGCCCGTTGGCTAATTTCCAGCGCATGCCTCCACAGAACAACTGCTGCCTTTAACTGGTGGAGAGATCAAGGCTTGAACTGACAAAAGACATCTGTATTTTGGAAAACAAATTAATGTTTATGTTTTAATTTATAAGTTCCTGGCTCTTTTATGGTTCCTGTTTTTCAAGTAATGTCTCTTTGGATCCCCTAGCTGATGGAGAGTCAAAATGGAAAAGGCCCATGAGAGAATTATCACAATAGAACATCTGGTCTGCATTGGAAAAAGCTGAGAAAGATATTCAACATCTCTGAGACCGAGAGGCAGCTTTGAGGCAGTTTGAAAGTCAGTCTATGAAAAATTGTGCAGGTTGTGGCCACCTGGCCAATCTAGTGTTGTTTTGGGAAGAGCTACTCTGCTCCTGAGCATCTGAATTTTTATCTCCCTTAAGCATGGATATGTGAGAGCTGGGAGTGGTATGAAAGGTGTTTTCATGATGTTAATCTGAGTCCCAGCACTGTCCTAATTATATTGTGGGTTTTTGCCAGTCTCCCAGATTTCTTTTGAGCATGTAGGCTGGAGTCAAAAGGCTTTCCCTGGGCTTTTGGCATAGCTTTATAGGAAAGTGGATGGAAAGGACTTTGTATATGTTTGGAAGAATATTTTGCATCCTACTTTAAACTATTCCAGAAGGTAAAAGGACATTAGCTAGACTGTGTATTGGCTCACATAGTACTATATCACTAATGGCAAGGTGTTTTATTCCTGTTTTCTGCAGTCACAGATTGTAAGAAATGCAAAGAAATCATGGACCAACCAGGGCAGTAAAGGTACTCCTGGATTTAGAGGGAACAAACTCCTTCCACCACATGGAACTTTGGTCCTTTAAGTCATTATAGCTCACGCAAAACAGAAACAATTTGATGTGTATAACAAGAAACATTGCAAATTGTTTGCCAAACAAAGACTTATGCTGCAGATGGAAGAACTGATGAAAATTGTTTATAGATGGGGAACTAAATGTAGATTTTTCAAGAACAAGGTTGCTCTCTTCCCTGCCAAGACAAACAAATCTGATAGACCATCTCATTGCTTTAGGCTGCTTGAGGACCCGCTGGAAAGTCTATAGACCTTTTTCCACAGAAAATTTGTGTATTGTCAATACATAAGTGTATTGTCCACAGTTACACTGTGGCAGCTGCAGAGGAAGTGGAAGGTTCTCAGGAATACATTAGGGAGAACTGGATTTTTGGCTTCTGAAACAGTGTGGAGTGCTTTTGGAAACTGTGGAAGTTTATAAGCTGAATGTTACTGCTACAAAAGGTTATCTGTGAGTTAAACATAATAGTAATTAATCTGCTATCTTTAGATCTTAACACTAACAACACAATGAAATTGAGGATTCCTATATTCTAGAATTGAAGTTTCCAAGATGTCTTCATTCCTGTAACGATACCCTGGTCTGCATTTAGAGATTCTCAGTGTTACCTTTAGAAATGTGCACATTTCTGTGCACAGATGTTTTTACAAAGCACTGTGTAATCATCCCAAACAACTGGTTTTAATGGGCCAGTTATTTAGGAAATCATGTAATGCGAACATAAATACAATTCCTGATACTGACATAAAACATGTATTAGCAAAATAATATAGTTTGTATTTCCCTGATACAGAACAGACCCTGGAAATACATAACTCATCACGTTCTTAATATTCTGTTGTATCTGTAAGCATATATATTGGCAGAGAGACCCAGCAGCATCCTGGGCTGCATTAGGAAGAACATTGCTAGGAAGTCAAAGGAGGTCATTATTCCCCTTTCCCAGCCCTGGTGAGACTTCACTGGAAGTGCTCTGCCCAGTTCTGGGCTCCCTACAGCAGGAAGGACGTGGACATGCTGGAGTGAGTGCAGGAAAAGGCCCTGAGCATCTGTCCTGTGGCTGCCCAGGGAGGTTTTGGATTTGACATCATTGGAGAAACTCCAAACCCAGCTGAGCAAGGTCCCGAGCACCCTGCCCTGGATGATCCAGCTTTGAGCTGGGCTTGGACTGAGTGATCTCTGGAGATGCTTCCAGACTGGGAATATTTGAGGCGCTTTGCTTGTGTCTTGTCAGCGTTTTAGCTGGAACTTGACTGTGGAGGAATCCTAAGGAGAGCAAAGGCTGTGACCCTAGAAATTCATCCAGATGGCTGAGGCCCAAGAAAAGGCATAATGGGAGCTGCTAAGTATTCTGAATGTCTCATCAGAGTGATATTTCACTTGAAAATACAAAATAGAAATTACTTGGGTCTTAATGACACTGAATACCCATAATGTTCTCTCACTTCAGCTGGACTGCAGATGGTGACAACCCTTCTCTGTCTGAACACGCTTATTTTAGTTTAATCTTGCTCTGTAAAATCTTACCATATACTTTACTCTAGAAATTAATACTTAGTACTTTATGATGCAGAGTTTATTTGTTGGTTTGTTCCACCCTTTCTTTCCATAGCAGTGCTGATACTAACACATTACAATGTATTTTGCCATATTACTTCAGGAATAAGCACATACTGTGTCTCAAGGAGTTGAGAATATCGTAATTTGAGCAGGGTAAAATAAAAACATATAATTACATTGCATAATCTATGGCACCTAGTTTGTAACTATTCTTACAGCACCTTCAGAATAAGAGGAAAGATGAAATTCAAAAAGGCTTTTTTAGTTTAAAAAGATTTATATTGAAAGATTTGTGTTGAAGCAAGATTTATGTTGAAAGACAGAGATAATGTATTTTTTAAAAATCAGCTGAATAGTGATGGGAAGATTCACCTGTGGTTTTTCATCATGAAAATGCCAAGGAGCTAACTTGCAGTATTGAGAATTCCCTGATCCTCCTTTTGAAAATTGTTTGTCTTTTCTATTGTCTCTAAGGAAAAAAGAAAGCACACTGGAAAACAAGAAACTGAGAAACATTGCACAAGTAATTATATAAGAAATAAATATATTATAAAGCATTTGATTTTGTTCTGGTTTTGCACTTCAGCAAGTGAAACAATAAGTAAATAACCTGTTTCTTCATTATAAATATATGGGGTCACATCGGGTCTGACAGACCATGGCATAAATATATAGATAACACCTGTGATAATTATTATAGGACATCAAATTTTGCTAGGGATGAGCCCATTGTGAAACCACAAAATTAAGACTTCAGATAAAAATAGCACATGAAGGTCAAATATACTTAGTCATTAGCTGCTGTCTCTGCATCACTTTCCCCTGATTTAATGCTTTTACATCACATCTCCTCTGATTGTCTTCTCTAGCCTGTGTGGGATGGGGTTTTTGGTGGGGAGAGAATTACTTTGAATTGACACCTCTAGCAGCAGTTGCTCCTTGTACTGATTTCCTTTTATAAATGTGTAACCTATTATATCTATCCAAACCTGGCTGAGCTCCAAGTCACCCATTTCTCAGTAATACAGGAAATTAAACCTAATGTCTAATAAGCGTAGAGGCTTATGCAACCTTCATTCCCTGTAAAAAGTACTAAATAACATAATAATATTACCTTGTCTTTTGATAGCTGGAGAGTTGTGCACTTAGTTTTTATGTAGACCAAATTGGCTCTGCATTTGGGCTCTAGGAGTCTGGGTTTATCCATCCTTTTTTGCAGCCTTACTGAATGTCACCTCCAAATTCCCCTCTTGTTGAAGGACCCCCTTCAACAAGAGGGGAATTTTCATGTGTAGGGTTTGGTCCCTTTCTCTACTTCTCCCTTTGTTCCCACACAGGGGCTGTGTCCCCCATGATCTCATCCTGGGGGTGCTGCTGCTTCCTCATTCATTCTCTCTCTCCCAGGATTTTCCAGCCTGAACAGATTTCCATCCTATTTTCTGATAATACCCACCACGGCTCTGTGTCATTTGGTGCAGCATTTGAAAATGCAGAAATCTGACTTTAGGCCATACAGGTTAGGAACATAATTTCAGGAGTTTGTCTCCTGCATGTGGCAGTTCAATAAGTGGATTTATACTGAATAATTGTAGACTGTTACAGCCCTCTGAAACCATTTCTCTCTCGCTGCTGTAATACATAAAGTGACATAAGGTCACTGATGCTGTGGAAATTGGTTTTGCAGTTGATATGCTAATTCAGCAAGAAATCGGTTGTTGGGGAAAAGCAAAGAAAATTATTTTAATTTAGTGCCATGCTACTTTGCTGGCTTTTAAGAGAGAGATAATTAAAACATTCAAAGGAGTTCCAAGTCTGTGGAGAAAATGCTGTTTTGGAGATTTAAGGTTATTTTTGCTTCACAGCTTATTAGCTTCTTTTCTGAAAGCAAATAAGCTGAATGTGATGGACAAAAATACAACATTTTCATATGCTCAAAAAAAAAAAAGAAATAAGATATTTTTAAAAACTGAGTTCAGCATAAAAATAAACTTGGTTCAGTCTTTTCTGTGTCACTCACCCCATGTTTACAGTAACTGCTCCTGCAATTCTGTGGATGAAAACTTCCATGCTATTACATCCAGGGCCATTAATGAGGCTGCACTATGCAACTAATTGCAGTGGGGAATAAAATTACATTAATGGTGCCTAAGGAGAAAGAGAATCTCTGCACTCAGTGTGAGTAAAGGGTAACCAATGCCTTATTTTTTCTGAAACAAATAATTAAGTTAAATTGAAAACAATAGTTGATCTCTAAAAATAATCACTAAGAGTTTGAAAGCCCTATATTTTTTTTCAAAACACTGCACTTATACTAAGGAATTACCAAGCACAAAAAGTAAAATAACTGTAATATTTATGTATGAATATACCAAAGGAAAAAAAAATTACCAGCATAAACTCTTTCATCTTTTTGAGATGAAGAATAGACAAAATAAAAATGCATTTCTAAGAAACAATTTTTTAAATATCTGTATTGTAAAAATCGTGTTGTCATTGTCATGTTTTAAAAGATATTTTAATTTCATAATATAATAAAGAAAAAAAAGATGACATTTTATTTTCTGTTTTTTCATAAAACAGGTACAGTGCTGCTGTTTGCCGAGGAAGGACACCAGTTGCAACAAGAGTAGTGTCTGTTCTAGAGTGAAGGATGAGCTCCACTGGAAGTGAATTGGCTTCCCTGGCTGCAGTGCTCAGTATTTCATTTTAGCAAGTCTGAGATTGGTCCAAGTCTTCATCTTCTCCTGCACTTCGTGCTGGTGCAAATACCAGATTATATGAAGTTACTTATTGAAGAGAGAGAAATAGAAAATGCAATTCAATGTTTTATTTCATGCTCCCCAAGTTTGCTCAGACAGGCACACCCAGAGTGAAAATGTGCTGCACTCAACTTGGAGATCTTGTGTTATAAATTCTGGCTCCCCTGTGCTTTCCTGCTTTTCCCATAGAGCAGATAAGAGAGTTCCTAGCAGGAACACCCTGTTACCTCAGCTGCAAAAGGTTCTGAGAATCTAATGGCCAAGAGAATGGAATTTAAATTTATTTTTGTTTGACTTGTGTTTCAGCAAGCATTTGAAAGATCCACCAGTTTATCTTTGTCAGACTGTTTTCCTTTTGGCTTAGCTTGGCCACCAATCTCACTGTTGAGTTTACATTTATGGAGTAGGACCCAAGGTTTTCTCCACGTGTTCAGTATTGTGATTCTGACTTTGCAAGTCTTGTTGCTTGGGATAAGTGTAAATGTCATGTCTGCTTGTGCAGCAAGAACAGAACTGGGGTTTAGATGCTGCTACTGTCAGTTGAGAAGGAAGGAAAGTAGTAGTGAAGGCTGCTACTCCTCTTGGCTGACAGGCAGAAGAGTTGGTAAAAGCTGCAAAAGCAACTAAGCAATCTCATGATGGTATTTATTATACATTTTATTTCATGGGTGGATTTTGAGGAATAGTTTTTAAAATGTAGTTATTTTACTCTCCTTTAGCAAACCCTGTGTGACCATAGCTTTTTTTCCAAAATGCCTGGTTTAGTTGTTTTTTTGCCACCAGTCGAATTCTCACTCCACGTAGTAATGTCCACAAGGTGGTGCCACAGCTAAGAAGTTTGCAACAAAATAAGGCAAAAATAATTTGATAATTCTACCTTCTTTTTGTGACTGACTAAAGAATCTGCATAATTAAAGTATTTATAATTATTTCATAAGCACAATATCACAGGTTTGCAGCTCTTTTTTTAAACCACTTGTGTGAGCCGAGGTGACTCTGTCTGCTGAGCAAGAGCAACATCCACACATCTATGACTGTCCCAAATCCTGTACAAAAATGAAGAGGCAGCTCAGGGTTTAGCAGTTAGGCTGATGAAGAGCTGTGTATTTCCTAGCAGGGTTACCTGTGCCAACAGTGGCATGTGTCTTATGTTTGCTTGGGTCACTTCAGCAGGAGTCAGCCTGCATCCTGACAAGCAAAATTGTTCATCCACAACTTCAGCCAAGACAGCTTCCAGTTACCTTAGAGTGGCTATGGCACATCAGACCCCAATTTCCTGAATTTTTCTAGATCCAGGGATAGCCAGGCTCCCTGTCCTATGCTAATGTACAGCTGACTCTTAATTCCAAAGGAATATGAAATGCTTTCAGAGAAACCTGCACAGATGATCAGGTTTACAAACATCTTTCTACACAAGATCAGACTGAAGAATGTATGAGGCAGTAACAGGGACTATAAGATGCCAAGTGCACCATCCAGCACAGAAAAGACAATAAAATTTCCAGGAAAAAGTTGTTTGTATGGATCTGAATGACTGCACTGTTTTATAGCAGAGCAGAAGAGCTGAAGTGCAGAAGGACTTGGCCATTCCCCTCAGAAGGTGTTTATCAGTTCTTCAGCTACCCTTGGCCACATGGTGCCCCTTGCCCCCCTGCCCTGCTCCTCTCAGTCTGCAATCCAGCTGTGCATGCTAACACAAGAAATACTCCCTGTCAACTTCTGCAGTGGAGAAATTAAGTTTGAATCATTTATTCCTCACATTTTTTCGTACCCAAAGCAGCAAGATAAAGGGATAATTTAAAATATCATTTGGACAAGTGCTGAATTGACTTGTCTCTGGCTAGAATCTCTCTTTGGTATGATAGGCCTGTATCAGAGAAAAATAACAGGGTTTGCATAATATGTTTCTTCTAAATTGCTAAATTATTATTTTAAAACATACTGGAATTCTTCTGGCTTGTAAGACACTCAGTGGAAATTATATATACCCAGGAAAGATGATTTGTCCCCCGGTTATAAGGTAGAATGAGAGTTAGAAGCTTATTGGGTCTCATTTTAATAGCTGTCAAATAACACAACAGCCACCTACTTTTTTTTAAAGGATCATATCTATAAATTATATTTTAAAGTGGTTTACAGTATTTTGAAACTTTGTATTGGTTTCAACATCTGTTTGGAAAAGTCAGTATCTAATCTGAGAACTAACTGAAAATGTAAAGTCATGAACAGGTCAAGTAGATTTAATTTCTGAGTCAGTCTGTTGAGTTAGCTTGTACTAACTGAATCACGACATTGATATTGTCAGAGTATTCCTGTATGCTTGTTCTAGGTGTGTGGCTGCAATGTGTCTTGCAATTAAAATAACATATTTCTGGTTTAGTTTGGATTTTGGGGTTTTTTTGACTTTGCAAAATTATTTTAAAAATATTTGTTTTTCAGATACATTGCACAGAGAAAAAAGGATACTCTATTCTAAAGGGAGGGGATGACAGAGTATCTATGATCATACGTCTAAGTCTCCACATTGTGAAAATCCCAGGTATGCATTATTTTTGTAATTTAACAACTGAATTGAAATCCTGAACATTCTCCCTTGCAATGATTTTGTGCTTCTGTTGGAAATCCTGTAAGTATTGTTAAAAGATCAAAACCGTATTACCTCTAAGCATGGTTTTCTGGTTTCCCATTTAGGCAATCATGAACAGAACCTGCTACAGCTCTATGCCTAAATCTTTCTGGGAGGAGGTAACTTGCAGTGTTGTGAGGCAGGAGTCAGAGTGAGCACAGCTCAGAAATCCTCGTGCAGATGCACGGCGCTCACCGGAAACAATTGAGAATGGCAGTGGTATCCTGCAGGATGTGTGCGACGCGCTCGGCGGGGGCTTGATTTACACAGGGCCACATTATAGATTATACATTCTGGTAATTGTGGTATTGTTATTGCTGGGCTGGATCTAAGCACAGGAAGTACATATAAGCACATTTGAAGTGATAACATCCACTCCTGTTTAAAAAGCAATATTTTATTCTCATACATAATACAGCGTTTGCAAGGGAAAATAGATAATTTCCTAACTAGTACTTAGCAAGACTTTTAGGGGGAAAAGCTGATTCATTATGTGAAGGCCACAACCAGCATTTACAAATAAATCTACTTAAACTTTTAATCACTTTAATTTTATTTTTATGGTCTGTAATCCAAGATCAGGAAGGAGACAGTGCATTGCCATCTGAAACTCAAGAAAGATCAAAATAAGTTTTCAGTGTGCCACCAAAACCACAGTGCTAGGTTTCTGTTAAGGAGAATGAGTAATACCATTCTAGTTGTGAAGGTTGCTGTGAGTGGGTAATAATTCCATCTAACTGATAGGGCAGATTATGTATTCTGCAAGAAAATGAATGATCCCAACTAAAATCTTGCCCTATTTCATCAGCTCGCTAAGAAAGCCCACCCACTATACCCAGTTAGCTGAAATTGTTTTATGCATACTTGTCTAATATTAGGGTTCAGGAACTGGTCTATTCTCCATCCTACATCCCCAAACCAGCCTTATTCAGGAACACATTGCTTCCAACCTTGGTGTGGAAGGAGAAATCTGTTCCTGCTGCTGCTCCCAGGATGTGGGATGTGGGTTCACCCTCAGCTCTGCAGCTGGAGACAGTGTGTGTCAAGGCCCCCCCAGAGCTTCTCACCCCGTTCCTCTTTAACAGTGTAGGCTTCAGACCTTTCTGTACAGCCAGGGAAATTACTGATCAAGCCAAGGCTCTCCCAGGTTCCTTCCTGGAGGGGAATATGGGTCTGTTCAGAAGAGGGATGCAGTAGCCATTTCAGACTTTTTATGCCAACCTATTCTCCACAGGCAACACAAACTGACAAAACACAGGTAACATACTGTGCATGCTGTGCCTATTTCTTACTTTGTTTTGCCAGGAAAAATAGATTAAGATTAGTATTAAGTTTCCCTCTTGCTCCTCCAACGATAGAACATTACCAGGGAAGAGAAAATAAGACAGAGATTTTGTTCTCTCAAAACGCCTTCCAGTTAATTTTTTTTTTTTTTTTATATTATGAAACATTCTTGCCTGCCTTAATAGAAAAAGAACAGTAGAATTATGAAACAAATTAATACATCCAAAAATATCAACCCCTGGACCATAGCAAATCTATATTCATATTTGTAGTAGTGTTGAAAATCTATGATACAATGCTATGCTGATGCTACAGTATGCACTGATTTGTTGAAATTATGGTTATGGGTGACATTCTAAACAGACATGGCAAGATAATAAATGACTGGCCTACTAACAGATTTAATAGTGGTGTGACAAACACATACATAGTCACCCAAAGCCTACTGAGTTGTTTCACAGTTTCATGAAAAAATTTTTTTTTGTCTTCTATCTATATTATTGAACTTTAAGAATATATTTTCCTTTATAAATTTATAAATGCTACAGTCTGAAATTTTTGTGCTGACAGTCAAACTAACCTTGAACAGAAGTATAGTTTTGCCAGATGTCATTCTTGCAAAATTTTGAAATTATACTGTTGGTGATGCCTCCTAATACTAATGCCTTTGCATTGTGGTAGCCTCGTTACAATCTTCTTTTGGAAGTGTCACTTACTTAAGTAAGCTTTGATTTACAAAATAATCTAAGATATGTTTGATTTTAATTAAGATCTTCACTATTTTCCTGAATAGGAATCTCTGTCCCTAGTTTAAACTTATAATACTCTGTTTAACAAAGGAGTAGCTTCAATAATACTTGGAGTACTTATGTAAGTTTTCACAGTTGGTTGCTGGGATCAGAGCTGTAAAAGCAAAGATTGGGTGAAGATCCCTTCTTGGAACACACTACGATATGAGCCTCTATTTTTATTTGTAGTTCATAAGTCTACTTATTAAATAGACAATAATAATGTTAATCAAATATATTTATATTTTTGTGTGCCACTGGTGTCAAACAGCACACCTACATGGCTGCAGTGTGTGTGAGTCTTCCTGCAGTTCATTCAGGTTTTGGCTTTCATTAGGCACTAAGACATGTTGCCTGCAAAAATACCATACAATTTGAAAAGGAGACTGATTTCACATGGGAAATGTATTTCATCCCTCTTACATGACATCAAAATCATTGTGCCCTTGATCGTGGCGATGGAAATGAAAATACCAGGCCATAAGATTTGCAATTAGCTTCAGACAATCAGAGGAAATTCTGTAAGTTACTTTAGTCTCTTTATTTTGCCTTGTCTGAAATCTGTCTGATTTTTGTTTGAGTTTATAAGAGCAACTGTTAGTGGAAATGTCTGTTTCAATTGAAGTGCTCTAAAAAGCTTTCTGGTCTCACTTGAGCAGTATAACAGAACCCCTAAAACTCCTGAGATGTCTTTAGGTCTTAAATATTTGGTTTAAATATTCTAATAAATGCTCAACAAGGTAAGAGTTCCTTAAGCAGAGTTTAAAGATCAGCCTGAGCCATGCCTCCTGCATTTACTTCTCCAATAAATCCGCCAGGACACTGAGCAGCTGGGCTGCCACATGTGCTCCTCCACATTTTGGGTAAGTAATCACTTGGGCCTGGGATCTGCTGGACAAGCTATGCCTGAATGCATTTGCAGTTATTTTAGGTGACACACTAAAGTGGTCAGTGTAAGCCTAGAAGGCTTTATCCAGCACTTTGACAGCATGCCAGAAGAAATTCCTTGGGATTCAGAGTCTAAGATTTCATTTCAATTAATTGTCAGGATGATGAATATTATTTATTCCACTCTAAGACTCATTTTAATCTAAAACATGGTCAGATAGGGTCAGTGCAGGCAAAATGATATTTCTTCCTACATAGAAGCCCATCTAGGTATAATCCAGTTTGCTCTCCTGTCTCTAAATTTGGTCTGCAAGGGTAACAGAAATGGAGCCTGCAGCCGGCCTAGGACTCCCTTGCACTTGAACCTGATGTAATTAGGCAAGTCTATTTTCCCACCAAATAAAATTATTACAAACAAAAATATTATGAATTGAAACTCCTCAAAGTTGTTAAATTCTGTCCAGTTTGGAAGAGGAGCTTTATCAGGCAGATCCTCAGCGAGGCAATGGAGCCCAGTGGGGAGAGTGCTGGACAGGGATTGAGAAATCTGAGTTCTCTTCCAAACTCTCCTGACTTTTAAACGACCTTGAGCTGTCACTTCTCTATGCTGTGGTTTCACAGTCTGTATGAGCAGGATAATAATCCTCCACAAAGGTTTCAGAGTTGCTGAAGGAAGGATCTGTATGAACACAGCATTTCTTGCACTAGCCTGAGCTAGATGCAGGTGTTAGAGGTGGTCAGGATTTGGTCAATTCCTCATCTATTTCAGAAAATCTGGGGAATTTTTGTCGTTAGACTCCTTGTTTTCAGTTATCTGTCAAAACACATTTTCATGTTAAAGGTCTTTCTTATCTTTCAGGCCATTACAAAATATCTCTAGAAAATTTCATTTTATTTAGTTATGCATTAATACTTACAGTTCATACTCCTGTTACTGGGAACTGCTAAGTGCCTCTCAGGATCATACAAATAATAACTTAACATGGATAATGTATCTTTGACCTAAAAAAGGAATGAGTTTTGCAATATTATAATTAACATATGTGAGGAAAAAAATTATCTGTTAATTTATGTTACAGGATATTTCAATTTGACTTTCAATTTGAAAAATTCCCTCTGAAACTACAATTTCTTTCCTTTTTTTTTTTCAAATTATATCTTGATTTTACACAATTTTTATTAATACACAACAAGCTCTGTGCACAAAAAAGAACAGTCTACTTTCAAAACTGCTGAATGGTTTGACCTCAAGGGCATAGAAACTGTTGACTCATTGTTTTTACTGCATATAATATTAGTCCTTTGTCACATCCAGGGAATGACATCATCTTCTTCATTGTCAGCAGCAGGTTTGAATAACAGAAAAAAGTGCAGCATTAGTTGTTCTGCTGTGTTTGTTCTTAATAAATGAATGGATATCTGGTACCAAGAATCAGTTTAGGGTTTTTGAGTAACATTTAAGAAAAGTTTGTGCCCAGACCCTGCAAAGAGCTTTGCTCCTGGCCACCATCTGCAGGGCAGTCGAGCTGGCAGGAGCCTGGAGCCTGCAGAGGGAACATCACTGATGGTTCTGGCTGCTCCAAAGTGATAAGAGGAGGCAGGAAAGAAGAGGCTAAGCACAGAATGAAACAGATCTGTTCTTCAAGGTCAGCTTAATAAAAAGAATCCCTGCACTTCTGTGAATCATACTCCTCTGGAATCTAAATTTAAGAAAAGTAATTATCTGAAAAGAAGTCATCTCTAGGACACGCAAACAAAATGGGAACTGGTTATCTTCAAAATGCACCAGGATAAGTATTTCATCCATTCCAAATTTTTATTCTTGTCTCTTAGGCTTCTACTCCCTATAACTGAAGTATCTATGTCCTTGTCTCAAAGAGTAATTGCCTGTCAGAAGTATTTGGTTCTATTTGCTTCATGGAAGCATCATTATAGAGAGTGATCAGGCTGGTGGAAGTCTTCTTTGAGGTGGAAAATTCTTCTTCTTCTATGGCAAAGAAAATTTGTTGCTTCCTGAACAATACATATTCCCAGTGAAACAGAGTTTACTCAGGGAGAGATTCCTTGAGAGTCTGATAAAGTGCCAAATCCTAATCTGCATTACCCACTGCCTCTAAGTTTTCCCAGAAAAATGTGATTATTTAACTATAAAATTATACCTTTGTGGTTTCAAAACGTTTATGTTGAAGATAAGTTCCTGTTTTGAGAGAATGAATTAAACTCTACTTTGAAAAGCTGAAATCCATACAGCTGTGAGAGAAGCACACAGGCAGCAGGCTGGGAAAGCTGGAGGCAATGGGTTAAGGAATCCAGGATGGCTCTATTACAGAGTCCACACACCAAGAGTGGACTCAGACAAGGGCTACACACATGGGAATACTTGTAGAATACCAGAGCTAAGAAAGAAAAAACAAGCCATGCTGTAAAAGATCAAATTCAGTTGGCTTGGGAGCAAAAGAGATCTCATGGAGTGACCTCTTCACACAAGCAGGTAGAGAGACCAACCTTGCATGTACATGGGTCAGGTTGGGACAGGTGCCTCTATCCCAGTTCCTATCCCAAACCTATATCCCAATTTTCAGACTTATTTGAGAAGTAAGCAATGCTGCACTTTTTCCTTTATGTTTCATATGTTTTTGCTATTTTTAGTTCCGGTCCAGAGTTCATCTTCAATCAACATTTCCAAAAGGTCTCAAGTAGCATGAATTTTGCTGAGGCCAAATCCCTTGATTTTCCCTTGCCCTGTTTAGAAGAGGCTTTCCTTGGACAAAAGCAATAATGCCAGCCATTTCCCTTCATCCTTTAAAATTACTGTCCACCTCTAAAGAACTTGGCCTCTCTTTTGTGTCACTTTTTGACAACTCATTTGAGTTAAACAGGTTGCTGTGGCCAAATTAAATGCTTGGGAAATGAACCATACAATTAATTTGCAATAGTAAGTTGTCTCAGCATCATTTCTCTTCCTCTCGAGGGGAATGCTGGCTCAAGCAAAAGAAAAGATTAACGTAATAAAAATATTCTAAAGACATCCTGTTAATTGTCCCAAGCTCAGATGGTATTGTCTATTCTTCTGTTGTGTGTAGCCAGCAAACAGTGTAAAATCCAGAATTCCTTCCCACTGTGGAAGCAGAGCTTCAGTGCTACAGGATAATCCCTGCCTTTCTGGATAGCAGATGAAAATGTGATGTGGCAGAGCTTTGCTTTGTGTTTCAGAGGTGAGCTCAAATTTGCCCCATTTATGAATATAATAATAGGACTTGTTAATTTAGACACATCAGCAGCTTTAATGGAGAGAATAAAGGTTTGTGTGAAAAAGGAAAATTGAAAGCAAAGAGCAAATTTGGGGGGAAAAAAATAATTTTTTTCTCTGAATATGCAAATGAGGCCTTCCATGTTTGTTTGGGGACAGAAAACACTTGAGGTTTTAAATTCAGCCAAAACAGAAACTTTCATTTACAAATACATTTGCAGTGTTGACCTTGAATATCACATTAAGTGACAGCAAATCTCATAGGAAAATAAGTTAATATATCAAATAAAACTCAGAAATACTCACAAGTGGCTGTGTGAAGCAAAGCTTGCAGAAAAGTTAGATTAAACAAGAGGCTGTAATTCTCTATTTGCTCTAAAATGTCCTTAACAAGGACAAAGTCTGATTTTTGCTTATATGAAAACAGTCATAAAATATGTAAGAAAACACAGAATGTTGTTTGCTTCAGTTCCTGTAAACTAATCAGGCTGGATGATGAATCTTCCTGTAAGTGGGAGCACTGCTGAATACTATGCATGAAACCCTGTTCCTCCCCTCATAAACAGCTCAAGCTTTGCCTATGTATTGGAGCAGAAAAATAAGTATTGACTTATTCACAAATTACTTTTAGGCACTGGATTCCCAGAAATATATTTGTATAACAGCATTTAGAAACAAATGAATGTGTTAATAACCAGTTTTTCTTTCATTTTATGGCCTTAAAGACACTTTGATCTTATAAAATTATGTTTGTCATCTCAGCTCTGGTGCTCACTTCCTACCTCTTCTTCTAAAATGAATTTTTGACATCAATTCAATATGCCCCTTTTCATTTTATTTCAGATTGCCAATTAAGATGTTTCTTAATATTTTATCAAACAAACAGGTTTCCTACAAGATGCTAACTTGTTCTTGTGTTGATTTTTTTATGTCTTTCCAAAATGAAGTATTTTGGATGTGGTACAGTTTGTTCACATGTCAAACATGGATTTTTTAATTCTGTCATTCCCCAGAACAGTAAAGAGAGAAAATAAATCAGATGTTTTATCTGATTGTACTTTGATCAGGTTTTTCTTTGTTCTCAAAAAGAACATCATGGAGCTTCACTTGCTCCACAAAAAGCATTTTTAGCTCTGAAAATATTTTAAAGATAACTCAGGAAAGCCAGACCCAACACTTAGAGTTCTACTCATCTTAGAAAAAGGCTCTCACTGCTTTACAGTGCTCATATCTGACCATTTAAGATCTCCTGTATTTAATCTCCACTACATTGTCTGGGAGAAACTTATTAGTAGGAGCCAAAATAGGACAGAATTTCTCTTGCCATAATACTTCCTATCACTCTCCATCACTGACATAAGTGGGTGATGAAAAATGTCTGTAATTGTGCTTCTGGGTGCATCCTGATACACAGCAATCTAGGAAATGCTGACACTCTGTGTGACACAGGTGGGAGAGATGTGTGGGCCTTCCCACCAGGGAATTTTGCTGGGTTTGAAGTAAAAATTGAAACTAAAAATGTTAGTGATTAAGTTCATAGTGGCCATGGAAGTCTAGAGGTCGTGGGAGGGCTTGTGGCTTTTAACAAAGGGCAGAAAAGGCAGAAAAGGTTGTGGGCAAACAAGAAAATAAGGCTGCCTTCCTTGTGTGATACTCTTGCTATAGGCTGAGGATGTTGCAGATTGTTCTGAACATTGAGTAATTCAAGAAAACAATACAACTGTGAAAACCCAAAAGTTAGATTTCAACTGTTTTCCAACTCCTTTATTACCTTCTCAAATTATACTGCAAAGATCCAGAGCCTAGACCAGTGGGAAATCTCTAAAGAAAAGTCTGAGGAAGACATTCTTCAAAATAATTTACCATTTAGTTTCCTCAGCATGGTGGAAACTGGATAGAGCTGTTCTGGCTCCCCTCAGTCTTTCCATTTATAGAAAATACCCCATAACATATAAACCTTTTTGAAATGTTTGGGAGATTTTCTGTGCTCCAAGGGAGCTGGTGTTCTCAATATTTATGATATGTACCCAAAATGATGTCTCTCTTTTCGTGTCTCCAGTGCAAAATCATTACATTGCCAGAAATAAATTAAGCCTAACTTGTGGGGAAAAAAAGTTGGATTCCCTCGTGTGTTTCATATTGTACCATTATGAAAATGGTATATTAAATTCAAATACTTCAATTGTACCATTAGATGTTGTCATTATGTGGCTGCCTAATTGATAGGTTATTCAAATGAACATTGTAATTTTAGACTTCTTAGAAGCATCCATGTGAAGAATTTCCAAACTTCAGAGAAGTAAACTGGCTGTTAGAAAGGAAAAACATGTACTGAGAATATTTCCTAATGCATGTCACTGAAAAATCATTACATAACTGCCATGTGCGTTCCAGGACTTGGTGCAGTCTATTTTTAATACCTGGTATGAAAGAACTTCCTGCTACTTTTTCTCTTTGAAAGCTGCTTTGTGGTTCATTAGATCATGTTGTCAGGCCAAGTTTTCTTAAGTTATCCTTAAACCTCGATTTTTTCTGCTTTTTTTTTTTTTTTTAGAAAAAGGGAAACTGTATCAGAAGGAAGAATGTGCTGAGCATAAGATACCTTTGAGAGTAAGGTACCTTGTGTAAGTGTTGCAATGGTCCCAGAACTAAGCACTGCCAGACCAGGCGTAGTCTTAAACCTCCCAAAAAATCTAAACATAACAAACACATACATATTTAAGAAAGGCAAAAGAATTTGTATGCCAAACAACAGTACCTAGCAAAAATTTTCAACTTTCTGTTTATGAAAGCAGATTTTTTTAAAAAAATTGGAGTAGTTTTAACTTCATACTGATCTCCAGTGTTATCACAGGTCAACATTTTGACCATAATTTGGATGATCATGACCATTAACATGAAGAATTTTGCTTAAGTGCAATTTTCAAACATAGGCTATGCAAGATGTTTCAGAATATTTTAACTGCAGAGAAAATTTACAGCATTAGTGTAGTTTTGCTGTTAAAATCCTGGACAAACAGACTGATAGAGATGAGATGGCCACAGGGACCACCATTTTCACCTCCTCTGACTTCCTGAAAAACAAAGGCCACAGGACTTCCTGAACTAATTTCTTTTCAAGCAATAACATATCATTTAGGCAATAGTTCAATCAAGTGACAGACAACGCACTAAATCGGCTAAAAGTATTAATTTTATAGACAAAAACCATTTGTACTTGCAAATTAACAGGCAGTTCATTGTACATTGGAAAGGGCTTCTGTGACTCTCTTGCTTTCATCCCTAGCAGAGGAATGGGATGACAATTTTCGGTGCCAAACAGCTCTCGGAGGTAATTGCTGTACCTCTTGCTGTGAACCTGCTCTGGAAGCCTCTGGCAGGGAGGCAGTGGAATGTGTCAGGCACAGGACTGGAACAGGTCACACCTCAGCTGCCCTCCCTGCACTGCTCCCACAGCCACCACCAGTGCCATGAAACAGAGCTTTCAGCATACGGACCAAATCCTGAGCTGTTCAAATCCTGAGCATGTTCAAATCCTGAACAAAATCCTTCTGTTTGCACAGAAGGCAAGGAGTCAGCTATGGGCAGTATGGAGCACTTTGGGGGGCTGTTAGATAATGCTTTCCCTGGGACTTGTCATGGTAAACTGCACTGACAAGGATGTTTAGGAACCCCAAATCTGGCAAAATATTTTTTTCCCTTTCTGTTGCTTTGACATTCTCCCACCAGAAGCAATTCCTTTTCCCCTTCACACTGCTGTCCCTGGAAAGTTTTAACTTCACAGAATCTTTTTGGATCATTTATTTCTGTACTTTTGTAGACCTTTCAAGTTGGTTTTGTTGCCAAAGAGAGTGGTTCAGCCCTCAATCATAATGCTCCCAGTCTCAAGTGAGCACACTCCCCTCTCCCCCTTCACATCAGAATTCTCTGGATGTATTTTCCTTTATTTTCATTTTTATTTTCAGAGGAAATATCTTCACCCAAAAAGGTGAAATCTGACTGAATTCTGCTTATTTATCAAAGTTTTTATTAGGAAATTCATTGCAAGTCACTTAAAAGTCTTCCACTGCTCTGCTTAACCTTGTCCAGTGCTTCGTAATAACATCTTGCTTTCAGCTGCTTGTCACTGTTTGGGCTGGTATTTTCCAAGCCAAGCATCTGCCTCAGGTTTAATTTTTTGGCAGTTGCCAGCTAAACCACTGTAGTAATTTTCAAGAACAAGGTTAAAAAAATATTTTGCCCATATTAAAAAATCATAATCTGGTTGCTTCATTCAGAAGTGTTGGTATCCCCATTACAGAAGGAATTTGAAACAGAACACCGTCACTGGTCTGCTTTTATCCATGCACCTTTTAAGCAGCAACTTGGAATTTGGCAGCACCGCTGCTGTGGTTTCACAGCCGTGCATCCAAATGTAAAAATAGTTAAAAGACTCAAAAAAATTATCTCAGTTTGCATGTGATTGGTTAAGAATTGTTTGCTTTTGTCATTTTGCTAAGTTTTCCAAAGGCCAGCCCGAGCTGACGGAACGCGCTCCATGTTCGGTGGCTTTGGCAGAGCAGCTGGGTACTGTCTGTGCCTGAGGCTGTGGGGACCATGAGTGCTCCTCCCTTCCTGCAAAATCTGGGTGCCTCTCCTGTGGGCATCACCTCCCTTCCTCCTGCTGCTGCTACTGAGAAAAGGAGGATGCATCACGAAGGTGGAAGAGTTTGAGAGGAGGCCTGAAACCAGGGAGCAGAAAGTGAGAGGAAGGAGGAGATGAAGACAATAGAATCCAAAGAGACAACAATTACTGACCAGTAATAATTCTCCTGGGACATCATGGACAGAAATCAGTTGTGGAAGCAGTTCTGCATGACAAGGGAAATAAAAGATGATGCATATTTACATAAAGAGATTCTGCTAGGCAATGGGAAGGGGTATGGTATAAGGAGGTTAATAAGCATCATGGAGATAGAGATAAGATGCCAGAGGAAATAATTAAGAAAAAATAAGAGTGTGGATGTGCAGATGAAGCAAGAGAAACTAGGAGATGAAAATGGAATGTGAAGTGTGTAAGAAGGCAGGAGCCAGGGAATGGAGAGATGGATAAACACAGTGTGGAAGAGAAAGAGTTGGGAGTTACCTTAGAACAGCACAGAGGAGAAAAAGAAGGCAGGAGCCAGGCAGAAGAAAGAGCATCAAGGGAAAGAAGGGGTGTGAATACAGACTGAACTCTGAGAATGGGCTGATTTTCTGAGTCAGACATAAATGCAAATTGTGATTTATCTGTAATGGTATAGGAACAGGAATCAGGTATGACTAACATCTATAGCCACATTTTCTTTTCTTGTTAGAGATCTTTATCGCATATTTTGGATCTCTCGAGCCAGAGCCCTGGAGTTAAGGTGACCGCATGTCATTATCTGTTTATTTTTCAGGCTTCCTCTCTCTGATTTTGTTAACAAACATTAAGTGCTTAAAGTACAATATATGGCTTTTCTAACCACAGTAAAAAGTATTTCTGCAAAATACATTTGAAAATGCTACAAATAATTTTGAAATGATAGGTAAGGCTGCCCGCAGCATCTCTCACTGGCAAAGCAAAGCAAGGCCCTGCATTCAGCTCGATGGCCTTTCACTGTGGCTGTTTGTCCTTTAAGAGGGCTTGCACCATCCCCATTACATTGTGTGTAATTCATCACAGGGGTCAGCAGCACTGCCCTGGCAATTTCATCTCCCACTAGCCAGGAACGCTGCCTGGAGAGCCAGGAACTGAGAGTGGGAGAGGGCTGGGTGCTGCCCACGGGCAGTGCAGAGGTGGAGGTCACTGAGCAGCAGCCAGGGAGGGGAGTGGGAAGTGTTCTGCCCTGGGGTGCTGCTGGAGCTGCAGAGACACCAGTTCTGCTCCTCCAGTGGCAAAGCAGGGGGAAACACTGAAATTTGCCCCTACTGTGGTGATTCAGCTTGCAAGCATTTGCCATTTATGTTAAAGAAATTCCAATTTTTTTAATGTAAATGGCAAATGCTTCCCCACAAACAGCATGTTCGGTCTGTCACATTTTCTGCAAGCTGAAGGCAAGCTTTGCAGAACTGAGCTTTACTTTCCTTTTGAGAATGAAAGCAGCACTGCTGTCAGAAGATTGAGTTGTTGGTGTGTATCAGGTGATAGAAAGAATTACTCTGCACAAGGTCTGTCACTTTTTAAATATATACTTGGGAGCTGCAAGTGTTGATTTGCTGTCTGTGTATCTGTTTGTCATACTGATACCTTAAATCCACAAGTTATACTTCTAATAACAACTCCTAGGGGTAAGGTTGCTGTTGCTGCTTGGTTCCTCCTAAAGATTAAACAGAGCTAAAAGTTGGTACATTGACCTATTGCTTCTTGAGTCAGATCTCTGTTCAAATTCTGACCTACGTCCCAGCTAAAAATGTGTTCAATCTTTTATTAATTTGTACTAGATACTTGTGTACATTACAAAACTGTCTCGCAATTTGGCAAATTAATTTGTCTGTGGTTAGCTCTGGAATTGCAGAGATATTGCAGTGCACTGCACCATTGCCTAATGAGGTTCCCTAGACTTTCCTTACTCAAGTGAGTAACAGCAATTCTTATCTCTAGTGAGCATCAGATTCATCCCGTTTTTGAGAAAAGAATTAGTATCAAATATGCGATGGGCATGTTATGCCTTGTGGCTGCAATGTTGTTTCAATTAACTTCCCTGAATATACCACAATGAAAAGTGTCAGCTTTTTGCCTCAGAGGCCTATAATTAGATTAAATGAATACTGTTAATTATCTACTACCTTCTTTACACAAAACAGTATGTTTCCATAAATTAAAATGCTCGTACAGGAAGGAAATTGTTGTTCTCTCCAATACATGCATACAGTGCTGGATTGTGAATACTGTGACTGTATCACAGTGTAGCACAGCTCTTTGTCTGCAGCCCTTGTTTTACAGGAGCTAAAACAAATTACATCTGAAAAATCCACAGACATCACACTATTTAAAGCATATATGTTGGTGCAAGGAGGTGATATTACTATATGTCAGTGCTCATGAAACAAATACACTTTTCTCTTTAACAGATGTTCTCTATAAAATTCTCTTAGAGAGATTAAATACAGCTTTGTTTGTGTACCTACAGTCACACCCTCAAGGACTGTGTTAAATACAGAGAGAAAACTGCTTTTTCTAGCAGAGTGTACTTCTCCTTTCAGAAAATTTTAAAAAGTCCATTCTGTAGGAAGCATTTACAATTAACAGCTTGGTTTCCAGGCCTGTGCATATTCCAGCTAGTGTATATCTCCAGTATTACTAGATGCAAGCAAAAGTTCCTGACTGATCAATTCTCTCCCATCCTGGCATGCTTGATGGAACTGCAGATTTTCAAATGGTGGTATATCACCTCTAGGGTAACATATCTGAAGCAGAAAGTACTCTTTTTGATTTGACAAAGTGTATCCCAATGTCCCTGTTTCCATCAGAATAGATGTTAATAACTTCAGGCCTGAACATGCGATCCTCCCTCACCAGAAAATTACAATTAACTTTAGCAGAAGCCCTCATTCCGGCCTGCAATATACTCCGCATATAAATGTGATCTGTTCCCAGGATTGCTCTTGTGTTTCATTAAGGTCAAACCCTGAAAAGCTTTTGAATACTCAGTGTTCCTACAAGGCATCGCATTTTATTGTGGTTCGTGCTGTGTATCTTTTCCTTTAAATGTTCATTAGCTCCCTGTATAAAAGTGTTCATTAAAATATCATTGTGCTGGTAATAATCTTAATATTGAGGAGTGAAGAGGGCTGTGTTGCAATATAAATGCTGCCCCGTTTCCTGCTCTCAGGGTGTAACAGGAGAAAGAAAGACCATCTTGATAGGCACTATCTGCTGAAGGAAAACTTTCACGGGAGCTGTGAATCGACTTTAACCTTTTAGTGGCTGCACTGTGAAAAAAATGTTTCAAGATTCCTACCCAGAATTAGGCTTCTTTAATTTAAAGGACTCATAAATGCTAGTGGCCCTTATAATTACTGCTACAAATATCAGAAAACAGTTACAGAGGAACAAAGAAATGCAACTGGAAACATGGTTCAGTGGTCTTGCACTTCCCTGAAAAGCTGATTATACTTTTGGCTGATTCAGTTTCTTTCAGAGGGAATTTACCCTTTCTGGCAGTTTGAGTCTGATTGCACTAACGGCACAAAATGCATCTGGGGATGAGGAAATTGGCTCGAGGTCCTGCGTGTGTCAAAATGAATTTTGACACCGAGCTCTAGATTTTGTCTTTTAGCCCCTGAGTGCCCCTTGTTTTGTCAGATTCAGAAGCCATTTTAACACTAGTTTAAAAATAGAGCCATTTCATTTATGCTTTTGCAGGTGCCTTGCCCAATTCCCTGCTTTCCCTGCATGACTTATCTTGTAGGATAAGCACTAATGAAAGGTCAAGGTTATTCTGAAGTATCCAACACAGGAGAGTTCTCTTCCTCCTAGATCCTTAAGCTGAACTTCACACAATTACAACTGATACTATGCTGAAAGGTAATTCAAACAGGGAGAAAGTACAAAATGACAAGCAGGAACCTTTGGCACTGTAAAATGTCCCTGGTGATTTCTACTTAGTGCTTCTTCAAAACGCAGAAGCCATTTTCCCACTCAGAGCCATGGCAGAAGTGAATTATTATTTTTTTCCGAGTGAGGCTCTGTAAATTAGGGCTGCAGAGCCAGGCTTGGCACATCTGGCTCTCAGAAATGTGCCATGTACTTTACATCCAAAGATAATTTTCTCGCCGCTGTGACACAGAAGCCAAGAAGCGTGGATTTTTCCTCCTCACTCTCTCGCCTGTCTGATTTTCAAATGTAACACAGGGTCATGAAAAGCTCCGCCTGGGAGATACACCTTGCTACCCATTTTTTAAAGGAAACCTGGAGGCAAACCTGCTTGGTTTTGCCTTCTAACGTGAGCTGCGCTGGGAGAAGATGCTTCTGCATCCCTGGAAGCGGGGCCGGGGGAGGAGAGCCCGGTGCAGCAGCGGGAGCCCTCCGCCGCCGCCGCCGCCCGGCAGCGGCCACAAAGATGTGTCAGAAACATCCCCCCGGCAAGACGTGGGTCCCTTTTCTGTACTCACTGCGGCTGTGAAAGCACCGGAGTTAAGCTGAGGAGACTCCAGTCCCGGCTGCGGGGAGAGGGAGGAAANAAGAAAAAAAAAAAGGGGGCTCAGCGCAAGTTGCGGCGGCGGCGGGAGAGAGGCGGCGGGGACGGCCGGGGTGTCCTGAGCCCCGGGGCCGCGCTGCGCTGCCCGGCCGGCGGCAGCCCCGGGCCTGGCGGCG
>VZRF01013260.1:184860-204455 GCA_013396875.1 Vireo altiloquus | reverse complement strand
TCAGATGCTCTCCTCCCTGGGGGCTTTGGGAGCAGCAGCTGGGGCTGTGTTTCCTTTGGAAGGGGAAGTGCAAAGCCGCAGACAGGGAGCAGGGAGGAGAAAAAGGCACTTGAGGAGGAAAGCCAGGCCAAGGCAGACCTCAGTGGTGCCAGAGAGTTGTAACTTCACAGTGTCTTGACCACTTCCCCATTTTCACTTTCCTCCAAGATAACGCTGACAGAATTCCCAGTTCTCTCTTTGGGTTGGTTTTTTTTTGGGGTTTTTTTTCCACTTTTTCTGACGTTTGTGTTCCTCAGCCTTTTCCCAGAATACAGCTGTTGATTTCTCTTTCACCACAGCATTTTCTATTATCTTTTAACCCAGTCCAAGGCTGACTATTGGCAGTATGAATAGCCTTTTCTCCTAAACCTTTTCCATTAACCTCTGTCCACGCCACACACATGGTGCTTAATGATCAGATCTGGGGGCTGCAGGTGCTTTTTGTACCACAAAATTATGGAATTCCATAAAAATTGTCCTAACCAAAATTTTTCCACCACAAACATTTTTAAGTTTTTTGCATCTTTTGATTTAGTTAACTTTTTTTTTCTTTCTGTTTAGTTTATTTTGGTTTTGCTGCATTAAGAAACGTGTTGCTAATGGCAGTAGGTTTTTCCTAAATAATTCTTTAAAAAGGGGTTAGGCAGAGTTTCTTTACAAAGAGGGAGCTCCCACAGTTTTTGGAAGTTAAATCAGTGATCATCTTTCTTCAGAAGTTGCCACCTCTTTCTCTCCCAGGTTCTTTTGGCCTCCTTGGGGATGGTAGCCCAAGAAAAGCACCAATATTTCTGCTACCTGACCCTTACCCAAGCCCTCAAATGAAATAAATTTGAATTAGAAATGCTGGTACTTCTTTCTTTTTTGAAAATATCTTTGAAATGTTGCAGAACTTGCAACAAAATGTAGGCTACTAAGCCACCTTGTGAAGCAGAATTAACATTTCCTTCCAGTTCCTATAAATTAGGACAGAATTTAATTGTTTCTAAAATTCAGAAGTTTTCAGTTGAACAGAATTTAGAGGTTATTTGGACTTCTTGTTGTGAATATCACCTTTTTTTGTTTGTTTTTTAAAGGGAAATATAATTTTAATGATGTTTCCGAATGCTTCAATGCTCCATATATATAATATTTTAAACTTTATTGTGCCTTGATAAGGAGCACTTGCCAGCGTGGATTTTTGCCTGCTACTTCTCCACCTCAGGCACTCAGCCATGATATAAACTCTATAAAATGAAGGGAAGAGCCCAAAGTCACCCATGAGTTTTGAAATTATCAGGAAATCATAAAACTGATCTCAAAAAAAACCCTAAAAATCAGGGAAATTTGTTATAGGTATTTGCATATGGTTCAGTGGCTAACCTTGAATTGTTTGAGCTTGGATGTATATTTAATTTCTGTGTATTTATTCTGTATATTGATCACTGTGGATGTATATTTAATTTCATTTCAGGGCACTCCCTGTGTGGGTGGAATGTGGGAGCCACTTCATCCCCCCCATCCCTGTTTTTGAAGATTATTTGGATTCCCCTTTGGGGGGACTTTGGCTTCTTAGTGCAATTCTTAGGCATAATTTGAAAATTTTTACCAATCAGAGGAAAATAAACTGTGCAGATCCATACAAAAATATGCAACTTTTTTTTTTTTTTCCCTCACATCATCTTCTTTTTCTTTTAAAAAGATTCTAAACCAATTTATGGGTGGATCATGTGGGAATCCAAATAATGAAGAGATGCACTTTCCATGTAGACATTTTGTGTGTAGAACTGCCACAGGTTTTTATTGAAGCAGGACAGGATTTGGAGCATTTATGAACTGTTATGGCCTTGTGAGAGAATTTAAACTTATTTTTTAGATGATGAATGCAGTTCTCTTTATGTCCAACAAGTAAAGCTATTTGGACAGCATCTGCTTTTTTTACTGCCTTGAACCAAGTCAATCAATTCTTTTTTGCAAGGCCTTATGAATGTAAATTCACACCAAGAATGGCTTAGCTCAGTAGAATGTGACTGAGAAAGAAGATGGAAAACTAAAGCAAAATCTCATTACAGCTTGAATTTCTATTTTTTTTGAGCTGCTGAAATTTTGTTCTAGAAAATACTTTAAAAGAAGTTATTGCAAATAATCTTTGGAGGTTTTATAATCTTTTCTTTATTAGTGGCAATTAAGGCACACCATAGACTACATCTTCCTAAAACAAATTCTTTTAATTTTTAATTAATTTTTTTAAAAATCATTAAAATATTGGTAAAATAAATTACATATATTTGGAATTAAGACAGTCTGACGAGAAACCATGGTGTTAATATTCATGAAAGAATTAGTGAGTAATTAAGGCTTAATTTCGTCTGTATGATTTTGTTTCCTTCTTTTATTTTTATATCTTGTTTTCAATTTTTATTTCTTTTAGCAATGATGTGCTGCATAGCTATTAATATACATTAATATATTCCTCAGCTGCAACAAGTCAAGACTAGGAAAAGCAGATCTGAAATTTTATTGACATGATTTACAGTTTAAAAAAAAAAATCCCAAATAAAATGTTGTCTTCACAGCAGCCACTCGAACTGAAATTTCCACGACCCCAAAGAAAGAGGTAAAAGATGTAAAAGAGGTTTCAGGAGACTGAAACCTTCATCCTGTTCCATTCCTGCTCTGAAATCTTTAAGGAGCTTTAAAGAAGTGTAGGTAGAAGGGCTTGCAGAGATCTCCTGTGTCAGCCTAACAGGATCTGATCAGCCCTGGCAGGAGTTCTGTGCTCCCTGGTGGAATCTGGAAAAACCAGCCCAGGAAGGCTGAAAATAACAATCATCATCCCCTTTTAGCCAAATCTGCCTCTTTCATCATCCTCTCAGTCTCGTGGTTTTGGGTTTGCCTCTAAAGCCAGGCCTAACAAGGCCTGGGATCTACACCAGCAGGAAAAAACCCATTTTGGGGTAAGGAGTCCTTCTCTTCCTAGGAAGTTTTGGCTGTAGCTGATGCCTTAAATGGCAACCTGGAAACAGAGACCAGACAGGAATAAGGGAATAAAGGAGGGATTTATTGGAAAGGCTTTCACTCAAAGGTCACACTCTGGGCTCCAGAGGCTCCTGCCTCAGTGCATCCCAAAATGGACAATGACAGCTCCCGAGTTCTTCCCACTTTGATATCAGCATCAATTGCCCAAGCAGAAGCCAGGCAAGGATGGAATTTGCCCAAGCTTGCCCCCCTCTCCCCAAGATGAAGGTTTGCAGCTGTTGGGCCCAGGAGGGTCTGGGTGTCCTTGGAGAGCGAGCTGGAGAGGCTTTGTTATGTCAGTGTGAGCATGAGAGAACAGCACTGAACGAGCTCCAGGGACCTGCAGAGTTACACTGGGCACTGCAGGGCTGGGAACAGAGAAAAGTTCAAACCTGAGGTGTCATAGCTGTGCTGGGGAAACAAAGTTTAAGAGATGAGGAATGTCCAGAGAAATCCTTTGGGAGAAGTGGGAAAAGCAGAACAGCTCTGTCCTCAGGTGCTGGGCTGTGGAACGTGAGTGGAGCCAAAGAGAAGAGTTCTCTTCATTCCATGCACTCTGCTGAAAAGTTAAACCAAATACACAACTCCAGCTTACAAATTTCTAAGTTTATTTTGGCACGTGTTTAACCATTTAGGAATGGGTCTTATTTGAGAAAGCCTCTAAGTAGCCACTTAAAACAAAGCAGATATTTAAGGGCCTCAGTGAATAAGTGTTTAAGTTTAGGAGGTGCACATCTTCTTAGTGTAAGAAAGAAAACCCAACAAAAAGACCCAAACCAAATCCTAATTAAAATTGTAACAAGCCTTCCTTCATTAGTACTAAGTGGTAATAAGCTCTCCAGCCAAAGAGCTGTTCTGAACTTTTTAAATATTTAATTTAAAAAGAGATATTGAACCGGTATCTGAGTAATCATGTTTACAGTAGGAATGAGAGCAAGACCTACCTGCATGCTATTGTTGCTCTGAGTTTTTTTTTTTGGAAACCTTTCAAAAAGTTTCCAAAGTTTCTAACTCCTCTTGGAGAGTTCTCCTCCTGGAGAGGCTGAGGTATTGAAACACACCCTTAAAATGTCCTTTATTTGGCAGAAAATAAGAGAATAAAACTGTGGAGATATCTGATGGCCAGAGATTTTTCTTGTTTTGCTCCCGCATGAATATTTTGGATAGATATTTATCTCTCCTGAACTTTTTACTGAGAGAGAAAAGAAGCTGAGATGTCAGGTGAGATAGGAAACTGCAGTTTTAGATCTGCTTTTAGAACACAAATTCTGTGAGGCAGCTGTGTCTAGGTGAGGATTTTAAAAGGGCACAGGACTGTCAAAACCAGACCTAATATTCTGCAGACTTCATATACAGCTCCTCAGTGGAAAACTCCAATTATCTAAACTTGATGGAAATATGGAATGTTTTTATCTCTGTGGGAAAAAAGTTAATTTAACAATTATACATTAAGAAACACAAGCACCTAAGTGCAGCATAAACTCTGAAAAGGCAGGACTTAAACTTCATAATGAAGTTTATACTTTCTACATAATGAAGTTTAAGCTTTCTAATGCTTTCTATCTAGACTGAGTATACCAAAATCTTTGCAGGCTGAGGAGAAGAGCTCTGATTCACCAGTGTTTATTTTAATCATGTGGAAACTCCCACTGAGAGAAGGGGAATTTTTTGGAGGTGTGTGAACAGGGTGTCCATAATCTCAGAACTGACTAAAGCAGAAAAACCACTTTTCAGACAACTACTGTCCATCATTAATAAGTGAAGGGAAAAGCAGTTGAGCTCTTTTTAGATCTAAATCATCGAAAGCAAGGAGGAGATTATTTAAAAACCGTTATTAAGTGAAAACAATAAATATTCATCACTGTAGCCAAGACTGATCATCAGTGAATTACTCAGCTTCTCCAGACTACACCCTATTTTCTATAGATAAAAGCATATTTTGCCTGCACTTGCAAGTTGGGAATTGAACAATTGGAGATCTTGATGAAGAGAGGAATAAGAATGTCTAGGTAGTAAATTGAGATTCTTCTGGTGTTTCTCCCTTTGAGCAGCAGGGATCCAGTGAAGACCTTTGGTTCCACAGGAATACAAAGAATAAAAATAACCTCATCAGGGACAGGAGGTGCTGCCAGCAGAATTATTGCTGTGGAGAAAAGAGTTACGTGGAGTGAAGGATTCAGTTCTGGTCCTCCCAGATTGGAGGTGTGAGCCTAGAAAAGAGCCACAGAAATTATATTCTGCATGTGGATAAACATGGGGATGAACATGAGGGAGTGAGACCTCAGCACTGCCAGAGACAGGGAGAAATGAGGCAACAGGTGAAAATTAAAGCACAGAAATTCCCTCTGAACACAGCCAAGCATCACTGTAAGAGAGGACAAAATCTGAGTCCCCAGAGAGCTACTGGAGTTTGCATTTGTGGAGATATTAATGGGCAAATGGGAAACAGGCCTGGGGAATCTTTTCTGGTGGGAGGAGACCTCCAGAGCTGCCTGTAGGGTCTTCTGACCTTTAGATGTGAGGTTTTGGGGTTTTTTTTATCAAAGTCTCATATCAGGAATGAAGGAGACAAAGCTTTTTGCTTAGTTTCTAAGGTTGTTTATTAGTTATTTTATTAAGTTCTCAACCCAGCTTGTGCCTGGCTTGCTGCTGTAGATTCAGAGCTACAATGGTTGTTAGTTTTTGTGTGCAGCATGTTTTTAAAACTTTGTTATCCAATAATTAACTACTATGTATGATATTTTTCATTTTGTACTAATAACAATCAAATCTTTTTAACATGTTTCTTTTATCTCAAACTTATTTTACCAATCATTCTGTGCCTTCATCAGAGCGGAACATGAAGGGGGAAGAAGGAGAAAGAAGGACTTAGGGATAAAAATCTTCACCTTGTTTTACCTACATCTCTACTACTAAACCTCATACTATAAATTTTCACTTTGTGATAAACTAAAACTTATTTCACACCTTTGATGCTTTCAATTCATCCAGGAGTGTTGGAAGTTTTTTCCAGGGGCTCAGATCAAAGGCTGTGTCCCCCTGGGGTGCTCGGGGTGGGTCTCAGACCCCTCAGAACAACAGGAGAAGCTTTCCAAGTTTCCTGGACTCCAACAGGTGCCTTTCAACCTCATCCAGTCTGAGATTCTATGAAAGAAAGGGAGAAAAGCTGAACAGCCTTCGAAAGGGTCCAATACATTTGCTAACACCAATTCAAAAGGAAATGGGTCAGAGGAATTACCCAAAGCTGAATTCTCCAAGGGAAATCCAGGTCAAGGTTTTTCACAACATGTTCCTGCACGGGTTAGTGCTCAGAGGTTTCAGAAAGGCTGTGCCATTTGGACTTCAATAAGAGTTATGTACATAAAATGTGAATACTTTATTAATATGAATACCTCTTAATGGGAATCCAAAGCTCTGAGCGAAACCACGAGGTTGTGATTTTGTGAGACACTGAATCACTTCATCAATTCTGTCAGTGTCCAAATGTCCAACTCAATCGCTCTTCAACCTTCAAATTTAGTCTTTTGGGGTTTTTGGTTATTATTTGGTTTGTCCGTTGAGGGGGATCAGTGGGGAGATCAGTTTATCCATAAAAATAACAGACTGGAAATAATAATAAGTAACTACAGTGATGACTTTGAACCTGTGTGGAAGTTGGAAAGAATAGGGAATAATACAGAGTTATTATTTAGTAGAATTTCTGTTTATTAAAGGTACAAAGAGACAAATGTATTATATCCATGTAGATATAAAAAGGTAAAAATTTGTATGGATGATAAGAGAGATAATCTTTAAGATGACAATATTAACACAGCATTTTCTTTGCAAACCCAGTCAGCTCCTAGGTCTGTGCCTGGCCCACAGGAATACCATACCAGCAATACCAAGATGTGCCACTTCTGCATTTCCCAACACTCTGTGGCTTGCAGCCAGGAGTAACAAGTCACAGCTACAGCAGAAAACCAAAATAATAGTCCAACAATTTGAATTATGACAGCAGCAATGGAACCAGGAGGGCATCTAAAATCAAAAAGGAGTGGGAGAGGACCAAAATAGAGCAACTCTGGAGCTCTCAACTGCAAACCAAGGAGACACAAGTCTTAACTATGGCCATAAAAAGATTATTGGCTTATGAATGAGGTTCCTGCATCCATCTGGTTTGAGATAGAATTTTTGGCTGTAAGAGGTGCATTGTGCTCTCCAGTTTTCACCTTATAAATCTGTTTGTCCATAGAGTTCTTGGAAGAGGTTCCTGGATTCATCTGATATTATTTAAATGGCCATTTAATGTAAACCCTTATTTTTTAAGTTCAAGTGAGATGAATAACAAATGTTCTGTCCATGTGTACAAGATATCCAATGGCAGGGGTTTAAGTAAATATTGCTTAGCACAAATAATATTATACGAGGAAGACAGCAGGAATAATGAAAAATGCAATTAAGAAAGAGCTATTAAAATTAACTGGTTGAACACTCCAGAATTGGTTGGAGGATTATAAAAATAGCCAATGTTATTTTAAATATCAGATTAGAGGAATCTCTCTTCCCAACAAAACTCTCCCCAGAACCAGCAGAATCAAT
This sequence comes from Vireo altiloquus, assembly GCA_013396875.1. Classification (NCBI taxonomy): domain Eukaryota; kingdom Metazoa; phylum Chordata; class Aves; order Passeriformes; family Vireonidae; genus Vireo; species Vireo altiloquus. The sequence goes on along the minus strand of VZRF01013260.1, from coordinate 196,841 downwards.
AATCCACCAGGAGACACACAGGCTGCTGAGAATTGTGAAATGAGGCAGCAGAGGACCAGAAGTGAAAGAGGAATTCAGCTTCGAATGAGGAAAATTCCATAAATGTGTTGCACTGATATGACTAAATTTTGAGCAGTGCAGAAACTTGGATAATAAAGGCTTAGACACTGGAATATAATGTGCTCAGATGGAAAATAAGATAAATTACGAGAAGGATAGACGATTAATCAAGTAATAAACTAGATAAATTTAACTGTTATGTGTGAGGCTCACGTAATAAAAAATAAGTTATCACGATCAAGATGTGATAGCCATGCTGCTACTTGCCAGCTGTTCCCTCAAATGGAGGCAGCCCTCTGGGCTTCACAGGGATCCCATTCTCACTTTAAAGACATATTTTACTCCTGCCTTGGGGAGGGGGAACTCTCAGAACACGTATCTCCCCAGATTGGGAAGTGTGGCACTGGTAAAATCAGGGTGTGGAAAGCAAGGGGGGGAATTTAGCAAATATCTCCCTTCTGCAGCCTCTCTCCTTCTAGAATCCACTTTGTCGTGTTGTGAGGGAGAGGTTTGCATGTTCTCTGTGGCTGTTGAACTGCCTGGCACCAGTTCCTTTTGATCAAACAAAGTTTTAAGTGGCCTTGTTGGTCCTTCACTATGAATTTGCATTTTTCAGCCCTTTGGAAAGGCTTCAAAACTCTTTAAGTTGCCTTTGCTGTTCAGAAATATCTCCCACCATGCCTGGTAAATTTGGCAGCTCTGCCTATTAGCTTATTAAAGCCTCCAATGCCTGCTGTGTATCTGTTCTTATGCACACTTCTCAACAAGTGCACTCTGTTCCCTCTCTTGTACTGACTTAAAACTTGAAATCATTAAAATTCAAAGGTAATGGTATGAGAAATACAGATTAAATGCAGGATTAAAGCATTTCACTGGGATGATCCTATCACTAGGATGATCCTTCAGCAGATTCAACAGCAATTTGCCATGAAATTCTAGTACACACTGGGAACTGCCCATATTTTTTCCCTAATAGACGTGAAATTAGGATTGCAAACACTGGATCCTGACCTGTACCTGCTCTATACATTCTTGTCCAAGGGATATCTTTACCTAACATTCCTAAATTGCCAAACAAACTTAAAATCCTGTGTGGTTCCAAAGCTGAGCGAGGCTCAGGTTTCTGTTCTGCAAGTCCACTCCTTGTAGGTGCTGCAGGGGAATGGGATTTTGTACAGCTCCCTGGATAGCTGCACTTGATAACAAATTCAGATTTCCCCTATTAACTCCTCTTATATTCCCTGTGAGAGATATCCAGATCCTCCAAGCTGGGAGGTTAGTTAGGGAAAAGACTTCTCATTCTCTCCAGTTCTCTCTCTAAATTGTCATTGTCTGGAATTTTGGGAAAGGCAGAATAGGCTGGTGCAGGTTTTTACCCACCATTAATCTTTGCATTTTGTAGTGCTGAGACAACCTGAGAAATATTACACTTTGTTAAACCTACATGTTTATTTTCTATTATGTGAAAAGCAGGACATCTGGTATGTGACAACAGCAGGTTCACGAGGTCTATCTCCAATTATTATTTGCTTTAGGTGTACTAAAACAAGTATCTTTGCTGTCACTCCTATGAAGTATTTAAACAACCTACATTCTGATCCCCACTATAATTGACATAATCAAACAGGAGAACAAGAATTTTTCAAAGCACACCCCTTGATTTTCAATTTATTTACTAGATTTGTGTCTTTTCATTTGTTTGCAGAATCTGTGCACAATTTAAACCTTTGCACAGCACAAAGGCAGTGGCACAGAAGGGAAGGGAGGAAAATCCATTGATCATAGTGACAATAAAGCACTCAGGACATCCTTGTCCCATAACCTGCTCCATCACTTCCCTTCCTGGCCAGCCTTGGCCAGCCTGTTAGATTTACAAGGCAATTTCAGGGTGAAATGTTCCCTGATCATCTATTAGATTATCAATTTAACACCTGTCATGCAAAGATAATAACACTGGATTTACAACTGTGGGGATATTTGACCTACACATGAAATTGCAGAGGGCAATAAAGTTCTTAGGTGGCTGCTCAGACTTCAGCCTCACACAGTTTATTCCATCAGGTGTTGTGATATGAAGTGATGCAGGAGAGTTTTTTATTGTAAAAACTTGAGTTTTTTAAAGCTGGTTTTTAGTTTATATCATTTTAAAGTATAATTTAGTTTATATCATTTTAAAGTATAATAAACATAATTTAATTAACTACTATATATTAGTGTGTGTACATGGGATGGTCACGCAGCATGGTGTTTTATTTTTAATTTAGTTTTGGAGTTTTTTACATTTTTTTTTTTCTGTTTAGTCGAAAATCATGGTCTGAGCCATGATTTTACAAAGGCCTTCATGCAACCAGCAGGTCTTTTCTGAAATGGAAAAAGCTGATTTCTTTGAGCCACCAAAAAGTGTGCCCCACCTAAAGCATGCCCAGGAGTTATTTTGGAGAGTTAAGGCCAAAAATTTGGTGACTGCTCCTGCAGTTTAATTCCATGAACGCATCAGCAGTGCCCAGGAATATGCCTGGGCATGATTTAATTTCCTACTCTAGGTGTAGTCTTTCCCCACTCTGGGATTTATGAGTAGAGGATGTCGGATGTGGGTACAGCACACTGAGGGTGGAAAGGATGTCCCTTTTCCTGAGAGAGAACAAAAGATCCCTGGGAAAATCTGCGTGACCTTCACCAGCTTTTAGAAGCTCAGTTTTCACAAGGATGTGTTGTGAGCTCCAGCATGATCCAATGAGCTCTATTCAAGCACATCCCAAATACAAATCCACAGTTCAAAAGCTGCTCAGCCATTTTCTGAGGAGCTGACTGAAAATTTTCACCGATTTTCCCTTCCCTAATTAGCTTGAACCCCAGTCCTCCATTTTTTTCCTGGCAGAAGGGTGCAGAAAGGATGTCATGGCAGTGCTCATGATGAGGTGACCCTGCACCATGAGCTCCCTGCTCGCTCAGTTTTGCCTTGAGGAGTGTGAATGAGGCTCATCCTGCAGAAAGGCAGCAGATTTCCTGTGTGAACAGGATCAGGAAGGTCCTGCACAGCTGTCACCCCTATTGTGGCTGTTCCATCCTGAGCTCCTCGGCGTCATTGCCTACAAAACCTTTGAGGAGAAAAATGCTCAGTCAAGGCTTTGAAAAAGGGAGAGCCCTATTTTTACAGTTTGTGTCACCATCCTGTGTTTGAAAGCCATTATCCCCTTGCTGAAAACCACTTCTTTTTATTACTTTATGGGACTTGCCACACAGCCAGGAGGTGATTGCACTGCGAGGTGCAATGGTTCAACATGGAGTGCAAACACCCCAGGGACAGGTGGTGAAGGAAGCTACTGATGCCTTAGGTTTGAAATTTTATTTTTTATATTATATATTTTATATTATATTTATTTTTCAGATCCTGCAGTGCCTAGTGTAACTCTGCAGCTCCCTGGAGCTCGTTCAGTGCTGTTCTCTCATGCTCACACTGACATAACAAAGCCTCTCCAGCTCGCTCTCCAAGGACACCCAGACCCTCCTGGGCCCAACAACTGCAAACCTTCATCTTGGGGAGAGAAAGGGGGGCAAGCTTGGGCAAATTCCATCCTTGCCTGGCTTCTGCTTGGGCAATTGATGCTGCTATCAAAGTGGGAAGAACTCGGGAGCTGTCATTGTCCATTTTGGGATGCACTGAGGCAGGAGCCTCTGGAGCCCAGAGTGTGACCTCTGAAGGCCTTTCCAATCAATCCCTCCTTTATTCCTTTATTCCTGTCTGCTCTCTGGTTCTAGGGAGCCATTTAAGGCATCACTAGAGCCTCTTCTTTCCTTGTTTGAGAATTTGCCCTCCACGAAATCCAGTCTGTGCCAGACCGGGGATAATCTGCTTCCTTTTCCTGGAGGAGGCTGCTCTGTACAGGAGACAATTTTGGGATCCTAAATTACTGCATAAACCATGCAGGAAAGGGCTGTTTTATTTTCCCAGCTCAGACCTGACTCTTGTATAAGTCACCTGCAGATGCAGCACAGTTGTTTCCTTCTCTCTCACAGGTACAGGAATCGCTGGAGGCAGGGCAGTAAAAGAATCACAAAGCTGGCAACCCTTTGGAAACGTCTGGGAAAGGGAATTATTCAACAGCAAAGTGATTCATGCTCCCCAGTTCTGCAGAGATGGTCACAGAGCTTTTTTTTCCACTGGGAGGAGGGAGACAAGGGGCAGGCTCCAGGCTTGGCTCCGCACTCAAGAGCAATGACTGTGAATTTTCTCCTCTTTCCCTCAATATTTTCTCAGCTCCTGGATGTGTGGGAGGAAAAGGAAGTTATTCAGGATCTCTTATGACTTTCCACTACGCTGCTGCATTTTGGATTAGTGTTTGTCTTACGTCTGCAGCCCATTGTCTCTCGAGTGAGTGGATTCCCACCTCCCCATTCCCTTATCTCCCCATCGAGGCAGCTGAAATTGCCTTGGGTTTGCTTATCAGGCTCGGGTAAAATTCCTTTTAAATGTACAGAAAGGTTTCAAGGGTTAGAGCATGCCTTGGTTTGGGCCTATGGCATCAAAACCATATTTGGGAAATTTCTGGGTTTTAAGTTCTGGAGCAATAAGATAGGATTATTTAGAGCCAGCCTTAGAACACTTGGGAAAAAGCAAATGAGAGCTGAGACCCTGCTTGGGAAGAGTAAAAATACCCACAACCTTTTTAAAACCCCAGTTTGAATTTATTATAGTTTCTCAAGGATCCTCCAGAAACAATATCTTGATGGTTCCTCATATTTTCAAATCTTTTTAGCCTCCTCACATTATTTATGCTGAGGGAATTCCCCTGCCCCCTAAACCCTGTGTATAACAAGAAAGATATGTCTTATTAATAAAAGTTGTATCATTAAAAGTATTCCCTATTCTACATAATCTGTTAAAAATCCTTTACTTTAGGTTCGAGGATTTTTTTTTTCACAAAATGGAAACTAAATGCTTATTAATCTTTTCCAGGTGTGTAAAAGCAAATAAAAAGGCCAAACTCTAATCTATGTTTAACATTTTAAATAGAATCTTGCCTCACATAAATGTATGCTGTGATGCTGACCATTAATTTCCCCCTTTTCAAGGTGTGTGGCCCTGGTAAGTTGGGAAATTCATCTCCAGCTCACACATTCGTGCCTCTGTTTCTGGTAGCAGGGGTATTTTGATATGTACCAAACACCAAAGCCTGACATCACTTTTTGGCAGGCACGTGGCTATTTTGGGTAGTAATTGCTGCCTTGCATGTCAGTGCACTCCTGCTGTCTGTTAACCAGAACCATCTCCCTGTGCTTGGGGGTTTTTTTTCACCAATCTTTTCAGCAAATTAGGGTTTTTCCACCAGCTGAAAGAGTTTAATTTTCGCTTTTGTGCAACACAGGGATGCCCAACTCTCCGTGCTTCAGCTGGACAATCCTATCCTGAATTTCTCTGAACATTCCCTTGAACATTTTTATTTTTACTTCCTCATCTAAGTGCTCACAGCCAAAGTTCCCAGGGAAGTGTTTTGCAAGTGAGGTCTTCTGGGGGGTCATAAAGAGGGTCCCAAACACCCTCTGCAGCCACAAATCTTCATCTATAGCTAAACTAGAGAGCTGCTGGTGGTTGTGGGTGTTACCAGAAATATTCTGCTGTAAAGTGAGGCCATAAACATGGAAAAATGTTGGCAGTCATTACCACAAAATGGGTAAAATTTTGGTGGGCAAAATTTTTGGCAGCAATATTTAAACCGTTTTGATTTCAGTGTTTAGAAAACAACCAGGTTGTTTTAAAGGTGAAGCGAGGATTTATTCCTGCTCATAAATTTCAGCCTTATCCTAGAGTTTCCTTTCAGAGAGAAGGAGCTGAGAAAGTTCTGTGTAAAGAGGGGGAGAAAAACTTGTGTTTTACACATTATAGATCCAGATTAATAAATATATGGCTTAGGGCCAGCTTAATTGGAAAGAGCTGAATCTTTTCAGTGATCAGAACCTAACTAATTCTTCTGGAGAGAGGATTTTCTTCAAATCACTCTGATTCCCTCAGCTTTGATGCAGACATGTAAATCACTATGTGAAAATATTGTTGATGGATGCTTTAATTCTTGTGTAGAATTCCCTCAAACCAGCTTGTAAGTTGATATTAGTATTTCTTCTCTGGTTTCTGGAAACTGCTGTTTACTGGGGAAGATATGTCAGCACTGAAGTGTTCACTGGAAATTGCCCAGTTGTGCAAACCAAATTGCAAATAATAGGCAATATCATGTGCAAAAAAATGTATTTTTAAACATATAGTAGTTGTAAGAAATACTTCCCTCACTGCCAAAAAGGAATAGCTTGATATGGAGTGAAAATTAAAATACTAAGCATCTTTAAGGGTTTGACATATTTTGTATCTTCAGCAAAAGTGGACTGAGGAGATTTATAAAGTGAATATCACTGGTACAGAGCAAGGTTTCAGTATCAAATAGGGAAGGAACAGGTAAGAGAACAAAGATCTGCTCATTTAAATTGGATTGAGCTTTATAATCATCCTCTTAAGAATTTACAGGCACATCTTCAATCCTATTTTTGTGGAGAATAGTGTTTATAAATAAATATTTATAAAGAGAAAGAAGTCCAACAGCTGATGGAGAATGCTGCTAATAAAAGTGCAAGCACACTGGATGACATAAAGAGCTCAAAATGACCCTTAAAAAATGCAGGCAATGTCCTGGAGAAGAGCATCATTAATTAGAACTAAATACAGAATTCTATGGAGACAAAGGAATAATCAGAAAGTTTTTTTCCACAGAAAGGATCTAGAAACTGTACGAAAACTTTAGGTTCTCCTCAAAAAGGATGTGATGTTGTTAGAGAGGTGTGGACAGCAAGAGGATTGTGTGGATCCAGCACAGGAGAGTCCTGAGGGATGAGACACCAAAACCATTCCCTTGCCCTGTGGCAGCTTCACCCAAGCAATCCCTGGCATAGCTGGAAGCCTTTAAATCCAAATGAAACAAATTAAGGTTGCTCTGAAACTGCCAGCCCAGGTAATTGAAATCTGGTGCGCTCTTTCCTCTCAGTCTCTGCCCCTTTAGAAAAAATTGGTGCCAATTTGTACCATTTTCCTCTAGAAGAGCAGATTCTGTCACTCGGTGAGACATCACTGAACATCTCAGGGCTAAGCAGAGAGAAAGTCCTGGGGAATGACCTGAGCAGTTCTAATTCTGGGCTGAAATCGGAGTGAAACGGAGTATGGAGCTCTCAGTTTTGGGAGAAGACTTACATCATTCCATGTAATGTGATAAAAATCACTTCAAAATCCTAAAGGTGCTGATTTTTTTTTTCTCTTCCCCAAACCATTGATTCTGTCACAACATGAGTCCCAGAGGCAGATTCCAATGTTTCTCAGAAGACTGACAACTGTCCTCGTGTGCTTCCCACATCCATTGACTTAATTTTGTTTCCTACAAAGTTCACTTAAAATGCAAGCTGGAAAAAATTCCCAAGCTGTTGTCTAGAGGGAGCTCTTGCCTTTCATCATTAAAAAAGTACATAAACTTGCTTGAAAACTGCATTATTCCCGGGTTTGGATGTTTAAATGGAATTGTCATTTAGAGGAAGACTATAAATTATTAGGTGGAATCAGATCTGATATGTTTCGTGCATATACATGCACACACATGTATCCATAATATAAATATATAATTATAAGAGCCAAAGTTAGAATGCTTAAGGATTCTATGTGTCTTACAGTGAGCTCTCACAGTGTTATGAAACCATAAAATTCTTCTCTAAAGTAACTTCTGAGACAATATTTTAGCTACATTATCCAGGATTGAAATTAGTTAGTTTGGTTTTTTTTTTCTTTTATATGAATGTTCTCTATTTTTAAAAGAAATAGATGAGCTGACAGGCTGTTTGTTTTAGTCAAACTAAAGAAGTTCTCAATTGCCAAATTGAAATCTGCCCATCAGCATGGTCTGAATAAGAATATGTTTTTCAAATTCTAACAGTGGCAAGTATCAATTATCATTTGAAAAACTTCAGCTTACCAGTGGATATGAAGGGAAAATTTGTTTATTTAGCAGAGAGATTCTCTGCTTTCTCATCAGCCCCTTGCTGCTGACTCTGTGCCTGGGTCAGACTAGATTTCAAAATAAATGTGAGCTTTTTCTATTTAATTCTCATTATTTTGCCAGCTTTTTTTCACTCGTGTAAACCAAAAAAGTTCATCTCCACATGAATTTAAGGAATTTCTTTAGGTTTCATTTTTTTTTCCAAATTAAAAGTTCCAAAAACTGAAAAGCTCCTAGAGATACAATCTCATCGCAGTCTCAGCCACACCATTTTCACCCTCACGTTTTAAAAATCTACTTTTTCCCCACATTCCAGGTAAAACTTAGTAAGAGCACATGAAGAGCACAGCCCAGGCTGCACTGACAGCTGCCTGTGATGGATGTGAAAGCGTGGGGGTAACGTGATGCTTTCCTACAAACCAAAGCTCTCTTAGAGCACCGTTAGAGAATTCAGGGCTGCTTTGATAGAAAATATTTAAGGTATTTTAGAAAAGCACACCATGAGGGACAACAGCTTCTGGTCTCGTGTGGGGATTGGAAGGGTGAGCAAGTGTGGAAAATCAGAATACAGGAGATGCAGGCTCAGAGAGGAAAATGTGTGGTAAGAGTGAGACATTTCCCCCTGGAGCTCTGGATGGGATCGAGGTGTACCCAGGGGGATTTGGGAGGGAGGAACCTGGGATGAGCTTTCTTTACAGAGTGAAAGTCACTCAGCTTTGCCCTGGAGAAGAGTGGGATACTGTGGATTTTAAGAAAATTCACTTTATGAAGGTCGCTCGTGAAGCTGATGCTCTCTTTGAGGATATTTTTCCTCACTTGATGTCAGTTCAGATGAACATCCTCTTCCTCTCTCTGCTTTCTGCAGAATCACAGATTCATCCTGTGAATCAGCCATGCCTCTAATCAAATCCTTCTATGGAAAAGCTGCTGGAAAAAGAAAGGGAACTGGTCCCCAGCAATGCAATTCTGTGCAACACAACCCCACAATGAGATTTTGAAGCCCAACAAAGAGCTATTAGTGCCTCGACTCTTTTTTCCTTCATGTTTGTGGTGTTCAGTGTTCTGTGAAAAAGATGAACACAGGATGCAGTGGTCAGAAAATGCCTGAGTCCAACTTGTATTTTCTGCTCTGTGTGTGATTGGGTCCCTGAACAAGTCTGTCATTCTCACTGTACAACACACTGTGGTTTAACATTAATATTAATTTCTGACAGGTTGGTTTCTAAGTTGCACCCTCAAACACTGCTCATAGCAACAAAGTTTCGCAGATAGTTGAATCTAGATACCAAAGTCTAGATCTGTTTTGGTGACTAAACCCTGAATTTTCATTTCTTTCCCAAGCAAAACACTGTTATTTGAGGAATTTGTCATACGATTCAGTTCCATAGAGTAGAGAAAATGTGGTAACAGCCATAAAACTTTGCTAAGTGCACAGCACTGACAGGCTTTTCCTACCTACACTTTTCCAGATCCCTACTTTTGCTATATTTTTTTCAAGATAGAGCAAATATGTGCCAAGTTTATTGGACCCATATCTCCCAGATGCATTCATTAGCCAAGATCCTTCCTGTCTGGAAGGGTGTTCCCAGCAAGTGTAGTTTGGCTTGCAGTTGCTGTGACCTGATTCAGAACAGGAAACTTCCAAACATTATTCCCTTCTCTGACGGCATTTGAACTGTTCTGGAACAAGAGATGGTCATGAAGTAATCATTAATGACCTTTAATTCTTTGCTTGTATGTTTTAGGGTACTGAATTACTACTGTAGTTTCCCTAAGTCCAATTTTTATTAAGAAGTTGAATAATTGTTGCAAGAGTCCATACTAGCTTTTAATTTTTAATTTTGAAATAAAGAATGCTTAGCCAAGATTTAATACTAATAGACATCCCTCAAATGATTCATAATATCAATACATGAGGCAAGGATGAGACAAACTTTCAATCACTACACTTTTTATTTAGTAGTTAGAAGTATATGTCTCTAAATAAATAAAAAATTAAAACCTCAAACCTCTACTAGAAAATACTGCATGGAAAGAGTTTTGAAAAGGAACCTTTGAGACAGGGCTTGCAAATGTGACTCTGAGTAGACCGGAGAGAGAAATAAAATCTGTGTTTATTAACAGTGATAACATCACTGGCTCAGGACTAGGGCCAGTGATTCCAGCTGCACGAGTGGGCAGAACCAACCTCCACACCCCCAAACCTGCACCACACAGAGGAAGGGTTTTGAAACACCCTCTCAAGAGCTTTAGAATCTCAAAAAAACCCAAAAAACTGAAGAACTAGGCCAGGTGAAATCCTCTTCATGCTCTTCATAGTCTTGCTAGTGGATCCTGCAATGCTCTCAGAACAACCCCAGAATTCCACATCTTCCTTGGGAGAGGAGGAGGAGGAGGAGGAAGAGGGGCAGGCACTGATCTCTGATCTCTGCTCTGCGACAGTGACAGCACCCAGGGAACAGCTGGAGCTGTGTCTGGAGGGGCTTGTGTTGGATATCAGGGAAAGGTTCTTCCCCCAGAGGGGGCTGGCACTGCCCAGGCTCCCCAGGGAATGGGCACAGCCCCACAGAGCTCCAGGAGCGTTTGGGCAGCGCTGCCAGGGATGCACAGGGTGGGGTTGTTGGGGGATCTGGGCAGGACAGGGGATGGACTCTGATCCCTGTGGGTCCCTTCCAACTCAGGATATTCTGTGTTTCTGTGAATTCCTCTTGTCCTGGAAACCTGGATGGTGTTACTGCAGGGACCAGTTGTCACCTGAGCTGCGTTAGCTGCTGATCTCATCCCAGCACCAGCTGCGAGGAGTTTTACACCCTTGTTAAGGTTATTAAAGCCCATTTGTCAAGCGAGCAGAGCTCTGCACATGGCCATGCCCTCCTAATTCTGGGCCATTTTGGTGGTAATGCGTCCAAAGAAGAGTCATTCATCTCTTGATGGGTTTTCAGCATCGCTTACCAAAACATTGCAGCAGCGTGACACAGCCCAGAGGCCTCGGTGTGCTCCAGTGGACACAGGTGCTAAAACTGGAACAACTCAAGCAGCAGCAGCTCAGAGGCTGCAAATCCTCACAAATTATTTGCACTGGGCTCCAGCGTTCCAAGGTCAGGGATTTTCAAGAGTCCAGCTGATCGTTAAGTTTGATTTCCAGGCCAGCACAGGATCTGAAATATCATGGGTTATGTATCAAAAGAATAACTGCTTCGCTTTTTTAAGGGCTAATTGAAAAGTCAACATTGCACCAACATTGTGCTGGAGCTCAGTCAACAGATGTGTTGTTTTATTTTGGGGTTTTTTACTATACAGGAATATTTAGAGGTAATTAACAGTACATTTGTTTTGCTGATTGCCCTGAAGGAAAACAAACACATCTCATTTCCTACTATAACTCACTCAATTTTGCTGCTTTTCTCATCTACAAGGAACGTAAATAGAATAAACTTAGCAACAGGAGTTACTCTAGTTTTGGAGGCTGTGGTGGGACATCCCAAGTGGGTTGACAGAGCTGACAGACCTCAGAGGAGCAGTTCTGGAAACATAAAATCCAGTAAAAAGTGAGTAGGAAGAACTATGATCCTTGGTCATGTTTGTCACATTTGGAATAGAGGAAAGACTTAATTAAGGTTTGCTCTTCAGCTCTGCTCTTGTGACAAATCATCTTCTATGATGCTAAAACACATATGTAAAAAATTCACACAGAAAGCGATATAATCACAGAATCACAGAATTAACTAGGTTGGAAAAGACCTTTGAGATCATCGAGTCCAACCTATGACCTAACACCACTTTACCAATTAAACCATGGCATTGAGTGCCACATCCAGTCTTTTTTTAAACACCTTTTTTAAACCTTTACTGGATTTTACACACACACACTCACATATACAAAAAAAAATATATATA
>VZRF01013260.1:9089-184738 GCA_013396875.1 Vireo altiloquus | reverse complement strand
AGAATCACAGAATTAACTAGGTTGGAAAAGACCTTTGAGATCATCGAGTCCAACCTATGACCTAACACCACTTTACCAATTAAACCATGGCATTGAGTGCCACATCCAGTCTTTTTTTAAACACCTTTTTTAAACCTTTACTGGATTTTACACACACACACTCACATATACNGTGCCACATCCAGCCTTTTTTTAAACACCTTTTTTAAACCTTTACTGGATTTTATACACCAACTCATATACACAAAAAATTATACATATATATATATATGCTAGTGCCCAGAGTAATCAATACAGAATTTAAAGACACAAAACACATAATTTCATTCTACATTGGCTTTGTGTTGTTGTTTTTATTCTTTTGTTGCCTGGTGACAGCCAAGGCTGAACTAAATCTCCTTCCTCCCCCTCCAATCCTCGCTGGAGGAGGCTGCCAGCAGGAATACTGCTTTTGCTATTTATGCAACTCAGGAGCTGTCCCAGTAAAAATAAAGTGTCTTGGCATGGGACAAGAAAACACTGCACTCACAGAACTGGACAGTGCCACCCCTTCCCTCATTCCCACCAGGGGTCAATGAAATTCAAATAAATATTGTGACTCACTGCTTGCTCCCAGCCCCTTCGTTCAGTAAATCATGGATTGATTTAGTGAGTGGTGTGGCAGAGAGGTTTGGAAGGCAGCGAAATGCATGTGCAGGTGCACAATGGGGCTGAGTTGACCCAAAGTTGATTTACTAACCTCTTACCGTTTAATGGCTTGGCAGTTTTTTTCCACAGAAGTGTGTGTTCCTATGTAAGCACATGTTTTTGACACTAGAAGGACCGTAGCCACTAAATTTTTATACATCCTCTGTGTATCCTTTTCACTTTAAGATCAGGATTTACGAGCTGAAAATGAATTGCATGCTTCATCTGCACCGTGCTTTTTATTTTAATGCATTCCCTGCAACACCAGCGCAGGGTCCTTTGCCTCACCTGGGTTTCTGGAGCTTCGTTACCATCAAATGGGAGCAGGAGGAAGTTGTGTTTTGTGTTTCCACGAGTGTATTTCATTTCACTGGATAAGGAGAGTTGCAAGGATGGAGGGGTGGATAGAATCTGTGCAGGAAATCCTGGCAGAGCACCTCTCTGCAGGTCCCAGCTCTGAACTGAGCAGAAACCCACCTCAGAAATACAGATGTCACCTGAGAAAATGCTGCTGAAACCAACACATTTCAAAGCAAACTTCCTGCAGAAGAAAGTGGTGTAGCTGCTTCTCCAGGGCTTCGGAGGGAATGGAAGGTTTAGGGGTCAGGTCTGTGAAAATCTGAGTACAGGACTCTCCCCTCCACCAGTGTGACTTTGGTGGCTAAGGGATGTTTCCTTTCCTTAATGGTGTTCCAGTCTTGATCTTTTTCACCTCATTGAGAAGTGGATATAAGGATTGGGATGAGGACAGGATGATTGCTTTTTGGTTTATAACCATGTTATAAACTTTAATGACCATAAAGGTGCAATCAATCAACATTGGGGCTGGAAAGGCTGAAAAACCCCAGAGACAGAACAACCAAAGACGAACTCAGGTGAAACCGTCTGTGAACATCACCTGATCATCTTCTCAAAGAAAATTTTACTATTTTTTCCCCCAATTCTGCCCTATCTCTCATTGGGGTGCTGAGCTACCTGCTGGGTTAAACCACAATATCCCATCCTAGAACCCCTGAAAATTATCATTTATCAACTCTGTGACATCACACTGGAGTTCTGAGGTGTGGGATGAAATCTGCTCTGGCAAAGCAGCAGGGAACTTTTCACTTAACAAGTTCCTCCCCTGTGGGAAGGGATGGGGATGTCTGGAGATCCATCCTGTTTCCTGGTGCTCCATTTCTCTGTGAAGAACAAGCCCCTGGCACAAGTTGCACCCCTGAGTTGCTCAGGCTGGGTGAGGAGCAGCTGTTCAAACAGAGCAGAAGTGATGTCAGCTCCTGGCACGCAGCAGAAAACACAGTAAAGAATCCTGGGTATGTAGGTACCCTCTGAGGGCTGACATTTTTATAAGGAAAGCCAACGCAGGGACATCCTAAACCCCTTCCTAGTAAAAGGAACTCGGTAAGAAATGAAGCACAGTGATAGAAATGTTGGACTGTGCTTTAAAATGAGGTTACCATAACACTTGGTTAATGCTGCTTGAGTCATACTGCAGTTGCAGTGCATATACAAACAGTTTTAAGATTTATTGTGCTGTAAAAAAGTCTCATTAGAGAGATGTGTGGATATTCAGTGCCATGTAAGTCTCCTTTTAGCTCCAGGCCAGCTTTAAAATCCTGTTCTGCACTTTTTTTGGAAGGTTGCAAATCCAAACACTTGCGTCTGACAGAATTTAAGACAATTAGATATTAATAGTCAAGTTAATATCCTTTTTGTGGATTAAGGAAATAGCATTACAATCCTTTTAAAATTGGAAAAAAACAAAAAAAAATCTTTTACATTTCTGATTTTTATACCCATTCCTGTTCAAGTACGTTGCTGTTTTTTTGTGAAACATTTTGATATATTTCAGTGCAAATTTGCTACCAGAATTTTTTTTTATTGCAAAGATGAAGGGATTTATTTTCCTTTGTCTTTCTTGGGAATGAAAGGGAGATGTTCTGGGTCATGAACTGTGGGAGGATGTCAGTAAATGGAGGCCAGAAATGGTTACAGGGGTTGTGCCTTTTCCAGTACACTGACAAATTGTGTGAAGCTTACATGTTAATACATTGCAGAATAATTTTTTTTTTAGAACTGAGTTTCTTGAAAGACCTGTCTGTCCTACATCTAGAAATGAATGAAGAAGAGTTACATGCTAAAAGGAGTTAGCATATGGCCACTACTGATACATTTATTAATGCACAGTGAGGTGCAAAGGGAAGAAGTTGTGGACCTCACTTCATACTCCTACAGCATGAGGGGTTTACAATTAAAGGATTTATTTGTACCTAATTCAGAATGAAAGAAGCCAGCCTAAAGTCTGCCATGCTCTTCAGCCTGGTGACTAACCTGGGTCTGTACAGGTTCAGGTCTGAAGGTTTTACTCCAAACTTTGCCACAGGTCTGAGGCCAAACTCAGGTCACTTGCTAAACAAATTAATTGGGACTGATCGTTTGTAGTAAAGCTTATATTCTCCATGACTCGTCTTTTATAGAAGTGTGTAGGTTTCTACGTCTTTTGAAGCAGATTTTGGTGGTAATTTATGGATTTTATGCATTATGGGAGATGTTCTTTTTCCCACAGCACCTCTGCCATCAGGGTCAGGTCAATCCTCATCCTCAAGAAACTCATGTGAGCTACAACCCCCAAGCTCCAATGTGCAACAGAACTCTCTGATCATCATTTCCTATAACGTTTTGAAGTCCCCTAATAACTGTTGAAATGGTTTTCTGTCGAGGAAAAATAAATAAAGTGGTTGTAAAAACAAAAAGTCCCTCAGATGGCAGCGAGTGGAGTCTCTGCTGAGCTCATCTGCTGCCAGGAGCACTTCCCACTTGGTTTGTTTGTGTTCTCCCTCTGGTTTTGTCTGTGGGGTTGATACACATGAAATGTTTCCTGGAAAAAAAAAAAAAAACAACAAAAACACTCTAAAGCTTTTGTAGTAATGTTATTTATTTATCTATTTCTTATTTGGTTATTTTCTCGGCAATAGGTTTAGGGACTATTCTGCTTTGAAATGCTAAATGAAACTCTTTTCTATAAATGATGCAAACTAAACCTTGAAGATACTTTTCTTCCCAAGCAAAAAGTAAAATTAATTAAGAAAAAATTAAAATTACTTGAGGAAAAAAAATCTGCACCTTTCTTTCTGCCACACACTTCATACTCCCCTCATTTGCCACAAAATCTTTTATTTTCCTGTCTGTAAGGATCATATTTAAAATTCTTCTGCAATATCTGCTTTAGAGTTATATGAGAAAATATTTACATACTAATGGCAAGGCAGAAACCCACAGCGTTCTGTTTAGTTATTTTTGTCAGAGCAGCACCATAGAACAAATAATCCATAAATTAGGTTTGTACATAAAATGTACAAACTTCACCTTTGCACTCTTCAACTCTATTTGAAAATTATCTCTAATATAATCTTCCAAAGGTAGCTGATTTTCAGAAACATTTATGGGACACTCTCTTAAATGCTTCCAGTGGCCAAAGTGTTGTACTTGAGCAACAATCATGGAGACAAAAACCAAAGCTGGGTTCTCTAATAAAACTCTTTTATTTGGATCATCTTTTAATAAAATATGTTATTTCTGATTAGGTCTGAAATGAAAAAAAGGAAGAAATTAAATCTTCAACACATTAAATGTCTTAACAACGTTCTGTGTTTTGCCTTTGCTGTAGAAAGCTTAAAAATGGGAGTAAAAATTGGCAAAAGAACTGTGATTTTCTATTTGATAGAAGCAATAATGGCCACTATTACGAGACACTGAAAGTGAAAACTTTAACTTAATTATATGTTTCTGAAAGGAAAATAGCTCAAGAGTGCTTGAGGGTTGGGATAGATATTTAAATCTAGTGTTAAGTGTATAAAAGCAGAATTTGACAGTATGCAGCAGTGTTCTATATGTCTCTTCTGTATACTTAGGAGATTTGTACTTCAATATTGAAACATTTCAAGTTAAATTTCTCAATAGGAATATTTAAGCACTCCTTAGGAAGGAAGAGAAATTAGCATTGTATAAGTGGTAGCTTAAAGCAAAAATGAGCAGTGAACTCTAGGCTGAGGTTTGTGAATTTTAGAGAACTTCCTGTCTACGATGAAGGCCCTAAATGGAATTTCTTGTGTCTCACAACGTTGTGGAGAGAACTGGGGAAATTCTAGGCCAGGTGAAATGATGGAAAATTCCCAGATATTTCACAGACTTTGTGACAGATATCAGGTGTCACTTGCCATTCCTAAATCCTTAAATGCCAAAAAAAAAAAAATAAAAACTCAACAAAATATTTCTAATGCTGACTGTCCCCATTGTCAAACCGCAGGAGGGAGCTGCCCTGGTCCTTGCAATGAACCTGGGAATTTTCTCTCCCCACTGCATTCCTCCTTGCCTTGGAATGAGCAGTTCAGGCTTTAACAGGAGCCTCCTGTGGTAGCATTTTCCCAGGAATTTCCCACCCTGCCCTTCCCCATCCTTCCATGGAGCACAGGGCACGGAGCAAAGAGCTCTCCCCAATTTCCTCTCTGCACATTTACAGCTGTTTGTCCAAGCTCAGCCCTTGGTGTTTTAGAGGCAGGAGAAGGCCAGGGCACTCCAGGATTGTTGTGTTAAATGAAATTCCAGCTGGGCTGAGGGCTGGCTCTGCAGAGTGCTGGGCTGGAAAGGGCAGTGTGGTTACCCCAATGAAAGGCAGGCTGCTGGAGTCCAGGAACAGCCTGGGAACCTTTCCTGCTCCTCTGGGTGAGCTGAGAGCACCAAAGAAATGAGGAGATGTTTGTTTAGTGCACCACAGAGTGTGGAGTTGGAGTTTTTAGGTTTTGCTATAGATATTATATAGAGCCAACATGGAGATTCTTCATCATCTTCTTCTTATTCTTCATCATCATNGGTTTTGGGAACAAAATAAGATAGGTAAAGTTTTCTAACTGGTTGATAATAGATATAAAAGCTACCTGCTTTGGGTAGCCATTGCCATTCTGCCCTCGTGTTCCTGGAGGTCACAGCACAGTCTGTGCCTCCCAAACTTTGATAAGAACCAGAAATAAACAAGCTTTGGAACAGCAGAAAGAAGTTTCATTTCATCTTTTTGGGACATGGGACACTGAAATAAGGAACACAGCCAGGCCAGGAATCAGGGTCCAAAGAACACTCCTGACACAAGGGCATGCGTGTGGGGCTCTGAAATAACTCCTCAACACGAGGAGGAAAAACGAAAGATAGCTATGCAAATGTATTTGGGTGTGCACATATAAAAACAAAATAGAAATTATGAGATTTTTTTGGGCAATGCCGTTTCAGACCTTCTATGGGGATATCAAGACACCTTATTTAGGCACCAGCACCTGACACTCATGGGAATTTTGCCTATAAGTTTCCTGCAAAATACCATGTTGGTTTTTGCTACCCACTGTCTTGGTTTGAGACAAATTTAGAGGAGAATATTATTTGATAGAAAGCAGGTTGTAGCTACTTTTTTTTTTAACCAAGTTTGGGAAAAGAAAATATTTTTTTGTAGGAAAGTGAAGAAGGAAAAAGCTATTTATTTACCAAACGCACAAAAAAAGAATAATAATGTTAAATAATAAAATTTTTTGTTGTGGAGAGAACCTTGGGAGAGTGTGGAGTCTTTCTGCGGGTGTGATTTTTCTCTCTGTTTTTTGCAGTTGGGTCGATGTGAGGGACCTCCCTCTATGCCAGTGGAAGGTGTTCTAGTGAGGGTTTGATGTTCTGATGTTTTGAACAAGTTCAGAAGAGAAGAAGGAGAAACCAAAGACTTAGGAAAATTCTGTCTTTCTCTTTTTGAAGAAACAGAGCTGAGAGGTGGCTGGAAAGCAAGGAAGGAGCTTCCTCCCCTCTCTGCCACAGCAGCTCTCACTCCCCACAGCAGAAGAACAGAGAGGAGCTGTGACCCTGAAGCACAGAACTGCTTTGGAAAAGTTCCTCTGGCTGGTTTTTCTCTCTCTATTTTCTGGTTCAGTTTAAAGGCACAGAAAGGCACAAAATTCATTTTTCTGGGTGTAGAGTAGGCGATGTGGGATACATCACAAAGTCACACTGAGACACTCACCCATAACACGCACTGGTGGGGCATTAATTTAGATTAATTAATCCCCCCATCCATCTCCTGACTGTTTGTTTGCCATCCCATAACTTCTCTGAAATCATGTTTGTTTGGGAGAGCACAGTGAGAGCTCCTAAATCTGCTTAGCCCCTCCCAAGAAGTGGCTCTGAGTGGCTGACAATGACCACAAACTATCAGCTTTCAAGAGAACCAAGAGATCTGTGGAGAGCACAGAAGCTTTCACTTATTAGGAGTGTGTTTCCCATTGCAGGCCAGCATCAATAATCCCCGAGCTGGAGCTCAGCCCTGACATCTCCTGCAGTTATATGCAACACAGCTGGCTCTCTGCTGAAGATAAGGGTGGTTTTGCTGAGGTAATACTCATTACAGGATGTCTTTCTCCTGTTTTTCCTCCCCATCTGGTTACAAATGGCTGTCTTTACTCAATGCAGGGTTATTTCAGATATTTGCCAGAAGAATTCCCATTCTTTAGCTTGCTGCCATATGTTGCTGCTGCCTGCTGTCTGATTAAAAGCCATAAAACAAGGAGTTTGCTTCAGTTTCCACTAGAGACAGGATGGCCATAATCAGCACAAGACTTTGCAGGAATTTGAGAACAATTCCTTAAAAGCTGAACATAAACATTGCTGAGAAGAAGCACATTCCACACAGTGACCTGACCTGGAGTTCTGTTTCCATCCAGGTGTGTGTGATACCTTCAGCTGTCAGTGAAGCTGTCCTGACAAAATCACCATGAAATTAAAAACTACCTCAATTTTTTCAGGTGAAGAAACTGAGGTAAATACTGTGACCGGTGTAGTTCCAAGCAGGAGCCAAAAATTGGACCAGAAACTGAGTCTCAGTCAAGTGCCTTAGTCACAAGCACATCCATAATCAGAACAGGCTGTTTTAAAGGCCATTTTGTGTTTGTTTCTCTCCTTCCCATCAGTCTGCTTGTCATCAGAAATGAGCCAAAGGAGGAACTGAATGCAAGAAGGAAATATTGAGGTGGATTTTTTACAGTAAATTCAGATGTCTTTAGTCTGTAATAGATAAAATAGAAATAATTTAGCTTATTAGAGGACTGAAATGGTTTCATCGAAAAGGAACTGATTTTTTGGTGTACTCTTGCCAGTTTTCACATGTTTTGGATGGAAAATGAGGTCCATACACGGTATTCTTCATTTTGATTTTTAGTACACAGTGAATTTCCTCCCCTACACTGAAGCCCACTTGTCTTTTCCCATAATAAGAAAAAAATTCACTTTCCTATCAGACTTTTTAGCTGGAATACAGGAGATCCATATTTACTTTACCAGCCACCATGGAACAAAGGAAAAATCTCAGTGTATGTGATAACTGACAGCACTTTTGGGATGGCCTCTTTGTGTTTCCTTCCCACACAAAACTTTGGGAGGAATTATTCATCCACATTATATATTTTCCAAAACCATCTCAAAAGCCGAGATTTATAATTACCAAGTAGCAGCTGGACATATCATTTTAAAGTAGGATGTTTATAATCCCTTGATAATATTTGGCAAAAGTTTAGCCAAATGGATTTTTTCCTTTGGTTCAAAGACTGAGCTGATGAAACACTTTTCTGGAACATCTGTGAGTAGGAGAGTCTCTGACCTTTCCTTTGGATTTGAATGGTTTAGACCTTTACTCCATGGCTTCAAACCATTCAGGGAGTCCATCATGAATAAACTTTGCAGTGCCAGCTCCTGGAGGTGAAATCCTGAGTCCTTTTTTTCCCCTCCACCACCTCCAGCTGTGCTGTGCAGATGTGCAGCCTCCTTCCTGCCCCACCAAACCCTCAGGAATGGTGACCCAGCTCAAACCCTGCATCTCCCTCTTGCCGTCCTTGTGACCTTGACAAAATGTTTCCCTTCTGCTCAAGCTTTCCTTTTCCTCAAGCAGTGATTGTGTTTTCAGCTTTTGGTGTGAGATTTATGACCTAAATATTAGGTCTGGATTTCTGCTGATTTATTTATTTTTTAACAGGAAATAGTGGCCATCAATATTAGGATTCCCCTCTTACAGATGGCATGGCAGAAACCCAGAGTTTACATTTACTTATCAAAAGCACACCAGAGGTTGCCTGATGAGGCAGAAACTTAATATAGATCCCCCTGACCCAGCCTAGTTCCTCAGAGAAAATCTTTAAAAAATAAATATTGCTGGGTTTTGTCTCTTGTGTCTTCATCCTGTCTCCTCTGACTCCTGCTGCTCCTTTTACCTGATTGTATCTAAACAATCACTATGAGTAAATAGTCACAAGTTCAAATCTACCAGACAGAAAGAATAGGTCAAAATTTCACATTTTTTACACAGTTACAAGAAGAGAGCGAAAATAAAGAGGCTTGGGAAGCAAAGAGAAGGTAACCTTCCAAAACCAGGATATAGAATTCTGGTGCAGAAGCAGTGATTTAGGAAGCAGACTGTTGAAAAGTCTGCTGGTGTTTGACATCTTGCGCACCTGGAGCTGTCAATATGAGACATTTTGTCTCATATTGTTTTCCTTCCTCGTGTTTTCCTTCCAGAACTACACAGCCTCAGCTGGTAACAAACACTTCTCATTGTACTTCATTTCCCGTGAAGAACTTCTTGTTAGTCAGAGCAATTTTGGTTTCTGAATGTGTTTCTAGAAAATGCTGGTCAGCTGTTTTGAAGACTTTTGTTAGCTGGGTTACTGATCCTCATACATTGGGGTTTTGTTTCATAAAGAAAGTGTGGAAAAGATGTTGGTGCTTTTTATTTTCCCACAGTAAAAAGAGTAATTTTGAACTGGGAGATCTCATGGCCCTCTGCTTGTCAAGCATGTTGTTTGAGCCGTATTTTTGCATCCAAGTCTTCTGAGTCACTCAGGGCATCACAGAATCATCTCAGAATGTCTTGTCTTGGAAAGGACAGAGAGATTCTCTCATTCTGATCCCCCTGCCATCCATGGGACACCTTCACTGTCCCAGGCTGCTCCAAGCCCCTTCCAGCCTGGCCTTGGACATCTCCAGGGATCCAGGGGCAGCCACAGCTTCTCTGCATGACCAATTTCAGCTTAACCTCAGCTCCGTTCAAACTGCCTCGCTAAATAATGCTGTAAATTAGGATAAAGGATGCTCCACGTTTGTCCTCTGCAATTCTGCACCATTTTCTGGTTCTAATCATCTTCCTGATGGTGCTCTGCAGTGTGAGCTTGTGGAATTTCAGTGATCCAGAAAGAAGGGTTGGTCCATGCCGTGTAACCATTCAATCCTGCAAAGTGTGCACCTTGTTTTGCCAGGTGTTTTCCACTGACATTTTTGGAGCTGTTAAAATAATGCTCCAAGTCACCCAGAATGGATTAAAAAAAAAAGTATTTGGGGTATAAATATAAAATTATATTGGGCTTCTGTGGGGTGCATCAGCTCAGGTTGCTGATGGGAGGTCTATAAATTAGATAGCTCAGGGAATTGATGAGAGAAAAGCAACTTTGGTGCAGAGGATGCTTTGGTGCAGAGCCTGCCAAAGACTGTAGACTTTTCCTTAACATATTGGCTTCAAAATATTACATCTGAATACACAGAATTGCAGAATATCCTGAGCTGGAAGGGACCCACAAGGATCATCCAGCTCCTGGCCCTGCACAGGACAGCCCAACAATCCCACCCTGTGCCTGGGGGTGCTGTCCAAACACTTAATAATATGTTTAGTGATTCAGAAAAACTCTAAATTGGAGGGAAGTTTAGGTTTGAGAGTCTTGCCTTTGCTGCTTCTTGGAAAATTGTCATATTACAAGTTTGGGGTCACTGAGGGATGCAGATTTTTACTCTTTCCTGTTACATTTCACATCCAAGGGGTCTTTTTTCTGAACATTATGCAAAAATATATCAGGTGAGAGGAGACACAGAGAGTCATCTCTGATATTTCCATGTAAAGGGAAATTAATTTCCTATTTGTATCCGGGCACGATGTGGATTTCTCACAGATGCCTTCATTGCAGGCACTGAGAGGAAGACAAGAACAGCAGGGAAGGTGATGTTTGTCTTGTTTCCTCCACCTGTGCTGAACAGCCACACTCTGCAGCACTGGATAAACCAGGAAGAAGATTGCTGGGAAAGTGGTGTAATCTTATATACACATCATTATGGGCTAAGATACTGGACTTCAAATCACTTTACAGCCTAGGGGGGAAAATAAACTTTCTCCTCAGGGCTGGCAGTTGCATGAAATGCAGCCTTTTCCTGCAGGGTTTCTTCCCTAGAAGATTTATTCTCTGTTTCCTTTTCATAAATCCCAGATGAACTTTTAAATCCAGGCTAGTTTGAAGCCACTGAACTTTCCTAAGCCCTGCCCTAGCAGCTGATTTGCATGGAATACACAAGTCTGAGGCAAGAATGACTGCAGACTAGAATGTGCCACAGATCTACGCCAGAAGCTTTGAACTCAGGTACAAGTGAATCATTTCCAAGGCCTCTGGCCCACACAATGGAATATTTCCTGTCTGGATGAATTACACACTGCCTGGGTGGGCTTGTGAATGGTGAGGAAAAAAAAAACACCAAAAAAAAGCTAAGATTAAAAAGTCCCTGATGTACTTAAGTGAGGGAATTAACCCAATGAAACCCTGAAATGCCAGGGCTGCTGTGAATGCTTTGGGTTTGTTCTGCCATGAGCTGATCAAAGTGTTGCTTTGCTGTACAAAACACCCTCGTTATCTCCTCTTTTTTTTCCCCAGAAAATACATAAAAGTGATCATTTTAACTTTTCCTCTCAGTGTCTAGATTGAAAAGAAGGAAAAAAAAAAGTTTGCAGCTTTTCAGTTTCTATTATTGAAGCACGTCATTTGAACATCTGCTCTGCTTAGGTGGAGGCTGAGGAGGGGAAACAAAAAGTGATGTCAGCTTCGAATCTTCCCATATTTCTGAGCAGAGGGGGATTTGCACCCTGTGAGAGTCTGGGAGAAGTTTCCTTGGGCTGAGTTCTTCATGTTCCAGCCCCTGTTGGGTGTGGGATGTTGGCCTCAGTGTTGATCAGGGCTGTAGAGCATCTTCAAGTTGTTTTGTCCCACAGCCTGGGGAGAACCATCTAAGAACCCACTGATCCCACTGGGTGGATTTCTGGGAGTGTGGCTGCAGGAGGAAAAGCTTTATTTTGCTTTATTTTGCATAAAGGGCAATGTGTCTTCCTTAGGGCGAAAAGGGAGTTATTTCTCATGGCCAACTTTCAAAGTGTTTGCTGTGGTGAGAAGCTGGAGTTTCTCATCTCTTGCCATCAGAGCAATGGTTTGTTTCCATTTAACACTGTGCAGGCAGCTGATGGGCACCCACCATGCCCCAGAGCACTCAGAAATCCTCGTCTCCCATTCCACCCCTCCTGCAATAGCCATGCCACCTTCCTGTTGGAGTCCAGGAAAGCCAGAAAACTTCTCCTGGCCCTGTGGGGATTCATTTTATCCCTAGAGCTCCCCAAAATAGCTCAGCCTTCCACCTAAGTCCATGGGAGTACCTCCCCTCATTTCTGGATGAGCTGAGAGCACCAAAGAAATGAAAAGATTTTTGTTTAGTGTACCACAGAGTGTGCATTTGTAGTTTTAGGTTTTGCTCTATATATTAATATAGAGACAATATGGAGAATTCAGGGTGTTTACTTCTTGTTCTTCTTTTTCTTCTTCTTCTTCTTCCTTTCTTCTCTGACCTAAGTTCCTGTGATTTTTTAATTGGTAGAGAGAACCTAGGGTAGAAGAGGCATGTTAATGAAATTGATACTTATTGGTTTTAAAGACAAAATAGAACATGCAGAGATTGTTAATTGGGTGATAAAGGTATAAAAGCCACCTGCTCTGAGCAGCAGCAGCCATTGTGCTCCTGGAAGCAGCAGCAGAGGCTGTGCTCCTGAAATTTAGATAAGAAATAATAAACAATCCTTGAAGCAGCAGAAAAGAAGTCTTGCTTCGTTTTTTCTGACATGAGACATTGAGAAGGAAGATCACCGGGGCAGGAGCAGAGACTGGGGGGGACAGGCCCCGACACCTTCCCAAAAGAGCCAGGTTTATTCTGGATCCCCAGGTTTATTTTGGATCACCAGGTTTATTTTGGATCATCAGGTTTATTTTGGATCACCAGGTTTATTTTGGATCACCAGGTTTATTCTGGATCCCCAGGTTTATTTTGGATCTCCAGGTTTATTTTGGATCACCTTCCCACAGCTGGGACCAGCCTCTCCAGTTGTTCATCCCTGGGAAAACAGGAACAAACAGAGCAGAGTCCAACTGCAGCACCACTTCCAAGGGAAGAGGTGGAAGTCAATTTGTTTAATATCTATGAACCAACCCTCGAGATGAGCTCATGGTGTCCATGAGGAATGAGGCCTGGGGGCCCCAAGGCTCCAAGCCCTCATGTTATCCTTCTCAGCTTATTATTTTTTCAGCTAAAATTTATTGTGACTAAAGAGTTTGATCCAAGATTGACAAGAATCAATCCCTCATGCAACTCCATTAAATGCACTGGAGTTGCACCAAGCATGACTTCTGCCCATTCAGTCTTTTCTCTGAAGATGTGAATCATCTTTAACACAACTTCACTGGTTTAACATTTGGGACAACACACTGATACCAGCAATTCTACAAAAACCTCACAAGCCATCCTCAGAAATCTCCATGACCCCATTTTTTTCAAAGCCACATGGAAGCTCTTGTGATTGTGCTGAATGAGGCATCAGAACTTGCATAGAAAACTCAGAAATATCTCATTGTCAGGCACTGAAGTTTCTGGCAGTGCTTTTCCTCTGAAATAAGTGGGCTGTTGTTCCTAAATCTTACTATTGTGATTTTGAATGTGATCTCTCAGTCCCTCTGTCTAAATCATTCTCTTTCTGCATATTTGTGGTGACAAATGTGATCTACACTATGAGTAGGATGGTTTAGTCTGATTTCCCAGAAGAAAAATGACCTCAACATGTAAATTCTGCTTTTTGTCAGCAGAAGTTTGCAGCATTTTTTGTTCAAACACCTCAGCCAGGTTTTCTGAATCTAAAGAGGTTTCCAGTTGTATTCTTAGAGATGTATCAAAATGGTTTAATTCAGCTTTCATTGACAGTGACCTCAAGACTAAGTTTTTATTCTGATTTATTCTGCAGTTTACCCCTTTGCCTGATGATTTGGCCAAGATGGTGAATTTCAGTCTTTTTCATTGTAGAATTAATATTTCTAAGGACATAAAACAGTGTATTTATAAAATCATAACTTACCAAAAGACACTCATTAGAACTTGAACTCATCAACAAATATGTTAAAAATCTTTAGACTGAGTTCACTGATGCTGAATGTCTTTAGAAGAAAGAAATATTTTATCCTGGGTATGGCAGTGAGGAGTGCCATAAAAGAATATGAAAAATGAAACATTTTTGTTTGGTTTAGGACAAGATTTTTTAGAAGCACTGAGAATCTGGGAAACAAATCTTTTTAAAACCAAAGAGATCTCCATAGCAAAGTTATTTGAAGAGTGGCATAATTCATTTGGAAAACCACCAGAAGAATTAGATTTTTTATAGGAAGGAGGACAATTTATCCATGGAGCTCATGAAAAATTCACTGTCCTTGGCTGCTGGAAAAGTGAGTCCTTTCTTCTTGACACAGCAATGAAAATCATGGCAAATAGCTGTATAAAGTGTATTTTGTCATTATGAAGAACAGTTCATTAAGATAGAGTTTAATTTAAGGCTCATTTCCTCGTCTGAAGGCAAGACCTTGATCTGGAAGCAGCCTGACTCAATGTATGTCCCAAAACCCTCTTGCTAAAGGGGAAATCTTTTTACCTTAATTCTCACTTACTTAGAAGTACTCTCATGTACTCATCTTCCTTCCTATGATGAAAGAGGAATTCATTCAGCACTTCTTGCTCAGGCTTTCAGTGCCTCTGGTGAGTCACAGCCAAAAGTATTGAAGAGGATATTTAGAAGAAAAGGAGTGTTTTGGGAGTATTTGAGATATTCACCCTGAATTTAGGATGAATTACAATAAAGAGAGTGGATGTTGGGTCCTGTTGATTCACTGGAGGAATTCCATTTAAAAAAAGATGTGTGGCTAAGGATCCCTGATGTGTTTCAGCCAAACAGGGGAGGAGAAGCAGTACTTTTATCTCACAGAGTTAATAAGTGAGAATTTGTATTTTCAGGTGAAATTTGCCCTCTGTACTGAAAGAAATCTCCATTTAAATGTACAGAATTATCTATATGTCATTGTATAAGCCCATCACAGTATAATCACCATTGTGCACTTTAAAGCTTTTCTTTTGTGGTTCAAAAGTACAATTAAGGATGCTTTGAGTTTCTGATTATTCTTTTTTTCCTGACCTGAGCCAAAAATCTCACAGATTTGAAAGAAGTAAAACTAATCTGAGCCTATATTCTGATCAATATCCTATATTTAGGCTATCTAATATTATACTCTTTAAAAACACCCCAAAACTGAACAGGACCTTTCACCATGTCATTTTTGAACAGCCATTATGTGATTACACACATTAGGATTGCAAGTGCAAGACTCAGAATTCATTAATCACTAAAACCACAATTAATTGCTCAAGCATGTTTCACATTTCCTTCCTTTTTCTTTTTGAACTTCCAGTCTCATTTCCCTTTTCTCAAAACTCTCCTTTCACCAAAATAAATTCAGGTGCCTCCTTTCTACTCCTTATTTGCTAAGCTGACTACAAAGCAGGGAATATTCCTTTTCATGCCCTCAGTCTGTTTATATTTGGTACTACAATGTCTCACACAGCTGAAAAATCTGAGACATTCAGCAAAAGACACTTAGAAGAAGGATCAAACAAATTAACAAGTTTTTACTTACCTGAGAACAAATGTTTAAAGCACCTGCTAAATGAGAAAACAAAAGAATATATGGTGGTGTCATGTCCAGTGCCAAGAGCTGCCTCCAGACAGTGAAACAAGTGGAGGTTTTGCACAATTTGAAAACTGGAGGTGATAAAAAGACTGTTATGGTGTGAAGTGAAGGACCATTATTTATAAAACATTAATCTCATAAGTAATTTCTTTATCTATTCAGTTAAGGTCTTTTTTTTTTTTTTAAACTACAGTCACAAAATCTCCTCGGTTTTAGCTGGAGGAGGATGAGAGTTATTTAAATATTTGCAATAATGCCACTTAGCTAAAAAATCTGTGTGTTTCATTGGGGTTTATTAGCCACAACTTATTAATTATGCATATGACTTTCCCATTAATGCACATGTCCTTATTTCTCTATATAAGAAATATGCATATATGCAGTTATATTTCATTAATGCAGTTATATTTCTCTATATAAGAAATATGCATATATGCAGTTATATTTCATTAATGCAGTTATATTTCTCTATATATTGTAGTGTCATATTTAGAAAATGCCTTGAATTATATTTATTTAGCAAATGGAACAGAACTTTTTCCTGTTTTGCTGGAAGGATTAGACATGGAAGGTGTTGGATCTCCTTAAAATACAATTACAGGCACAGCTTTTGCTTTTTCCAACAGTTTGCAGAAGCCTGGACCCAAACTGTCCAGGATGCTTAGGTGATGGGAATTTCTGAACTCCAGCAGTGCCTCAAACCCATCAAGAGAGGTGGTAATGCACAACTGGGCTCCACTGAGAAACATCTCACTGCTTTCACTTGATGAAGTCAAAACAAGTGCCTTGAGGGGCTCATCAGGATGAAATCCATCAGATGTTAAAGAGTTTGGATGAGAAGGGAAGAGGGTGGTGGCTGCAGCCCTCCATGTGTCCCCAGCCCAAGTGGTTTCATAACAGCTGCGAGTTAAACGTTGTTCACACCATTCAGGCCTCGAAGCACTTCTCAGATATGTCAAGTTTTCCAGCCCTTAAAAACCAGTTCTTCTGCCATTTGGTTCCTGATTTACACTGGAGACCATTTGACTCATCACTAAATTATCTCCAGGCTGTAACACTGAGGGGATTACAAATAACTCCCTTTATAACCATTAATCCTATTGCATATTGTGTTTCTCTTTCCCAAACATATATATTTTATTGTTAAAAACTCACAGATCAGTAGGAAAATGTACATGGATGTCAAACCAGATGTATTCTGTATTTGTGGACAATCCTTGGATCTTGTAAGTCGCCATAACTGTAAATAAATTATCTAAGTTAGAACTCATTTTACCAGAGAGAATGCAGGTTTGGATCTGGCAGAATTTGGAATTAAATTTAATTGGAATTTTATCTTAAATTCGACTGGGACTGTAATTTGTAACCTTTTAATTCTAATACAATTCCCAGGGGTTTTTAATCTTCCTCATGCTTCTGCAACTGTGCTGAAGTTTGATATTATTGGTTTGATAAAGCGTATTGGTGAAGGAAACACGCTGGCAGAAGAACTGTCCCTGTGGGTCATTTGCTTTGATCATGCACTGCCATTGGTTTTTCCACTGGATTCTGTGTTATTCTGATACAACTGATCTAAACAGCAATTTGAGTTGTATATTTTAATCAGCATCATTCATCACAGGGGATTTTACGCTGAAGCCAACTTATTCTATTTTTAATAAAGAAAATAGTGATCAGGATAATTGGGTACAAAAAGCTCATGACTCCTCTACATCTTTTTCTGTCCCATTTCAGATGCTGAGTCCTGGCTTTTTAACTCCCTCCATTCAACCCTCAAATGTGCCCAAAGCACAAACCAGCTCCTATTTTCTATTTGCTTCCCTGATAAGAGTGTGATTCACAAAGCCTGGCTCTGATTCTGTCTGTGCTGGACACTGATGGAGTGTCCACTGTGTGCTTCTTCTTCTTCCCCAAAATATGGGCACCTCATGTCCTTCTGCCTCCTGACTGAAGAATTAGAATTGTTCAGCCTGGAGAAGAGAAGCTCCAGGGAGGACCTGACTGTGGCCTTCCAGGACCTGAAGGGAGCTACAAGAAAGATGGAGAGAGATTATTTGCAAATGCCCTGGAAAGGACGGGAAAAGGAGGAATGGCTTCAAGTTGAGATATGGGAAATTTAGGTTTGATCTTAGGAAGAATTTCTTCCCTGTGAGGGTGTGAGGCCCTGGCACAGGGTGCCCAGAGCAGCTGTGGCTGCCCCTGGATCCCTGGCAGTGCCCAAGGCCAGGCTGGATGGGGTTTGGAGAAACCTGGGATAGTGGAAAGTGTCCCTGCCTGTGGCAGGGGTGGGACTTGATGATCTTTAAGGTCCCTTCCAACCCAAACCATTCTCTCTACAAATCTATGATCTGGCAGCCTCAGTTTGTCTCCAGCAGAGAGAGAATCCCAGAATCCCAAAATGAGTCAGGTGGAAAGGGATCACAGTGGGGTCATCTGTTCCAACCACCCTGCACGGGCAGGGTCACCCCAGAGCACAGGGCACGGGATTGTGTCCAGAGGGTTCTGGAATATCTCCAGGGAGGGAGACTCCATAAGTTGATCTGTTTTCTTTGCAGATATCTTTTCAATCTTTAAGAGCATCAACTGGACAGGCTTCAGCTTTGCAATCTGAAAGGTTATAAAGGAGAGCTTTGTCCCCAGATCTCGTCTCAGTATAAATGAGGAATATTTGAAAACTTTTGAGTGTGCACATTCTGAAATGGACAAAGTGCTTCACTCCTTCCTTCATCCAATGGATAACTTGTCTTAATTCAGAAGAGAAAGTCAGGGATGAAGTAATCCCCTAAATATTGCATACTGATGAGATAGGGTTTGGGGTTTTTCTGAGTACTTTATGGTACTAGGTTGTAAATCAGAGGAACAATGGCCAGCGGAAGTAACACTGCCCTTTAATTGGGGGGAAAGTCATTCCAGTGATTAAATCTGAATCAGGCACTGGATGAATGACATTATTATCCACTGCTCCCAGGGAGCAGCTCCCAACAGGGACATTGCACGGAGGTTTGGGAGGGCTGGTGGGGGTACAGCAGGACTCAGTGGGACAAAGCACACACTGTTGGGCCCAGCTGACATAATCTGTTCCCTCCAACAATCGTGAAATGTTCACCTCTTTGACTGGAGAAAAGAGCAATTTGTGATTATTAAGTGAGACATTCTGGAAGAGCTCTGCTCCAAAAGACCAACAGTAACTCTTGGATTTATAAGAGCTACAGAATGTCCGTAGATGAGGTTGATTAGCAAACAATAGATTAAATCATGCCTGTCACAAAGCTCAATGTAGCCACGTTGGTGCATTGATTAATGGCATTTGGCAACCCTCCGAGTGGCCATTTGCCATTCATTCATGGCTGCCCTCTGCAGTACAATATGAGACTGACCTGTTGGGAAAAGGAATTCTTTTTTTGTGTCATCTGTTCATTGTTTCTACTGTGGTAACAGAGAAAAATTGGGGGTGGGTGAAGCCAAGGGCTTCGTTTAGCTGTGTCTTAGTGGGAACAAATTGAGAAACTGAGGGAAAATCACAATGAAGGCAGAAAAATGCAGGCATTTAAATCATAGGTGACCCAGTTGTTTCTTCCACGGCAATTCAAATATCATATGATTAAAGCAATTTGGGCATTGATAACTTCTTTTGCTACAGATATGTAAATTTCTGAGGGAAGCTCTGTCACAGCACTTTGCTGTTCTACTTCAGCCTTTCGTTCAGAACCCCAGAGGGTCTCTGGGAGTCCATGAAGTGCTGCATGTGTGGGGAAGACTCACGCTGGAGAAGTTCATGGAGGAGTGTGTTCCGTGGGAGAGACCCCAGGCTGGAGCAGGGGAAGGGTGTGAGGAGTATCCTCGAGGAGAAAACTTGTGATGGACTGACCACAAACCCTTTTCCCATCCCCCTGTTTGGAATTAAAGCAAAACTTGGGAAGTAGGGAGGGGAGGAGGGAAGGTGGGATTTCTTTTTTAAGATTTTCTTTGATTTCTCACTATTGTGCTCCGGTTTGATATGTAATTAAACCAATTTCTCCAACGTGAGAGAGTTTTGCCCATGCAGTAAATGGTGAGTGATCTCTCCCTGACCTCATCTCTACCCACGAGCCTCTCATGATATTTTTCTCTCCCCTGTCCAGCTGAGGAGAAGTTTTAGGGCAGCTTTGGTGGGCACCAAACACTGCTTGACTAAGAATATGGTTTTTTTTCCTGCAGGCAAATCTCACCTGTCACATGGGAGATGTGCTGCCAGAGTGAAGCTCCCAAGGATTTAATCCATAAAATGTTGGACAGGAAAAAACAAAAGGAAGGAAAGAAAGAAAAAAATCCCACATTTTCACAAATGTCTTGCTTACAGCTGGCATCTCACTTGTTAATAATCTGCTGACAGGCTGGTGTGATTGATAGGAGATGTAAAGATATCCAGAATATCTATAACAGTTTTATCTTGCAGGGTTTTCAAAGCAATCTTCTCTGACTTATTCTGAGAGATGGGCCAAGGGTTATTAAATTCACTCTGATTCCTCTGGGACACGACTGCCCACTGGTCTGAATTGTTTTACAAGATGTGGACACAGAAATTATGGCAGCAATGAAAATGTGAAATACCTTTTGAGCCAATTAAGCCGAGAAGCAAGCAGCTGAGATGAATATATCCCAAACTTTGTTAGTGTGACAGTGTAACTTATATCCCCCCAAAGGGATGTAGTCCTGGGAATCTTTCAGCCACAGGATGTCTGATGAAAAGTGTGGCATTTAAGATGAGAGAGATACCTGGACCAAAGCTGTCTTCCAACAATTTAACCACATTAATGAGCAGGGACAATTCCATGACACTCTCTGATTTATCACCACAGCTGTCAAAATCAACTGTTTTGTCAAACATTTAAATACAAATTAAATAAAAAGAACAGAAAGCCTTTTCTTCCAAGTAGCAGGAGCGTGTATGTTCTCATAGGTTGCATCATCAAATAAATATAGGTATTAAAACCAAAACAATTGGGATGACCGAATCACATTTTTAGATTTGAATAGCATGAAAAATGAAAAAGAATGTTGCTTTCTGTGAAGCACACACCGTCGTGTATAAAGAAAATATTTTGGGTTTTTTTCAGGAAACACATTCCTGATAAAATGTGTTTCTCCAGGCTTTCAGAGGAATAGTCCTATGGGCTATTTTTAATTTGTAAAATTCCTCTAAACTTGGCTTTGTTTCCTCTATAACCTGTTCTTAGGGCTCTGCAGGGATTTTGTGGCTTCTGCAGTTTGGAAATTTCTTTGGAATTTCCTAGAAGTCAGGAGACATATCCTGAATTGTTAACTTAGTTCTGGGTGTTGTTTAGGCAATCACTGAGGGTTTTATCCAGCACCCTCCGAAGTCAATTCACAAACAAACCTAGGATGAAGACAAGCAGATTTCCCTCTCTCTCTGTGTATGCAGCCTGCAAACCCTGAGGCCAGAATTCTCATTTATACTCTCAAAAATATACACAAACTTTGTTGTAGTGGGACATGGTTGTGGCTGGAGACTGTGGGAGGAGCATCATTAAGGAATATTTTATCTCACTAAAATCGGATATTTTTAGTATCCTGCTCCATCTGTGGAAGTAGCATAATGAAATTAATCCTGTGAAATCCAGCTATTTTCCTGGGATATGGCCCCAGAAATAATTCCTTGTTCCTACAAGATAACTCCACTGAAGCCTTTAACATGTGCACCTCTCTGCTCAGTAAATTTTTGTTTTACATTCCCCAGGCCTGGCTGGATCCCAGTTCATTCATTTCCAACTGGGTTCAATTTCCAGGGGGAGGCAACTTCCTACGGTAATTTTTTTGCCCAATAAAGGTGAAAATAATGTTCTCCAACCAGCACTATTTAAACTGGCATGCACATGTGGCTAAACAGTTTAATTCAAGCAAAAAATGCACACTGGCTGGAAATGGTATGAAAACTGATATTCCAAATGGGGAAAAATGCTAAGTGTTCAGTGAAATGTAAGTTTTACATTGTCCTTATTATAGGGGATTTTTTTCCCATTCAGATTTTTTGCCTAAGGGGGCATATCTTCAAGCATGAATTAAGAACAGAAATAGGAATTCTGAAAGAAGTGAAGAACAATTTAAGTCCACGCTCAAGGAATCCATCAGGCTCCTTCCCAAGAGCTGGCCCTCACTTGCAATTAAGGACTCAATCTTCCCATCATGATGAGCCTAATAAAAGCATAATTTTTTCTCTGGAAAAAAAATCATATACACCAGACCTGAGGCTGTCATTATTCTTTCCCTTGTCCTGATTTACATCACTTAGTTCTGGCACCCTGGCACTTTACTTTGCTTACACAGTTCTAGGTGAGAGAAGGAAATTAAAAATAAAAAGAAACCTTTGGTCCTTCATAATATTGATTATGGTGGCTTCAATGTAAAATATTTTTCGAGTTTTTCCCTTGTTCCATGGGCAGTGAGGATTCTTTGGCAGAGCTGTGAGGAGATGGGGTGCAGCTGTGGCAAATCACTGCAAATTTAGTCCTGGATTGGGGTCTTTAGGAAGCACCTGAAGCCACTCTCCTGGGAGCTGTTGGGTGTCTCTGGCTTGTTTTTCTGGAGGATTCCACTTTCAGGTAAGAGAATGTCTCTTTAGAGACACAAAATTCTTTGAAATAGTGTGTTTTCCTTCTTTTCTGTGTTAATGGTGGTTCTAGATTGCCTCAATACAGAATAAGTGTGTGGAATTTGGCTATTTTGGTTGTGGTCTGTGGGATTA
Organism: Vireo altiloquus; assembly: GCA_013396875.1. NCBI lineage: Eukaryota > Metazoa > Chordata > Aves > Passeriformes > Vireonidae > Vireo > Vireo altiloquus. The sequence continues at coordinate 162,382 of VZRF01013260.1, read as the reverse complement.
GAAGGTCTGGGAACAAACACCCCTCAAAATTGAGTTGTTGTCCTTGAGATCCTGCAGATCCTCTGTCCAAATGTGTCACTGTGGCTGTTTGTCACCATGGCTTTGCTGAATGCTGCCTGAAAAGACAGGGAACGTTTTTCCACTTAATCCTGATGCTTTTCAAGGAATGTTTCAATTTAAAATAACATTTGAGCACTGAAGTTTCTCCTGTGTGATAACAAATCCCTGTGTGGTTTTCATCCAGAGGAAAGTGATTGACCCCTCCTTTTTAAAACGGGGAAAAGTCTAGAGTTTTTCATATCCCTCACTACTCCTCTCTTTTGATTAGCCCTCTGACACAGTCCACAGTTTCTAGATCTCAACAATAGTTTTAAAATGCAGCAACATAAAGGTTGGCTGCAGAAAGAAAAAAAAAAACCAAACCTGGTTTAATGGTAGAGAAATCTTGACCAGCTCTTTCCTTGTGCTTGCAATCATTAATGTTGCATAGCTCAGTGAGACACTGATCCTTCTGACCTTTCCCCTTCTGAAGCAGAAAATATTTAGATCTTCCTTACATTTCCTGTTCAAATGATGGCTATTTTATTTAATTGTATTATAATTTTAGACTACACTACCGTGCACGTTTGTATATTTAGTGTGGCGTCCCTGAATCCTCCATGACCAAGAAGTGTGAGGTCAGTTGTAAAAATGTTTGGCTTGAACTGGGCTGGCAGCCACAGGAATCTTTGCCTGTGTTTTATTTACTCTTAAAGTAGTTTCTGTTTATTTCCTGTGCTTAATGGATACTGTACTTGACCTCCTTTTGATAACAACAAGGAACAGCCCTGTTTGCAGTGATATTTTCACTCAATCATAGATTTAAATGGTTCTTTTCCCTTTTAAATGAAAACAGTATTATTAAGGTCAGATTGTACAGAGGTGTTCAAAATTCTGATCTAAAGACTCCTTCTGTGTAGGTGAGAAGCTACTTGGGAAGTGTTGAGGAATGTTAGAATATATATTCATATAAAAATTCGTATTTCCTGACTGAGGGTATTTTATATCCAGAATACTCAAGGAATTTTTCCCTGTAAAGGTTCTACTTAAGAGGAAAAGAGCAGCATTGCACAGATTTTGTTTTCACTACTTCTGATATGAAAAGTGACCCAGCCCATGGAAGTGGCAGGATGTATTTGTTAATTTTTGTAACAAATCCCAATATTTGGTGATTGGATTGAGTCTGCCCAGTTTTCTCTGATAAAGCCATCTTTCACCAGCTATAACATTGTAGTTCAAGCTTTAGGTGTTTCTAAACATGTTCAGAGAGCCTGGGATAGAAATAACTTCATATTTCACACAAAAGGTGAAAATTGTTAGTAGGGAAGTCAATGCAAGAATCCCTATAAGCTTCTCTGGGGACAGCATTTCAAACTGAGAAACTGTCTGCAGCTACTTGTCCTTCCAATTACTGATTGTGTTTGGAGTTCCTGTCACTTTTGTTTGCACAAATAACTCAGGGAATCAATTTATTTCCAAAAAAAATACCTTTATAAGTTGATGCATTGCATGGTTACTGCATGTGCTGCAGTGTGAAAAACAGCGCAGTAGAAATCACACTTCCATTGAACACTGTCAGCCTAGAAATATCATAAAATAAGCCCTGTAAGAGTTCTGGAATTCTTACAGGGCACTTCACCAGGCTCTGGGTATTGTTCCAGCTGTCCCTGTAGGGAATTCTCTCGGAGAAGTGCACAGAAATTGAGGATATTTTCTGCAGTGGGCTTAGGAATGAGCCATAGTGTGAGAAATGCAAGCACAGAACAAGGAACTTTGGCCCTCCTGTCTGAGCTTCCATGGGGCTGAAGGTGGAAAAGTGGTTTTTGGAGAGAGGGTGATGGAAGGTACAGAGTATTAATTTCTTGGGTAATATTTCAGCTGATCCATCTAGAAAGCTGCTTATCTGGAATGCTTTATTAGACTAAAACCAAGCAAAACTTTTCCAAATCGATGGGGCCTGATGCTCCTTTTGTTCTGCCAGTGACATGCAAAGAGCTCTGCAAGGCTGATGTAATCCTTATGTAACTCTCATGTGCGACTGCATCCCACACCCAGTTTTAAATGAGCATCCTGCTAGCGTGGAATCAGCAACACAACATAAGGAGCTGTCATTAGAGCATATTTTCACACTTTGATGTGCAGAGGCTCCTTCAGCAGAGAACGAGAGCTTCACGAAATGTTTTTTTTGCAAAAGAAATCGAATCGAGGACGGATTTAGAAACCACGTGGAGAAAAGAAACACTGGAGGTTTGTCTCTCACCCAGTCCTTGGCACATTGCAAATTAGGGTGTTGCTAAAAAGCTGTGCAGGATGTTGTGTGTAAATCTGCTGGTTGAGAACCATGCCAGCTCCTCCAGAGCTTAGAATCACTGAAGAAAAATGTTCAGCATCCTTTGCTGGCGCGCTTGTGTTTGTCTCTCATCGCCTCTCCCGATAGCTAAATTGTGAGTGCTTTTGTTTTCCTCTTTAGGATCCAGCTTTCTGCAACTCTGGCAGGGGGTTTTGTAGCTAAACTGAGATCACTGGCAGAGGAGAAAGGAACAGATTATTAAAAAGCTTGGCCTCTACCCTTAACAAAACACAGCCTCATGAAAGCAGGATTGGGTGTCCTTCTGGTAGGATATGGAGGGGCTTTTATAATATATCCTCCTGCAAGCTATTTCTATATGCCTGCAGATCCTTTTCTGTGGAGGCTGCAGCATCAGTTGTTCCATCAGAATCTTCTTGCAGCAGCTGCAACAAAATATGGAAAGTCTTGCAAGAACATCTGCTGCTTTTGTCTCCTTTTTTTTACTCAGATGAATGCATACTTCAGCAAAATATAAGTATAGCATGCAGGAATGGGATCCAGGGAAATATTTAAGAGTGCTCATATCTGGTGTTCTGTTTCAGGCTTAACGCAAATTTTCTTTTAAAATGTTTATGAGATTGCTGTTGGTATCAGATGACCTGGTAAATATAACCCACAGTTTTAAAATAATATTTAGGAAGGCACTGAAAGAAAGAATTAAAGGAAGCAGGATTGTAAATATGTCAGCCCAAAGCTGAAAGACTTTCAAAGTCTCACCCACAACAAGATGGATTGATGTTAAATCTCAAAATGACATCGCACACTCTCTCTCTGTCGTGTGGCAGAAGAGTAGAGAATGCAAAGTGTTCAAAGCATCCTGGAAATTTCCTGTGCTGCAAGAATTGCAGAACTTGTTTAAAGACAACCAGCTGGTGGCAGATTCCCTAATTCACACTGGAATTATAATCACCTTTAGAACACCTTGGCCTGTCACTGGTGTTCTGTGACAAGCACTGCCTCTGGTGCAATTTTTACAATATTTTAAAGACAGGCTCTCAAGAGGAGCTGGGGATCCAGAATGGTTGGAGGGTGGAGTAGAATTTATCTTGAGTTAAAGTTTTGGGGTAAAGCTAATGGCAGGGATTTAAATATGGATTTTTTTTTTTCCTATTTATTCATTGACTAGTGCAGTGAAAAGGTCATTAACAAAATGAGTGTGTAATATTGTAATATCTGAATTCAGGAGTGAGATCCAAGCCTTTCTGAGCGGTTGCTGAAGGAGGAGAGATGGCAGGAATGGCTAGATTTGAAAACCATCATCCATTTTTTAAAATTTATTTATTTTTTTCCCAAGCAGACATGCATCACCTCCAATGCAGCAGGAGCATCCTGTTGCTATGCCCTCACTCAAACTCGAGATTAAGTTGTTGTAGGCTTCCTTTTCCCTACACAGACCTGAGGGAAAATGTTGGAAATGCTGAGAAAAATAATTATAAGCAGGATAATTTCTCCCTTAGACAGCCCTGTAGGCTTTTATTTCACCTCAAGCCCTTGAGATAAACTTGTGAGGGGTTGACATGTACAGTAAGATTCAGCATGAGCCACAGCATGGGACTATTAGAAAACCACCCTAGAACTGATGGATAGCACAGGAATTTCTGTTTTCTTCCCATTTTTCCTACTTTTGTACTGCAAACTGTGGGTAACAAGAAGCTCAGGTCAGTTTTATGTATTATTATAGATGTAAATGAGCATTCAGTCATGATACGTTTGCTGCATGTCAGGAGTATATTTCCTCTGAAAGGGATTTCTTTGGAAAAATGGCATTAATGTGATGGCAACGAGCTGTGAGATGGAATAAAGCTGATTCCATCTGTATCAGTACATGTTGAGGAGAGTATTCAACACCACGGTGTTAAACAGCATCACTCCCAGGCATTCATTAACAGCACAACATCTGTGGCTGTAGCTGCCATCAAAGCCAAAGCAAATTAAAAATGTGAGACTCTGGATGCTGTGGTTAAGATTTTAGACAAGTTTTGCTCTAATTTTCAGTGATGGCTTTTACCATACTCTTGGTTCAATAACTGCACATGACATATTTTTAGTGTATTCATCTGCTTCTGCCTTGCTTTGCCTCATCTGGAAATGTGGCTTGATGCTAACAGCAGCAGTGTGCCTTTGCCAGCCTTTTTTTCTTCATTCACACGCAAAAAAAAAAGAGTTAAAAGGATGTTCACAACCTGTGATCTGCAGGAAAGTCTTCCTGAGATCTTTGTTGGTCGCTGGATATGAGGGTGCAAAGAAAGCCTGGCATAAACCTTGGCTGAAGGCTCTCTTCATAATATTCCAGCACAACAGTAAAAAAACCCCAAGAAATAAAGAGAAAAATAAACAAATCATTGCCTTAGCTTAGCTACCAAAAAAAAAAAAATAAAAGGAAACAAACCCAAACTCTGTTTGCTCACATCTGCATCTCATGGTTTGGATCCAGAGCGAAAGCAAAAGTGTAGAAGTGTTGAAACATCATTTGAGTGTCTGTCAGTCACTCAGGAGGAGGAGGAGGGTTTGTTCCCAGCACATCTGGGCTCTTGGGCCAAACCCAAAACGTTCTGTTCCTCCCTGCTGGGCTGGCTCGGGGTGTCACCCCTGGCAGCTCTGCTGGCTCCCTGCTCCTCCCCAGGAGTGATGCAAAGTGACCCCAGCAGGGAAATCCACCTCTGAGCTGCACCCATTCCCACTCTGCTTTCATTTATCACCTTCTGCCATGGCAGGAAAAGCAGCAAAAAAAGTTCTTTGAGCTGTTTTTTTTTTCTCTTTTTTTAATGAAAAGGTAAGTGTGACTGTGGAAGCTTTCTGTTCATGAAGGATTTTTCAGGCATTTCTGCATCTGTGAGAGGTTCTTACAGCACCCAGGTCAAAGAGAGAGCCTGTGAGAAGGAGAATTCTCCCAGGCAGAAAGAGATGAACATTTTTGGAAAATAATTCGTGCCTGGTGCTTGTTACTGATGTTTTGAGGAGATGTTTTGAAAGGGGTGTTGTTCCTTTGGCCAGTGGAAACTGCACCTTGAACTGTTTCTCACATATATGAGCACTGCATTCTTTTAAGAGAGAGATGCTTTTGCCTTTGCATGAGTAAAAGATCTTTGCCTTCTGATGCTTCTGAGAATGGACTTTTGCTTTGTTGTAATGGCCTGACCCAAGGCTGGACTGCAGCAGCGTGACTAAAGGTGGCACATCCTTCAAACAGGGTGAATACACTGAATTTCCCCGTCAGCAAACCTGGCAGGTGCTGCTCTGCAGAGCTTTGGGATGCAGAGGTTGAGTGTAGCCCTCACTAATCCAACCAAGATGTATAAATCAAACGGTTTGAGCACATCTAAGTGTTCAGTATGACACAAAACCACTCTGAAAGCAGGAAATGCATCTTTTCCAGCTCAGCTTCTGTGGCACAGCTGGCAGGAGTGAGAGCTGGCAGTGTGAACCACTAACTCAAATTTTAATGTGGAACATCCACTTCTGTTCCTTCTCAGTCAGTTCTAGATCCTAAATGCAACAGCAGAATGATGAAATTGAGTTCAATGAAGCAGGCACTCAGTAGATAGAAAAAACATCAATTTCAGAAAAATAATCATCTTCTGTTCAAAAAATGGAAACCTTTATTAAGTTTTCTGCAGCCAAATACACAGTGCAGTGAAAATGGTGAAATCTAGAGAAAGGAATGCAATGAGTGCCAAAACCCTGCCTTGTGAACAGCTTTAATTATCTGTTTGAGCCTGCGGTGGAAGGACAATGAAAATTCAGACTATTTGCATTATTCACTTCTTCCACTCATCACAGTATTTCTTCTCCATAGCCTGCCTCAGGTTTGAGTGTTTAATCTCTCATTGTTTGGGTTTTGAATGCTCAAAAGATATATATATATATTTTTTTTTTTTAAATTTAAAATAACTGCTTTCTTTAGATACTTGCAAATATACTTTAAATACTAGCCACGTTCTGGGTTTTTTTAGTATATATGGAGATACCTGAATTCAAGTTGGCAAAAGGACTCTGATTCCCAGGAAAGAAAATGACCTACTTTCTGTTAGAATCAGGGCATTTATACAACAGCAAAACCCCAAACCAAGTCACTTCCTTTTCTTGTATTAGTGATGGTGGCAATGAATTAAAAACACACTTCCTTTTACAGCAGCTGAGGGGAGTTCACTTGGAAAAGTTTCTAAGCCTTGTTGAGTTCTGAGGTAACACTTTCAATCCTTAATATAATTATATTCTGGCATTTATGAGAAATACTGCCAGCATTAATTGCTGGACAGTGTCTTTCAGCAAGGGAACTTTAGAAACCTTGAAATTTCCCAGTTCTCTATTGAAGTATTACATAATAGTTTGCTTTGTTTTGTTTCTTATTCTTCTGAAAAGATGAAAGTCATGCTGAGCTTGGGATCCAAATATAACAAATTTACTCAGAGAGCAACAAACAAAACACAGTCATTACATCCAGGAAATGAGAATTTTTCCCCATCAGGGTGTGTATTTTGAATTATTTGTGTATTAATTTGATTTCAGTGATGAGCAGTTCAAATCACAATTTGACCACAGAGGTTTAATGTAAATTTAAACTTCATTATTTTGTGGGGGGATTTTTTTATTAGTTTCTGTAGCATCCTGTGCTTGTGCCTGTCACCTTTCCTGAGTAACACACCTCAGAATTCCAGGGTTTAAATATCCACGTGGGTGGTGCAAGCAGAAGAAAATTTGTGGTTTCAATTTAGTGATCGATGTGAACTTCTTCACCCCCAGATACAATGAGTATTTATCTATTCTGATTGCATTTAAACCAAATTAAACTTCACTGATCCCACAGAATCACAGAGCTGTTGGGGCTGGGAGTGACCTCTGGAGATCTGATCCAACCTCCCTGCCAAGACAGGGTCCCAAATAATTAAAAAATTCTCCTAATTATTCATCTCATAAGACCCTCAGAATGAAACGGTGGCCCCACTGAATTTAGTGGCAAAACTGTGAGTGAAACCAAGAGCTGGAAAAAAAAATAAAGAAAAAAAAGCAACAACTCCCTAACTGGAAACATTTAAAATTTGGTGGCAGCCTGAATGTGCTCCAGGAAAATCCCACAGTGCTGCCTGTGGTGTTTTGTGCTTCACCAAGGGTCTGGAGCCTCCTTCCCAGGAGCTGTGGGGGGACTTTTTGGGGAGCTTTTTTGGGGCTTTTTTGGGGCTGAGGATGGGCATCCTGGAAAACCTGGGTGGCTGTGGGCTTGGAAAAAACCCAAGGAATGGCAGCAGGACTGAGTTATCCCACAAGTGCTGGTTGAGAAAACCCCAGGAGCTTTCCACAGACAGGTACAAAACTTCAGGGAAATGCTTCCCAAGTGTTTGGACTTCAAAAATGAAGTCAGGGTTATTGAATGTATTCTGTTTCACTCCCAAAAAATGTTACATTTTCAGGGCATCAGAAGGAATTCCTTCATGGAGAGGGGTGTTAAACATGGGAATTTACTGTCCAGGGAGCTGGAGGTGCTCAGGAAGTGATGGGATTGATGCTCTTGGAGGTCTTTTCCAAGTGATCCTGTGGTAGAGCCAGCAAAAATATCAACCAAAGGCTCCTGATGATCTTACCATGATCAAAGCAGAGCTTATTAAACACCAACATTTCCCACAGTTTAAGGAAAGGCAGCTGCTGCTTCGTTCATCTTCTAGATTTAAAAATATTTCTTAAATTTTATTTCTTTGAGAAATTCTTCTTCTTTGAGACTATTGGGTTTTGATCATCCAAAACTTGTTGCAGGGTGCCTGATTGGAGTTCAGATACCAGAGTCCAGTTTTGAGGAAGGATTTGCATTTTCTGTTTGGGTCAGTCGTGGAGAAGGCAAAAAAATCTGGTGTTTAGTGTGGTTGGGCTGCCCTCAGAACTTTATCACTCAGTTTAATCACTTAAGTGATTAAACTTTAATCACTAAGTTTTAGGACATTGCCTAAAAACTGGTAAGAGGAAATTTTTGTATCCTCTTTTGCATAGAACCATCACTGTTGGGTGATGATTCCTTCTTGGTCCTAAAAATTATTATAATAGAGGTAAAAATATTCCCCACACAACATCAAGCACCTCATATTCTCAGTAGTTTAACTGCTTTTGATACCTTTCAAGATCTTTGTTTCTACTGCTTTTTGCAGGTTAAAATGCCAAGCAGCCTTTACTTCTACAACTTTTAAAGGCTTTACTTCTACAACTTTTAAAGGCTGTCTCCTGTAAATAGAACAAAAATGCTCATGGTACAATTCCAGTGAAGAGGAAAGGCAGATTGTAAATATTTTATAAATCATTATTCAATTAGCTCATCGTGGAAGGTGATACCTTCCTTTAAAAGTTCAATTAAAATTGAAGGTTTTTTTTCTTTCTTCCTTCTCTTCTCCTCTGCTTTTTCTGAAAACTGCATCATTCATCCAACTTCAGTTGCTAAGACAAAGTACTTGAGATTTTGTGAAGGTCTCTGGCGAGCTGCGACATTGCACAGGAAAAAAAAAGGCAGTTATTAGTGTAAAAGAATTCTTATCCTTGTACTTATTTAAACAAAAATGAGGATGTTTTCCTCAGCAGGGTAAAAAAAAGTTCATTTCTTGCTCAAATAAGACTTTTATTTCTCATTCATAATGGGTGATAATAATGAAAGAAGCCAAAAAAATAAAAAGTCTTGAACACTGAACTTGGAAGACAACTTTGTACTGGGTCAGTGCCACAAATATTTCTGAGAAATTCAGTGCACTAAATATACCTTTTGTATTGACTAAAAGAGAGAGCTCCTGCATTCTTAAAAAGACATTAAAATGTGCAAAATCATGCAATGCTTGTGCCAATAAAGCATTAAAGGTGCATGAAAAATGTCTACACTTTTCCCAGGAGCTTTGGGCCACTGTTCTGATATTCCTCTTAGGGTAGCAGTGAGTGCTCTGCCTTTATTTTTCATTTTCCCCCTTGAATTTACAAATATCAGATTATATGAATGAAGAGTTTTAAAGGGAATCCAGAGTATTTTGGGGGAATCTAGACTAAAAATTCCCTTACTATTTAAGCCAGAAGAAATTATTTACATCATTCATTCATTCACTGAGCATCTGAAAAAAAGACTGGAAGAATTTCTCCCTGGCTTCTTTAATTCTGGCAGATTTTGCTGCACAAAACCTCAACGAGAGTTTTCTAGAAAAGTCGTGCCCCAATTATAGTGACTGCACTAATAATTAACTCAACCTCATTAAAACAGAGGCTTAGAAGTCTCAAATATTCACCTGTCCTGTCTATATCTATGTGAGTAAAATGGGCAACCTGGAAACCTCAATATATTATTAGAATTTATTGTACATCTTTTACTCCCTCTAGAAATTTCAAATTTTTACCATAATTTTTGTCTCAGAGTTTTGTTTACAATATTTACAGTATCTGAGAGTTTAATTTATCTCTTTTTTTTTTTTTTTTTTCTGGGCTGAAATTGAAATTCTTGTAGTTTTTATCACAGATGAAAGCATTTAGACTTAAATGATGGTTAGCTGAGACCCTAAGAAATACAAGAAGCTGTTTTTCCATTTCTTTCTGTATTCATTGCATGAAGGAACCAATTCTTTGCCAATAAAAAAGTGCTTTAAACATAAAATATGGAGAGAACCTGATTCCTGTGCAGATGAGTTATGTGCATTTTAAAAATATAAAATATATGTGATTTTGAGGGGTGTCTCATTTTTTATAATGCATTTCTCTATGAATTTGCTATTATGAATATATGAATTACAGATATAATTCCCAAAAGAACAGGAATATAAGAAAACAAAAAAGAAATGTCAATCATCTAAAAATGGAAACTTTCATGGTGCTCAAGAGGCTTCTAAGAGTTTGTAGATTGTTACAATATCCACTAAAGCCACTGAAATTTAGTTTGAAATTTAGAATCATTGAACATCCTGAGCTGGAAGGGACCCAAGAGGATCACTAAGTTGGAAATGCCCTTTTTTTATATTGTGTATTATACAAATGATCCTTAATCTTCCCTCAATTTTCTAATTCTAGTTACTATTTTTAGAAGGGAGCAATAGCTGAGTCTTAATAAAAAGCTCCCAATAAAGAATGTTGTGTGCAGAAAAAAGGAGAGATCCCAAAAGCCAATGAAGACAGAAAACAAGAGTTGGTAATGGAATGAAAACTTGCAAGAATCTTGGAGTCTTTGTGGAGGTTGGTGTAGAGCAGACCAGCTGTCCTCACCCAAATTCTTCCCTTTCATCTGCAGAAAAGCCTCTGGCTGCTTGTGACTCCATTATTTATAGAATTTTGTTTGTTGGAGAGGTTGGAGGTTGCAACAGCAACGTCCTTAAGGTTGTGACTCATTAGGGCTTGGTGAGTCACAGGTAACAAACAGGATGCTGCTAGAATTGGGCAATATTTAACCTCAAAGTGTTCGTGTTTGGGGTTTTTTTTAAAAAAAAAACCACAATTTTCTTCCTTTATTCCATTCTAAGAGAGGTTGACACACTAAAAAAAAAGAGACAATGGTTCCCATAAATCAGGGTTTTTTTTCCTGCTATGCTGAGAGTGATTTGAAGAAATTCCATGTCTTTAAACATAGTGAAAATCAGAGAGCTTTGGGAGACAGAGCTGTGGTTTATTCTGAGCAATCAGTACCTTTACTACCTAACAGTTCTGTGAGATCTTGTGATTATGTTGGAATTCTTAATTTCACTGCTAACAGAAATATTCCCAATCAGATCAGTTCAGATCCACTCCACGCAGGAGGCTTCACCTTGCCCAGGTAACAGAGAAAAGGGGATTGGAGCTCTTTGAGCTGAAGCTAAAAGGTGGCAGAACTGACAAATTAAGTGTTCACATTTTGAGATGTACATTAACCTCAATAACTAGAATTCTATGCCTCAAGAAATTCGTTAATTTTTTGCAGATAAGAGTTAATTTTGAGTGAACTAAAACCAAGGGGGAGAAGCTTTTCCTCCTGTGGCAAAATAATTAAAGCTCTGATGTCAGTCTCCAATCTGATTTCCCTTCTACCAGCATAACTTGATTTTTGGGAAGAGATCAGATTCTGACCCAAAATCCAGCAGTTTGCAGTCATTCCCTCTGATATTCCAGCTGATACCCAGACCTACAGGCACAAAAATACAGATCTCAGCTGCCTTTGGGATGCTCATATCTGCATGGACGTCTCAGCCCCTGATGGAGAGGGAAGCAAACAATTTATCTGAGCTTCGAGGTCACAAGCAGGACACAATTTCCTTCTGCTTGAGTGGATCAGGGTACAAATCAGAAAAATGTGAGCAGAGCAGGGGGAGAAGATTCTGTGCTGTTTCTGCAGTGAGATGTGTGAGTGAACCACTTTTAAACCTCAGGAAATTGTGTGGGGTGAGGAGGAGGAGGAGGGGGCAGCCCAGAGTGCCTTCATCTGTTTTTCAGTGGTGAACTGCAGAAATGCTTCCCAGAGGTCAGGGACTGAAAAACAACTTTTGGTCGCATATTAATGCCTAAAACCAGCAGAAGGATCGAGTAAGGCCAAAACTGCAGGTTTTAACTGAAATTTTAAATGGTAATATGGCAAGAAAAGCATCCCAAGAACAGAGATTCCTCAAATGATAACCTTTTAGAATGGAATTTAGTCTTTCAACTGCTTAATAACCTAAAGTTGCTAAGATATGGGGATTTTAGGCACTGCCAGACCTTTATCTTGAGCAGGACAACCTACAGCCTGTTAAATATTTTAGTGTGGCCTCATGTGAGGTTTTGCTTGTAGCAATAAATGTGCATGAGTTGGCTACAAAATTTACAACTAACCTTAGATCCTGAAACCTACACCTAGCCTAAAAGTACTTGACTTTGAATTCTTTTTTTTTTCCCATTTCTTTTTTAGTTTCTATTCATGCATAAATATATATATTTTCAGAATGGTGATTGAAAAGTGTTTTAACTTAATCCAGTGGCATATGCACAAAAAGCTTAAAAACAGTAGCATTAATAAGTATTCCCATATAAAAACAATTTGCTTCTGTGGGTACAGTTTTAATATTTTTTTACGTTTTTATCTTCAACTTATTTTTCCTTTTGCATATCCAAGCTGTGCTTAGTTCTATAATATGTGACAGAAAGTTGAGGTGCAGTTTTTAAATAGGTGGAGGAGATGCACATCTGTGTACATCAGAGTGTGGGATTTGGGTCATCATTCAGTCTGAGGGGACATTGATTGGCAGCAGCTACTGGGAGGTGTTTAATTAGTGAGAAATTAAAGTGGCACACGAGGCTGTGTGAAGAGGATGCACTTTTTTTGTTTGCTTTTCAAATGAGAAGTATCAACAAGTGTTCTGAAACTGCAGCACAAGGAGAGGTATCAAAATATCCTCTGGACCATCCCAGTGCCTTGAGCACGGGTGGGGTTAAGAGGTATTAAATTTGTATTTAAAGATATTCTGTAACAACAACTTTACACCCTGTCCAGGCAATCTGTTCAATTCCTTCATGACAAGCAGTGTGGAAATGTTGGCATTTGACATTTCCTTCCCTTGGGTCAGCATTAAGTAACTCTTCCTACAACTTGTCACCCCAAATCCTAATTCCTTTGGACACTGAGGGTGTGTTATTCCCTTTCTTCTTGCAATGTCACTTTCCATATTTGAAAAGCAATTGTCATCACCCTCTTTTATCATTCACTCTTATCTCATGCCCCTTGTTCCTCTTGCCCCTTTCATGCCAGTGTATTTTTTATCCCATACTCAGTTTTCCACACTAATACAGATTTTTCCAACACCAATGATGACAAACATGATTTCTTCCTATAACTTATTTGCAGGCCTCCCTGTCCATGCTTTTTTTGCATATTTGGAAACCAGAAAAGCAGTCAAACAACAATGTTGCCAATAATCACCTCTTGTTCTGGGAGAGTTGTTCTCTTCAGGGTTAATTGCAAATAAATAAGTGTAAATATTTGTTAGGCAGAGTGGTCCTTGGAACCCTGGAAGATGAGAATTTTAAATTCTCTGCTGAAAGGCACTGATCCACAAGAAAACACTGCATTTGATCTGAGGCCTTGGGATGGGCTCCCAAAATTGAGTGATAACATTAAAAATCATGTGTGTGTAGTTTGAATAGAAGGTGTGGTGTCACAGGGTGAAAAACTTAAGATTTAGAGTTTCAGAATATAGCAATACTTTTAGTAATACATGCACCAAAATGGAAGTTTTAGAGTGTCAACTAAATACTTCTTTTTCACTTTCTTCTTCCTTCTTCTTCATGAGTTTAGATGGTGCCTTGCAATTAGATAAGAAAATCCGCAGTGCTGAATTTAAGAACTTGAGTATTAAGTTAAAAATAAAAATAATTAAAGTGTCAACTCATTATTTGACAAATTGTCCTTAAAAAAAAATCTTTGCAGAGCCAGAGAAACGCCATGATAGCCTTGTTAGCAGAGCTCACAGCTCCTAAGGCTGTAACAGAGATAAGAACTAATAAACAACTGAGTCAGAACAACAAACAGACTGCAGCTCCTGTGTTCCATCCCAGCTCGGGCAGTGAGAGTAAAAAGCTGGAAAAGAAGCCAAAACCCTGACGAGTGGTTTGCTCTTTTAGAACCTGAAGAACAAGACATTCACACCATTTTTTAAGGCAAAACCCAGGGAAAAGGTTGGGTTGGTTCGGTTCAGCTCCATCTCTGATCCTGAGGCCAGAGAGGGAGGGCCAGGGGTGCTGGAATGTGCACAGGAACTGCACTGTGCTCTTTCCTTTAAAGGTGTGAGCTCCCAAACATCCATCCCACTGCCAGAGACAGAGCCAGGACACTTCAGGAATTCAGGAACAAAGCTGAACAGCAGCTGAACAATTCGAACACTTTGAATTCAGGATCAACACTTGCACACAGGTCTTTCCTCCTGCTCATTTTTTCCTCCCTGTGGCAAAAACTCTCCTCCACCACTTTCTCCCACTTTGGTTTTTCCAGCACTTGTTTGGACCTAGGTCAGTCCTTTCACTTCCACGTGTGTTTAACAGAGTCCCAAACGCTTTCCTGCCCTCTCTGTAGTTTTCTTTTCTGCTTAATTGTGCTTTGAAAGGACTTTTCTTGGTTTACTCTCAGTCCAAAATGTAACCAAACCCAAGAGGGCCACCTAGGGAGTTTATAGGATGTGTATATACACATGTAGGGTGTACAGAGTTTAACTTTTGGCACTGACTTGCATGGATTTCTTCTGAAGTGGGGCTCACTCGAAAGGAATTGGAGGAGCAGGAAGCTGGGGGAGCAGTGGTTTCTACTGACTCACTGCAACAACAGTGACACAGATTTTGTGTCGCTTATTTCTTGCAAAGACGAATTTTTCTTGATTAAAAAAACTCCCAATTCTAGGGAAGAGGGGAGTGTAATGTGTTATTCACCTCTAGACCTTTCCTCAAGGCTTGCACGTGGAGAAAATGAAGAATTTAACTAGCACTGATCCTGCTGTGGATAGACACAAACATCTTCTGTGTCACCTGAGGTTTGCATTGTGTTCTTTTGATGCTTTATTTTCCTGGCTTCAGGGCCTTCTGCACAGTAACAAAACTGCAGGTGAGCTTCTGCCATGCATCTGTGGCCCAGTGGTGATGGAAAGGTGTGTCTGGAGCTCACTTCCTTTCCCTCTGGACCCATTTCTCCAGAAAACTCCTCTCAGCTCCCTTTGGCATCTCTCTGCTGCGCAGCTTTAGGACCTGACTGCCAAATTTACTCCACTTTTGGAGCCTTTCACGTGCAGCTCCTCTTGGGAAACCCCAATTAAACAACTGGCATTTAATTTTCCTGGCGATCGTGGGCTCTGTAATCTGAGACAGACTTCTCTGCTTTATGAAAGGTCAAGTGAAGTGTGTTCTTCTTTCTTTCTGACCCAGCATGTAATTTGTGCACCAGATAAAGGAAAAGTGCCCACCAAAGCTGTCAGATGTCACTTCCTTCTGTTAGATTTGGGTTCATTTCAGCCTCTGATGTGCATAATCAAAATCCATGAAGGTGCAGCACAGCATTTTCTCCTCTCTCAGTGGTTATCTCAAGTCCAGAATTTCTATCTGTGCAGACAGAGCTTTCCTCCCTTCCAATCCACTCCCTCAGAGCCAAATAATGGCCAGCCCACAATTACATGTGCTTCCTATTCCAGTAAAGAGGAAGGAAGCCTCCAACTCAGGCAGACGTCACTTGGGCTGCAGCTTCTGCAGAATAAATGTGCATTTAGAGCAGGAAAATGTCTCCTGTTGCCAAAACATGGATAGGAACTGCTCTTCCACTCTTTAGTGAGCAATCTAAAGGTCAAGAGCCTGGATGGAGGCAGACAGTGACTTTCTGCCTGATGATTGCTCTGTTGATTTGAAATGTAATCCAGGAAGTCACTGAAAGCTGCCTGCAAGCTGATTATTGCCATTTCACTGCCCCCCTCTCAGCAAAAATCAGCAACATGCAGATAGATTCACCTGGAAAATAAGAGTTATAATGGAAAAGTTCTCAAAAACAATTTTCCTGCACGATTCAGCTGATAAGTTATTTTCCTTTCCACACAGTATTATATATAAATCTATGAAGGTTTACAGCAGATGTCAGAAAAAATTTTTAAAAAGCCATTATATTTGGATAATACTCCTGCAAATCTAACAGAAATAGTGGATGAAGTGATCACACTGGTTAGAATATTTTAAAAAATAGTCTAAAGCGTTTTCTTAGGAGAATGTATTTGTAAAAGACAATAATCTAGTCACAGTGTTTAAATGCATTTTACTTAGAAACCAAGACAAGAGGAAATTTGGTATAAAGCTCTTTCCAGACTTCACCTCTCTTTATTCAATCTCTAGGCTGTATTAAGCTTTTGTGGGCACAGAGCAGCACCATGGAAATTCTTGCAGGCTTTTCATTTCTGCATCTTCCACATCAGCACCACTTCTGTGCCCACTTGCCCCTGGCTGGCACCAGGCTTTGAAAATGAGCAACAACATCCCAACAGTAAACCTTGTGCTTGGGATGATGATAAAGCATAAAATAATAATAATAATAAAAATAATAATAATATGTGCATGGAACTCATCTGCATCCCTGGTCTTTCCATCCAAATTAAAAGCCAGGCATTCAATTATTTTGTGATTAATGTGATAATTCCACAATATCTCTTCTTTCACGTGGCAAGCTGTTGTGCACACCACTGCTCATTCTCCCTCAGCCCTCCAAATTAACTCTGTATTTCAAGCTCCAATTCAGCACAAATGCATTTTTATGTTTAAAATACAAACTGCACTCTTAGAGAGCAGAAAAGCTAAGAAAGTTCCTCATTTTGTGTCTGTTTGATTAGCTCATAATAGGTTTTATTAATTTTCAGACATGTGGGTTTAGGAGTGTTTATAAAGTCTCCTCAGTCTGTTTTTGAGAGGATTAAAAAAAATTAGGTCATAGAGATTTGAGACCTCCCACCTTCACTTTGAGTTTACAGAGTCGTTCAGTGGAACCTGATATTGAGCCTAAGTGATAAACAAGGTGATAAACAAGTGATAAAGCTTGGCTCAGCGGGACATGGAGCTGTGCTCCAAAAATCAAGGTTTCCCTCTGCAGGGAAGGGAGCAAAGGAGATAAAGTTCTTTTGTAGCTGTGAACTCTCAAGGTGTGTGTGTCCCTTCTGCACTCGGTTCCTCTTCTGCTGCTGGGTGATTCCTGGCAATAGGAATTAGGAACAGAGAGAAGAAAGCCCTGTCCAATATCCCTCTCCCTGGAAACTCGGGAGGCTGGAATTCTGTAAGCTCTTACTCTGTGTAGAACAAATGCCAGCATGCTCCAAATTTCCCAGTAGTGGAGCTCTCAGGGTTCATATTTTGGCTGCTCATGAAAGGCCAGCAGTTCTCGGAGAGAAAACGAGTTAATAAATCCAGAGCCCACATTTATCTTCCCGAGCGTTTCACAGCCTCTCAAATTGCTCCTCTCTCGCTCTCTGCATGGATTAAACACTGGGAACCAGCACGGGCCAAGGGATGGGGCTGGCACAGTGCCCTGGGCTCCCCTCTGAAAGGCAGCTCTGTCTGCAGGGCAGAGGGCAATGCAGCACCAGCACAAGAGTGGTTTAACAACTGGGCAATGTTTTCCTGCTCCTCTCTCTGTCTGCAGCAGCGCTCACAGCCTGGGGGGTGTGTGAAGCACAGATTTGGGATTATGGCTGAGCAATGCTTCCCACGATTTTGGGGCTGCAGGAGCATCCATCGTTTCCCTGTTTGCTTGTTTGGCACTGATGAGCTGCTCACCACAGGTGAGCTTTTAGCAGTGCTGCTCTGGGGCAAGCCCTGAGACATCAGAAACCTCTGCTGGTGCTTTGAGCACCTGCACACTGCCTATAACCCAGCACCTGCTGGTGCCCACGCAGGGAGGTTTATGGGGCTGGGGGCAACATCCTCAGGGCTTCCTGTGCCTCTGGCTGGTGGCCACATGAGCTCTGGGCTACCTGGACCTTGTCTGCACTCGGGCACTGCAGCTGGAGGTGCCAGAGTGGCTGATCTCCTCTCCTTGCCATCCCTTTGGTGCTGTGGCATATCCCTGCTTTCATATAATTGATGGTATTTGCCAAAAAATCCCTGGTCTTGCACCTGTAACTGGTGCCTCCAAACTTCAGTGCTTTTGGGCTTTTATTATCTTCATTAAACAACTGATTTTAGTTGGCATTAACACTCCTTCAGTGAGCATAAGGGCTGGTAGCTCGTCTAATTTCTACACCCATCAGTTTTTAATCACTTGCCCTTGTGGCTATAATTTTTAAGGAATTGTAAGGTTTATTGTGTTTTGTTATACAAATGGCTGTTAATCCTACTTACTCCTGCAAAGTCTGTCAGAGGGTTTATTTATATAGCTTATTTTTTCATGTTTTATTTAATTACAGTCTGCCACAGAGGAAACAATGCTTGAGAGGCATTAATATGTAACTGGACTGTACAACTATGAACTCAGAACAGCTGGGAGAGAAATCCACCTGCTGCTGGAGTTTTTTTTGAGGATTTATGTTTTCTTAGCTTTTCCTGTAAAGTTTGTATGACTCACCCCTTCTAGGCAAGTAACCTTCTGACTTAGAATCAGAAACCAAATCTGTCTCTTCCTGGTAAAATTACAGAAGAGGAAACCAAGTCAAGACTTGTAAAACTCTCCAAATAAAAGTTCAAGTGGATGTCACTGGGCACTAATACACCTCAGGCATCCAAAGTGAGGATAAACTCCTTTCTGAAACAAATTACATTATATTTAGTTACTCTGCAGTTTCCCAGCTGAGCTAAACTAATTGTTTACAGCCCAGCATTAATATTCCAGAGCATCTTCACCCCCTGAAGGGCCACTGAAACAGGGAATTATCCATCTGCCTAAGTGGAGAATTCATTGTGACTGTGCTGTCCCTAGAAAGGGAGAGGATTTCAGGGGCTCTGTGACAACACCTCAAGGTAAATCCTGTCCCTAGGAAGCACTGCCTGCCTTTCCTGCTCCATCTGGAGACGTTCTGTCCCTGGGAAAAGGTCTTTCCAAGACACTCCACAAGCAGCAGAGCCCTGGAGGTGTAAAGGTGCTGCCTCAAAGGCTGAGGCAAAATGCATGGAGAGTTCAACTGGATAAAAACCACCCAAGTTTATGCCAACAAAGTGTTCTTATCTAACGAGAGTGGCTGCATCCAGTGGGGATGGTCCTTGTCACCTCCTGAATGCAGAGCTCTGCCCAGAAAGGGAGAGATTTTCATCAGCAAACACAGCCTGCAGCCCTGCTCCAGCTCCCAGGCAGCTCCCAGACACTCCCAAAATTTCCTGGTCCTTGTGAGGGGTGGGAAAAGAGGATGTGGAGGAAGGGGAGATGAATCTGTGAGGTTTGGGAATGTAGGGCTGCTGTAGGAAGTTAGTGCAGACAGAAAAATCCCATTCCTCACATTTCAGTGTAGTCTGGTGAGTATTTATGCTCTGGAAAACCATCCCAAAAGGTTTCCTGGAGGTCAGATCTGCATCTGAGTGGCCTCAAATCACTGCAGTTTTGGACAAGAGAGGGTTGGTACACTCCAGATGCAGGGAAACTCTGTCAGAGAGCAGCTTTCCATCCTCTGCTGTGGGGAGCAGCAAGGTCAGGCCCGGAGAAATCTCTTCCCCAGCTTTAATAAAGTTGAAGGGAAATTAGCCTCTTTCCTGAGATGAGAAGTTCACTGTTCTAGATTTTTTAATAGTGAAGATATTTCTTGCTTGAAGATATTTCACTGCATAGCAGTGCTTCCATTGTGAGGATCCTTAGCTGAGAAAACTCAGTCCTGAATCTCCTCCCTTCAGAATTTTTCCTTTAGTCTTTTGGGGCTTTAGGCTACAAATACAAAAACTGTATTTTATAGCCAGATAGACAGGATATTATATTTATAAACCATATCTAGAACTTATGTATAAGTTCAAGGAGTATTTGGGTGACTTTCTCTAGTGGTGGCTGAGTTTTGGGCAGTCTTCTGAGTAGCAGAGATTTGGACTCAGTGACCATTATGGGTCTCTTCCAATTTAGGATGCTTCATAATTCCAGTTTATCAGCATCAATCCTCTTCTCCCAGCACCATATGGAAATGCATAATACAATAATAAATATTGTAATAGTGTTAATGGATTCTGAACATGAGAAAGGCCTAAATAAAACACATTAATAGATAATTAATGAGATTGTTAAGTGCCTGGTGAATTGTTTTTCACCCTCAAAATCCTGTTGTTGGTTAGGAAACCTATTCTTTACTAATAGGACAGATTTTCATCAACCTGGGTATGGGAGAAAGACAGAGAATAATTGCTCTGTTTCTCAGTACTCCAGACTCCTCGTTACTCCTCGTTACTCCTCGTTACCTCTCGTTACCTCTCGTTACTCCTCGTTACTCTTTTCTTTTTTCTTCTTTTCTTTCTCTTCTCTTCGTCTCCGCTTCTCCTCTTCTCTCTCTCCTTCTCTCTCCTTCTCTCTCCTTCTCTCTCCTTCTCTCTCCTTCTCTCTCCTTCTCTCTCCTTCTCTCTCCTTCTCTCTCCTTCTCTCTCCTTCTCTCTCCTTCTCTCTCCTTCTCTCTCCTTCTCTCTCTTTTTTTTTCTTCCTTCCCTTTCCCTACAAAAGAGGTCCTAGTCCCCTGAGGGGCTGATGGAGCAGCCCAGCTGCTGTCACTGGGCAAGGTGAAACAGCGCACAGGTGCTGGGAGTTGTTTTCAGCAGGCAGTTTGGGAGCAAATACAGCCTCTCCCAAGAAGAATAAATATTTGAGATTTTCTTCATTAAATTCTTATTTCTCTTACTTCCAGAAATGATGGTGCAGAGCAGGTTGCCCACGAAGGGAACTTTTGTGAAGGATTTTTTAGTTTTCCTCCCGTTTCCCCTCTGTATTTTAGAGCATTTTCTGGCTTCTTCCAGCACCTATTAAACATTAAAAAGTGAAGGCAGGGGCAACTCTGAGATACGAGGGTGACTGGTACTTAATTGCATTTCCTTGAAATGAAATCACTGCAATTAAAGAAAACATCAGCACAGCCAACATTAACATCCTGAACAAGCCCAGCTCATGTGGGTTTCTGACCAAACACAAACCCCAAACTCCCTGAGATTAGAGAAGTTTTATCTCCTTCACTGTTCCTCTTATCTCTTCAATTCCAGCACAAAGGCACCAATATTTCAGCATCTCAGAAGCCAATCAATAAGCTCAGTTTCGATTTCAGATCCTGGATGAAATTTTATCACTGGCTAATTATTTCCACGTTATTTTCACCCTGGAAAGGAGGAGATTGAAGCTATGATTTTATGTGTGGTTATTTTTTGTTTTTTCCATTAGTCTTTGTGCAGAAATTTCATCATTTCTCTTTTGATCCTCTGTGGATAATTTTTCTCTTCCCCCTATAAAATAGTACAGAAAAATACAACTTTGAATAAATTATTTAAGTGTACCTGAAAAATCTGTTGAAATCAATAAGTGCTCAGGGAGGGAAATTCAGACAAACACTTTCATATTTTAAATGAACTTTTGGGGGCATTTTGTGGATTTCAGTGAAGTTATCAAGAACATTCCCAGCATGGGGAAAAGGTGAAAGAGGACCTGGGGTTAGAATGAGAAAGGAATGAAATCAGAGTCAGAATTTCCACCCCTGAAAATAAATAGAGGAAATTCTAGACTGACGTATCTTCTGTAGGAGTTGCAGATGAATTAAATAGGTTAGCCATAAAATAAATAAGATATTCCTGTTCTGCATTCTGGCTTCTTCTGGTTTTTGGTTGGGTTTTTTTTTAATATTGCAGTCATTTAGAGGTGTCAGTAAAAAAATAGCTTGCCCTTATATTAATGTGTAAATTTATAATTTCATCTCTTTTTCAGCCTAAGCATAATTTAATGGATGAGACAAGAAGTAAACTGGTCCAAACAGGTCCCACCATATTTGCATGACCTTTATCTAAGAAATAAACATTCTTCCCTCAGTTTTGTTGCTTGTGGAATAAGAATTAATTCTTAAATTTCCGCACAGAGTAGATTGAACTGGAATAAAAAATATGTTTTCTGTATTAGTGAAGAAGGGCAGTAGAAAAGGAGATTTTCAGTTCCATTTTAGCAAATTATTTTAATATATTCTAGCACAGCTCTCTGCCATGGGGTAGAACCAGGATTTTACAAATTTTCAACTCTGAGTGGAAAAATGTTTCCCACTTTGACTCCTAAGTAACCCATTTAATTTCTGTGCTTGAAAAATTTCCTTGGGTCTTAAAAACCACCACGATATATGAGATAGAAGCATGCCTTTGAATATTAAAATTGCCTTCATTTTCATAAATAACTATCTAAACCTGTACATTAAACAGGCACAGCTTGATAAGGAAATCTCTCATTCTGCACCGTGGGTGATATTTACAGGTTTGTGTCTTTCTTTTTTAAATGAGAGAGGTTTCCTGACATTTCCTCTGTGCCATATAATATATAATATATATAATATAAATAATATTATATATAATATAAAATACACCTCACTGAACCTTAAACCTCTCCTGGTGCTTTGGCATCTTGCTAAGTTGGATAAAAAAACTATTTTCCTAAGAGTTTTTTTTTTTTGGTTGTTGTTTAGCCATAATTTAAGTTTCTNAGCTATGATTTTATGTGTGGTTATTTTTTGTTTTTTCCATTAGTCTTTGTGCAGAAATTTCATCATTTCTCTTTTGATCCTCTGTGGATAATTTTTCTCTTCCCCCTATAAAATAGTACAGAAAAATACAACTTTGAATAAATTATTTAAGTGTACCTGAAAAATCTGTTGAAATCAATAAGTGCTCAGGGAGGGAAATTCAGACAAACACTTTCATATTTTAAATGAACTTTTGGGGGCATTTTGTGGATTTCAGTGAAGTTATCAAGAACATTCCCAGCATGGGGAAAAGGTGAAAGAGGACCTGGGGTTAGAATGAGAAAGGAATGAAATCAGAGTCAGAATTTCCACCCCTGAAAATAAATAGAGGAAATTCTAGACTGACGTATCTTCTGTAGGAGTTGCAGATGAATTAAATAGGTTAGCCATAAAATAAATAAGATATTCCTGTTCTGCATTCTGGCTTCTTCTGGTTTTTGGTTGGGTTTTTTTTTAATATTGCAGTCATTTAGAGGTGTCAGTAAAAAAATAGCTTGCCCTTATATTAATGTGTAAATTTATAATTTCATCTCTTTTTCAGCCTAAGCATAATTTAATGGATGAGACAAGAAGTAAACTGGTCCAAACAGGTCCCACCATATTTGCATGACCTTTATCTAAGAAATAAACATTCTTCCCTCAGTTTTGTTGCTTGTGGAATAAGAATTAATTCTTAAATTTCCGCACAGAGTAGATTGAACTGGAATAAAAAATATGTTTTCTGTATTAGTGAAGAAGGGCAGTAGAAAAGGAGATTTTCAGTTCCATTTTAGCAAATTATTTTAATATATTCTAGCACAGCTCTCTGCCATGGGGTAGAACCAGGATTTTACAAATTTTCAACTCTGAGTGGAAAAATGTTTCCCACTTTGACTCCTAAGTAACCCATTTAATTTCTGTGCTTGAAAAATTTCCTTGGGTCTTAAAAACCACCACGATATATGAGATAGAAGCATGCCTTTGAATATTAAAATTGCCTTCATTTTCATAAATAACTATCTAAACCTGTACATTAAACAGGCACAGCTTGATAAGGAAATCTCTCATTCTGCACCGTGGGTGATATTTACAGGTTTGTGTCTTTCTTTTTTAAATGAGAGAGGTTTCCTGACATTTCCTCTGTGCCATATAATATATAATATATATAATATAAATAATATTATATATAATATAAAATACACCTCACTGAACCTTAAACCTCTCCTGGTGCTTTGGCATCTTGCTAAGTTGGATAAAAAAACTATTTTCCTAAGAGTTTTTTTTTTTTGGTTGTTGTTTAGCCATAATTTAAGTTTCTAGATGGCAGTATTGGATATTTTCTCTTCCAGTCCCAGCTCCTTGCTTGTTCAGGCACACCCAGTGGAGGGAATTCAGGGTCAGCTCATCCCAGAAAGTTCCAGAAAAAGGAAGGAGTTATTGGAGTGGTTTTTCAGACAATTCACATGTGATTTACCTTCTGAGGCACTGAATTAATCCAATGTTTTGGGAGAGGGTGAGGTGAAAAAAAAAGGACTGTGAGACAAGAAGCCCAGAAGGATCTGAGAGATATTAAAATATAATAATATTTGTGACAGAATTCTGTGTAGATGGGGTTTTATTCCAGAGACATAAATTGTCAGCACATCCTTCCCCCACTCTGTGGTGCACAGCAGAGGGAATCTGCTCCAGTGGACTTTGGAAGGTGAAGAGGAAGCAAAACTTGTGGGTTTTTTATTGAATTTATTTTATTGAAGGCCAGCTCGAAATATTTGGCAGCCTGGGAGTCATTACCAAGGCAAGGGAAGGTTAATCATAACCAAGTTTTTGTAGTGGTAAATAAGAAATTCAGCACTTGAGCCTGCTTTGAAAATAACCAGGAGTAAAACTGAATTTGCCACTCTGGGTGTAGATGTTGGGGTCACAACGAATCTCACTTATGTTCAAACAAAGCAACATCTGGTTAGCAGAAATGTCTAAGTGTCTATTGACTGATCTGTTTGGAAATAATAAAACCTGTGAACAAATACAGGAGGTGCCAAAAGGACAAGCAGGAGAAAATTTTTATTGTTGACACAAGTTGGTATAGCTAATTTTCACAATGCTTTAAAGGAATGTATTTCTATTTTTTTCTCTCTTCTTGCTTGCTGCAACTTTGTGGGTTTTGGTTTTTGGGTTTTTGCGTTTTTTTGGTTTTTCTTTTTTTTTTGTTGTTGTTGTTAGTTTGGGTTTTTTTTTTTTCAGAAGCAGCTATTTTGTAACCTTCTGAAAAATAAAGGGTGAATATTTTGTTAACACTTGAACAACTTAATGTCCCAACCAGATCAAGTGTATAGAAATATTTTTGCAGCGTTATGATGAGAAAAATCTTCATTTCAGACCTATCAAGTAAATAATTGTATGGGAATATTTTAAAAGAGGGGAGGAAGCTTATTTTCCCTTGTTGGATGATGGAATAGAGTAGAACAAGCCTTAGAATCAGCCTGAAAATTGAATTTATTTCCATTAAACGACTTGTCTCTATACAGCCTGGTTACCTAGAGAGGGGAGACAGCAAGACAGATAAACATTGGTGGTGCAGTCAAATCACTTGGGATTATCACAACTCACATTCCCAAATAAAAGCTGGAGTGCTCCAGTCTGAGAGAGAAGAAACAGGCCTGGAATGCTGAGTGCCAAAATAATCTTGTTACTTCCTCTTTGAACTTCCAGCCTCGTTTTTTATATGGGAAAAAACTGCAATTCCCTGGCTAAAACCTGACAACCTCATTTCCAGCACCCATCCAAATCTTAACTGAAGGTTTTGTTGGGTTTGATACTCCAAAGAATCCTTTGCTCTGAACTGAAAAGACCTTGAGGGGGGTGAGATACCAAGAAATATCTCTTTATCTAAATCTTCTGACGTCATGATAGAAACGATATCCTGCTGCTCTGCATGCTTTTTATGTGATTAAGTGCAGTAATGACATGAAATTAGGCTGGTGCCAAGCCTTGGAGCACACAACCTGGCAGAATTTTATATCCTGCTGCAGTTTGCATGGCACTTTGCAACCATGCAAGGACTCATTGGCAGCACAACAGCTTTTTTATTTACATTATCTTGCTCTGTCTCATGTGCCTTTATTGTGTGTCACTGATCAGTGGCTGCTCTTTTGCCTTGGTTGCTTTTTCACGTTAATTAAATTGTTTGGACTGGAAAAGAGGTTTTTTGGATATTCTGTGGCTACCTCATACCCTGTCCAAGCCAGGTTGGACATTGGGGCTTGGAGCAGCCTGGGACAGTGGGAGGTGTCCCTGCCATGGCAATGGAGGAGCTTTAAGATCCCTTCCACAACAGTCCATTCTGTAATTCTATTATTTTATCTATATTTCTGAAAGCCATTAAGGTTTTAAAAGGGTTGTTATTCCTGAAGATTCCTAAATGTCTCTGAAAAACATCATGTGAGGATTTGAATCTAACTGTATAATGCCGTCTTACCAGAAAAGTTGCTCTTAAAGCCATTTTCTAATAAATCCCTATACAGAGAAAACCAAAATCCTTTACATTTCATCAAGTATCAGTGGAATCTTCACAAAATTTTCCTTACAGAAAAGATTAAAACACATAATTCCTAATATTAAAGGGAGCTTGCATTCTTTCGTAATTACTAATGCACAAAGACTATGAGCTTTACTAAGCTTAAACTAAAGGTAGCACCCTGGAAACAACACATTATAGGATAAGCCCTGAGGGTTCTCAGGTGTAGAATGAGTAGATTTCATGGTGGTAAAATCTAATTTTACCTCCCATCACCCCACCCACAAAGAGAGAGGGAAAAAAAGAATCAAACAAGATGCACTATGGAAAAATAATCCAGTGAATGATAAAAATCCAGAGATTTCAGGGCTGGGAGAAATCCTGTCAGTAGAATAATTCTGGAATCCTTCCTTGAAAACAACCAAGTGAATGTTGGAGGAAAGAAAGTGAAAGTTTGTTCTTTAGGATGGGATTTTTTGGGACTTGTGTGTACACACACATCATGCAGGAGCGTCAGGGGTCTGCCCAGGTGGAAAGAATGATGTCTTTGAGACAAACTGCTGATAAGAGCAGAGTCATTCCCTCTGAGATCAGTGCCTTACTCTTGTCAGCAGCCCCCAGGTACAAATCTTGGGGGTTTATTAATAGAACTGTTGGGAAAATGCTGAGTCAAAATCATCCAAACACTCTCTGGGGGAAAAAAAATAAAAAAATGTGTTTTTATTTAGCTCCTCCTGGCAGCAGCTAGGCAGGTTTCCATGGAAACTTGCCTGCCTCACCCACAGCTTCCCTGTGTGAAACCAGAATTGCAGCCATGGATGAGCACAAACTGCTTGGCCGCTGGGAGGGTTAGGAGAGCTGCTGGAACATCACCACGAGGTGGTTTTGAAAAGTTGAGCAAAACTATTGCATCGCTTGCTGTAAACAGCATTTGAGGATCCTTGTCCTCAGAAATGTTGGAGTCTCGTCCCAATAGACAACATCTTTTCACTCTCTCAGGTTTTTCTTACAGGGTTTTCCTTTCAGAACAGCTTAAAACACATAATTCCTATTATTAAAGGGAGCTTGCACTCTTTCATAATTATTAAGCTTTTCCTGCACCTCCTTTTCCACCTAAACTCAAGGCAGCACCCTGCAAGCACCACCTTACAGGATAAACCCTGGGGATAAACTTTTTCACTCAAAAAAAGAAATTTGTGCCCAGTTTGGTTTATAAAAAGCTGCCACGGCTCACACTTCAGGTACGGAGCTGCAAAACATTCCCACTGCTTTTACAGAAGCCACAAGCTGGGAGAAGCAGGCCCTGATCCTTCTCTGGGATGAATTTTATCTCTTTGGTGTGGTATTGTTTCAAAGGTGTCAGCAAGGAGAAGCTCTGCCTTGTGGTAAGACAGGTGTGAAGGCACTTATTGCTCAATAAACCTGTATTTATTTTTTTAAGAGCAAGTATTTGTGTGCTGTAAAAGAAAATTAGTCCTTCAACTGGCTTTTAAAATCTGTGTGCAGACCATTTTTTCTGAAAATTTGAGGTTTTTAAGGTTTTTCAAGAAACAAGGCAACATTTGGCCTTGTTCTAAATTTAGATTTATTGAAATATTGAACAGTAAACGGAAAGTGTCATTTTTTAAGCACAGGAGGTAATGGACTAGGCATGTGTGTGTTAAGAGATGTAACTAAAACCACTTTAAAACCCCCCTTGAAATTAAAGCACTGAAGTAAGAAGACAGCCACACTTGATAGCCAAAATCTCCCATCCTGGCTGGGTTAAACTTTGTGGTTTTTGTTTGAGAGCTCTTGGTGAGGAATGTTTTCATCCTCCCCTTCCAGATGAGCTTTTCCCTTACTTCTCCTTGCTGAGGGTTGTTGTCACCCTTTTGGTCACCCTCCTGTTGTGTGTGTGGTGAGGACATCCAAACCTTCTCCTGAAGAAGGGGAGTGGGAAAAAATCCTCCTTGCAGCTGTGCAGGAAGCAAAATTAGGTCTGAACTTAGATATTTTCAACCCTGAGCAAGAGCAGAGTGTTGCACATCGTTGTGGTGTGCTCAGCATCGCTGGGGAGAGGCAGGAATTGTGCAGGAGCAGTGAGGAGCTGTAGAACAGCCAAACAAGGAGCATTTATGTTCCTTTTCCAGCACACAAACACCTGTGGATGTGGGGCTGGCATCTTAGAAAGATCCAGCAGCAAGCCTGCAAAAGGATTTTCTTAACTAGGGAAGGCTTTTTTACTTTCTAAAGAGAACAATTCTGTGAACATTTTGTGTTCTCAGAGAGACTCCATAGAAGTTTTGTAAGCATTTCTTAGTTTTTAAAATAACAAGTGGTGGTTTTTACTTTACTCTGTTTTTTGCTTTTCTGTGTTTTTCAAAATATGCTCTCTCTTTCTCACCCAATTGTTGTAGAGAAGTGTTGTGCCATTTAGCCAATCAAGTTTTAGAGAAACACCTTATTAAAAAAGTGTTGAATTTAAAAAAAAATTTAACCTTCTGCTCATCTAAAACTTAGAGTCTATTTCTCTTCATTTCATGCCCAACAGTGATGTGTGATTGTACAAATCTGAACACAGGAGGTTCTTGCCCCACACATGATCTGGCACATCCCATGGACTCGTGCAAAGCTCTGAGTCACTGCTGTCACAAATTGCTTCCAAATAAATTCATTTAAATAAGTGTGATCCCCTAGCCCTTGTTTCACTGCTTCCAGGCTTCCCTTCCCTCCCTTTTCTGAGTTGCAGCAGGGACATCTTGGCACTGGAAAATTAGGATTTCTGAATTTTCTGAGCATCTCCTCCAGCATGTCTTATCCTGGACTGCCACACCAATATCCCTCCCCAATATTTACCTTTATAACCAAAACTTCATAACCAGCATTTGATGAGTGTTTCTGTCGAGGGTGCTCAAGTACTGAGTGAGGACTGTCAGCTTTATGTTCAGACTCTGCCTATTGCTATTTCCCCTCTATATTTCTCCTCTATATTTTCCCTATTTTTATTCTTAAACACACGATGTGATCACACTCCTATATTTCAACTCTGATCATGTGATTTCTTTCAGCATCCCAAACCTTTGATGCAATTAAATAGAACTTTGTCATTATGCATTGGTCAAATTCCTTCAGACCATTTACTTGAAGGGCTCTCAGCTTTCTGGTCTCTCTCCTGAGGATCTCACTGTTCATTTTACTCAATTTTAAATTTACTTTTGAGGAGAAACTGTGCAATAGCCTTCACTGTAATCAATTATGTTTAACAATAAGGAGATATCTTTTTATTAGGTGGTGACCTGTGTCTTTTCTAAATTTGCACATTAATGTTTCCTTGTTGTCATAAATCCTCTCCTGTTCTGCATCTCATGTTCTTATTGTGTGCCATGTTATGAGACTGAATTTCTTGGGGCTGGGTATTGTTTGGTGGTTTTTTACCACCTCTAACTCAAAATATATCTTCTCCCAAACCTTTTAACATCTAATATTTAAGTCTGACATCCAATTAAGAGTCCAAAGTCTTGTGTGTTATCTCAGCTTTTACTTTGTTCCTTTGGGAGAGTTTTACCTACATGGGAAGATAAAATAGGAAGACTTCTTTTCTAGGATTTATGTCTGGGGACAAGGTTGGACATTCAAAAACCTAATCCTGGTTATAAAATGGATCTGCCTTTGACAAACAAAGAGCCAACACCCTCAGAATATGGGATGTCAGTGGTTAGCTGGCAGAAAACCTTAGGTACCTTTCCATACCCTCTGTAATTTAACTGTGAGTGTGGAGTGGGCCTTATTATTTCGTGTTCTTGCTTGTTTGAAACCCTCTGGGGTGGTATCAGGAGGTCAGATCTCTCCAGCAGATTATTCCCTGGATACCTGACATGCTCACACACTCTGCTTCAGCCCAGGTTGGCAAAATTGGGGCATTTTGGGGACTGTGTCAACCCTTTACCTGCAGCTGGCTGCTCCTTTTGCTGTCAGGGACAGGTCAGAAATGTTCAGGATCCTTCCTCCACACTGTGAAGAAGGTTCTTGATAATAAATTCTTATCTTTTGATGATTTCCTGGCGAGTCTCACCCACTGCACTAAGGTACAGGGGGTTTGCTGGTTGTTTTTATCAAACTTGTCCTATAGGCTTGAAATATTGTAAAAAGCATATAAGGAAAGGCAAGACTTCAGCTTCTGACAGAATATTACATTCTGAAAGTTGTGAGAATGTCTGCAGCAGAGAGAAAATAATTCTTCCGTGAAAACCTGTCAAAAATTATCATCACAGCATTCACAGTAATGTAACTTTCAGTAATTAAAAATCAAATTGTGATGCCAATTTTCCTTTTTCTTTGGGTAGACTTTGTTGTGATCTTAAACAAAATCATGCAGCCTAAAGGCTGTTTCACATCTTCTGTTTGGGCTAAGAAGGGGAAAACTGCCATTTTAATCAGGATTTGACAGGCAGTTTGTCAGTTTGAACTGCTCTCCCTTTCCCTGGAATAGCATCAGGGCTGAATAATTTTTCCTCCATGAAGTTTATTGTTTGAGACCCACTTCTCACCTCAGAAAAAGCCAACACCCCTTCCCTGTCCTCCTCCTGGCGACAGCAGAAGTTTCCACGTCCGGCTTGGTCCCAACACATCCTCTGGAATAATAAGTGGAAGTCACAGGTCTGGGGCTCTGCTTTCGTCACAGCAGAAAGGCTACGGAAGTTTGGGGAAATAAAAGCGAGCAATAGCAATAGCTGGAGGTCAGAGGGTGGGTTTCACCTAGGGTGGGTTTCACCCAGGGTGGGTTTCACTTTTAGGGAGGTGGTTTTTGTGTGTTTGCTCTCCGAAATGCTGCTGGTCACATCGGGGATGTGGATTGATTCATCCTCCACAGCACCAGGGGAGGTTAAGGATGGAGAAATGGGGGAAAGGTGAACAGAATGGAAAGGGGAAGATGAATTGTGGTTTTTAAATGAGGACTTGTGGGGATGGTAATGTGGGAGAGCTCTATACAGCACGACTAAAAGTCATATTTCCAACTACTAGAATTTGCCCAGCATAAATCAGTAATTGTTGCTCCTAAACAAGGACTGCGGTTGATGAGAACAGAAAAAATTGTTTAAATAAGATCACACCTTGTATTAATTTTGGGGCCTCTGCAACTTTTTCATTGTCTAATTATCATTTTCCCCTTTGCTGCTTGGATTCTGTGCCACCACCATATAGACGTAACGAGATTTTATGTACCTGTGTATCCAAAATAATTCCAATGAAACGAATAGAAGGAAATCTTACGGCCTTGGAGTCATTCACTGCAAGAAGGACACTGAGAGGCTGGAGTGTGTCCAGGGAAGGGAAGGGAGCTGGGAAGGGGCTGGAGAATTCCTGAGGGAGCTGGGAAGGGGCTGGAGAATTCCTGAGGGAGCTGGGAAAGGAGCTCAGGCTGGAACAAAGGAGGCTCAGGGGGGACCTTGTGGCTCTGCACAACTCCCTGACAGGAGGGGGCAGCCGGGGGGGGTCAGGCTCTGCTCCCAGGGAACAGGGACAGGAGGAGAGGGAATGGCCTCAGGCTGGGCCAGGTTGGACACCAGGGGGAATTTCTCCATGGAAAGGATTTTGTTAAATGTTGGAACCCTAATTTTCACCCCAGTGGTCACTGCTATTTGTTCAGTTCCGTATAACAACTTGCCGTCAAATCTTTATCACACTTGCCATCTTTATCACACTTTCCACTTTAAAATCCAGGTGTTTTCATACAATAAAGTGTTTACTCTTAAGTCTTCGCAGTAATAGTTGGGGTTGAGTGAGGTCATGTTAAAAAACCTAAGGGTTTTTTTTTTAATTTCTCAATAGAAGATTTGTCTCTGTCTTGAGTCGAGTATATTTTGCAGGAAAACACTGGTGAGTTGTACAGACTAAAGGCTAAGATGTAAGGAACGAAATACAAACTACAAAGTGCCTGTCTAGAATTTACTTAATTTCCCATCAGTATATTATTTATTATTCTAAAAATGTAGACTTTGCTGTATTTTTAGTGATGTAAATGGTGGGTTTGGATGATGTTCTCATTGTGACTGTGTTATAGCTCAAATATTGTAGAAAGATCTTTGCCGTTGAATTGAGAAAAAAATATTTATCCTCTTTAAAAATATAAG
This sequence comes from Vireo altiloquus, assembly GCA_013396875.1. NCBI lineage: Eukaryota > Metazoa > Chordata > Aves > Passeriformes > Vireonidae > Vireo > Vireo altiloquus. Next base: position 130,276 of record VZRF01013260.1, on the reverse strand, counting down.
TTTCTAAGAGTCTCTGCAGGAGTCTTTTGCATTCTCAGAGGTGAAATTCAGACAAAATATATTCACATCATTTCATACCTTCCTGAACAGCTATGAAACTGATAGAAATTGGGGAAAAACCCCTTTTTTAAGCTGTTTCCGTTCCCTCCCTACCCTGCAGGTATTATAGAAATAGAAGAAAAAGGGAATTTCAAGTCGCATGGATATTGTTTTCTTTCCCCTCTGTACACCCTCCACCATGTGTTAAATCTATTGCAGATGGAGGAAGTAATTTTTAGAAGAAAAATCCTGTTCCAATGAAGGAAAGGCTGGGGCTTGCTTCCTAGATATAGGAAGACTAAAACAGGAAACTTTCCCAGAGCAAGTGTCCATTGCACAGCTCAAATCACCGGTGATTGACCTCTCAAAACAGGATTATTATATTTTATTTTAAAAATATTAGCTTTTCACAGATGGATGTTGTGTTGGCCTTCCCTTCAGTTTGTGATCATGATCTGCAGAAAAAAAACCTCAAACCTTTTTAACAGCAACTCCTGTGGGGTTTCATACAGCCTAATTTATTTCCTGTCTTTGCGATGAGTGTGAGATGCTGCTGATAAATCCCGAATGGAAATAGGTGGAGTCCCCCTGGTCTGCATGAAAATGTACAATATACCCTCCTGTTTTTTATGGTTTGGCTGTTTTATGGAATAAACTCTGCATTGTTAATTTTCCCTGCAATCTGCCTGAGCCGAATCCCTCGGAATCATGGGGATGAATGTGCAAAGTTTAATTGAAAGTGTTGCCTTTCCCTGGTGTTAAAATTAAAACCAAAACACAGTTTATGGGGAAAAGGGGTTTTTACCTTGGGATTTATTTTAGAATCTTTGGGTGCAGCACTTGGGCCAGGTGGAATGCCCTGAAATGCATGCACACCATCACACTGAAATACACACAATTATAGACCTTGCAGAATTAACATATTTATCAAAGATTCCCCAATGAGAGGCTGGAGTGAAGCCCTCATTGTGAGGAACCTTCCCCCTGGCTGGGCCTGTCTGAGGTTCCAAAATGTGTTCTGGAGAGGCCCTTGGTGTCTGGGGCTCCCAGGATGTTTGCTCTCCTGGTTTAACGGTGCCGTGGGGCTGAGCTGAGTTATCAGCCTTGGGAAGTCACAGTGTGTGGGCTAAAAGCACTGAGAATACATCAAACTATAAAAGAGTGTGTGAGAGGGGTGTAAAAGAAAAAGCAAAAAAGCATTCTGGCATCAAAAGCATGAAGAGGCAATGGTGAGGTTTCACAAAGAACCAACCTCACGGAGGGGCAAAAGCTGTGATTTTCTATCTGCTGTACACACCATGCCTGGCTATTTCCCACAGAAATCAGAGATTTGTGGTTGGATACCCAGGGTGGAGTTTATCCATGTGCCTGGAAAACGCTGCTGTCGGTAGAGGACATGATTTTTAAGTCCTGTTTTCCACTCTCCCCGTGTCAAAAAGGCTGATATTGAGGAGCAGGGATTGCTTTCTGTGATTCAGAAAAGGAACAATAACAGCTCTCCTTGGGATGGGAAAACTCCTCTCTTCCCCAGCGAGCAAGGAAGTCTCTCCACACCCAGCATTTTCCAGAGAGCCTTCACCAAGGAGGGCAGCAAAAGGGGGCAGAGGAAACCCAATCCAGGCCAGCGTGGGGATAAGATAAAGAGAGATAAAAAGCACATGAAGTAATGTTTCTAAAGGTGTGTTCATTGGGAACCTTTCTCAATGGATATTCACTGGTGGAGTGAGTTACGTGAGCAAAGATTCAGAATTAAATTTCCCTAAGTATGTCTTGAGTACGGTTCTTGCTTTGAGATAAATTTAGAGAATATTTTTTGCTAGAAAGAAGGTTGAATTCACTTTTTTTTACTAGGTTTGGGAAAAGAAAACATTTTTTTCAGAGGAAAGCAAAAAAGGAAAAAACCTATTTAACGAACACACAAGAAAAGAATAATAATGTTAAATAATAACATCTCTCGTTGTGGAGAGAAACTTGGAAGAATTTAGAGGTTTTTTGTTGGTGTGGTCTTTTTTTTTTCTTTTTTTTTCTTTGGTAGCTGGGTTGGCATGGGGGACTCCCCCTCCAGGTTGGTGGAAAGGCTCCAAGTGAGGTTTTGATATTTTGGTGTTCTGAACAAGTTTAGAAGAGAAGAAGAAAAAATTAAAGATTTAGGAAAATTTTGTTTATTTTTTTCTAAGAAACAGAGTCAAGAGCTGGTTGGAAAAGTAAGAAAGGGTGTTTTTTCTTTTTTCTGCTGCAGCAGTTATCACTTTTTACAGCAGAAGAACACCAGAGAGGAGCAGTGATTGAAGCACAGAACTGCTTTGAAAAAGTTTTTCTGGCTGGTTTTTATTTCTTTCTCTCCCATCTCAGGCTCAGTTTAAAGGCACAAAATTCATTTTCTGGGCATAGAGTAGGCGATATGGGATAGATCATAAAGTCACTCTAAGACAGCATGAAATGTTTTATATAAGGACTGCAAGTATGGAAGCAAAGGTGTCAATAAGGGGTGAGTGAGTTAACAGAGGTATATTTCAGTAATATCTGCATTTTATGAGGTGTTTATAGTCTTGTATCTTACCTAAAACCAGGAAAAACCCCAAGTCATCAACCCCAAAACATAAATTACACCAATGAGAAGCCACCAGGCCCTCAGCACCACATTCTTCCTTCAGGGTTCCACAGCTCTGATATTTCAGTCCCTCAGCGTGAGAGAGTTTGTTCCCAAGCTGCTGAAACTAATCTTGAACTAATTAGCTCAGATGCTTTTCAAGTGGCTGATGATTCAGATTCCCTACACAAAAACAACACCTGACTGACTCGAAGTCCTTGGCATTCCCAATATTTTATTGTTTCCCTTCAGTGAAGAGGCAAACAAAGCCAGGCTGGCTGCAAAACTCAAATTATCTTGCCAGAGGAAGTAAAGATCTGCCTAAAAAACACACCAGGCTGTTTTGTCTGCCAGAGATGGATGCAATACAATGGAAAACAGTGTAAAATAAAGTTTTTAAACCTGGCAACAAGGAAAGGTGCTCTGGAAAAAGCATAGGTTTTCCCCAAGAATACCAGCTAGATTACCCAAAAAACTCTTCAGCAAAAAGTGGTGAATTTGACCTGAAATTCACTCCCGAGGCAATAACTGCACCTACTGCAATATTGGCAACAATTTATATGTTTATTTTATCTATTAATTTATTACCATTTATTTATTAATGATTTTCTATTGCAAATATATGGCAATAATTGCCATGAATGCACCAAGAGCCTCCAAGCACGAGTTGTGAGGTGGCTAATGGTGGAATGGCTGCCCCTGCCTGGTGATCACACACAGAACACAGAGAAAACAAAATATTTTCCCCTGGAGAGGAGCCTTGTGAAATCCTCTGGATGCTCTCTCAGTACTTGCTAAGGGCTCAGATTTGGGGTTGTTTCAGTTGGCACGGTGAGAACATAAAATATTTTTAACCTTCTGTTTTCAAGGATCGGCTCAGAAGGGCAAAAAAAAACGCGAATCTGAGAGAAATGGGTTTGAAAAGAAATGCCACATTTTATTTGCTCTGCTTTTGCAAAAAAACACTTCAGGTATCAGCATTTAAAGATCTTATTCCAGCTGTGGTCAAAACAAACAAACCAAAAGTTTAGCCAGTAAAGGAACATGGAGACACTTATTCCAATCATCATTCTTGATTGCTGTAAACCCCACGGGGACCCACAATCTGTAATCCCATTTATTTACCTGCAATTCACCTCACAGGGTTTCCAGGATGAGCTTTACAGGCCTGGATGTACAAAATTTCATTCAGATCAAGCATTAAAATCTCTCCCAATGGCATTATTTTAGAGAAAGAGGTACCCACGAGTGTCTGATCATCTGGGGAACATTTCCCCTGAAAAACAAAAATGTTTTGAGCAACATGAAAGCAGTAAATCATAAGTTAAACACAATTTTTCTTCTGAGCACCTGCATATTGAAGTGAGCAGGTAAAATAAACCCCCACAACAGCCTCCACCCCAAAATAAAGAAAGAACATCCCCACCCTCCCCAAAAAAAAGCCACAAACTCAATTTTTACTGAGATTTTTTGGAGGTTTTTTTTGGTTTCTTTTTGTTTCCGGAAATGCAGCTCTCTGTAATGCAGACTGGGTAAGGTTTTCACAAATGGGATCCTTAATTGCACAGAGGGGTTTTTTTTCTTATTAAATGTAACTTAGTATGAAAGGGAACGGTGATGTAAAAATCAGTTTTCAGCAAATAGGGTCAAGACAAAAAGAAAAGGAAAAAAATCCTGATATTCTAAGGAATTTGAGTTCATCTCTATGAAAACTTTCTTTATTGATGATAAAAGAGTTTACATCTTTAGTGTGTTGCAGCTAAGAGAAAAGAAGTAAACAATTACTTGCCTTACAAAACCATGAAAACTTCAGAATTCTATGTTACAAATATTAAGATATTCATTAAGCAGCTTTTTTCTCCCCTCTTTTCCACTCAAGAAAATGCAAAAGAAGTTTTGATGCAGACAACTTCCTTTGAAATTATTGTTTTAGCCTTTTAACTCAGCCCAGTGTGTGGTGTTGGCTTTCTTCAGCAGACAAGCACTTTCCTGAATTTTCTCATTTTAGGACACCCCAATTCCCTTTTGTAAAGCTGATTTCTGTCCTAACCTCTCTGTTAGAGGCTTTTTCTGCAAAGGAAGAGGAACTGCAATGTTTTTTGTGTTCTTTTACCTGTAATCTGGGGTTTCTTTTTTAGATATGATCAGAAGAAAGCAGTGGTTTGTCAGCCCAACCAGACCTGCCTTCTGCAACTCCTCAATCTGAAGCTGTATCAAAAAAATGCCATAAGCAACATAATTCTAGAACTCTCTGCCAGCTGGTGGAATTCATTGTCTACTTCCAGAACAAGGAAAAAAAAAAAAATTGGAATACACTTCCAGTGATCCAGGATTTGGAGGAGATTCTTCAGCTGTCATGGGCAGGATTCCTAAAGCTCAACCACAGCCCAGACAATGCATTTGTCAGGTAAATTGGAGCCAAACTGATGCAAATTAATTTGGAATTATTAACCTCACTGCAAGATTAATAAAATTTTTAAATACATGCGAATCATCACGTTGCACGATTTTTAAAATGGGATTTTTTTTTTTTTTTTTTGCTGAGCTTGTTGAAATGTGCTTGGAGAGCCCAGCAGTCGTTCTTGATTACCACAGTTCCTGGCAGCTGAATGAATCCTGAAAGTTTGCAGCAGCCTCTCAGCTCCTGCTTCATATTTCAAGCAAATATCCTGGAGTACAAAAAAAGCACCAGCTGGACGTTCTGCCCACACCCTTGTTTGATTGAGAAGATGTAATTTGTTTTCTGTTACAGGAGGCTTATTTATTGATGGATGACTGAACACTGAATTCCATTTGGCAAGAATCAGTTCCCAAAACTGAGTTGCTGTAGAGGTCCTAAGATATTTTTCTGCAGATAAGTGAATTCTTCAGCTCATAAAGGACTTGTCATGGATTGTCAAGTCATTATAAGGAATATTTTCTTAGTTCCATGAGGTGCCTGAATGATTTTATTTTTTTTTCCTGTGGCTCCTGTTGAAGCTACTGACTCAGAGTTTTGAAGTAATTTCATAGATTAGAAATGAGCATTTTACATTTAATTGCTTTTCTCCTGCTGCACTGGCCAAAAAGTGGCGTAAATCAAATTGATAGACTGTTAACAAACAGTCTGTGCTCAAAGGAAAGGGTGACACCTACAAAGCACAGAACTATTGTGAGGTTTCTCTCCATTTCATAACCTAAACAGGGACAAGGAACCTCAATGTTATTTTAATGTTCTTGGATAACATAATTATTTATCAATTTTTTGCCAGCAGAACTCCAGAGGAGAAATTTCCCTGCAGATGTTTTCCAGTGTCTTTAAGGGGTGTTTGTTAAATCTGGTCACTTACTGGTTTTCTTCAAAATCAAGAACATTTTGTGTGATTTCATTTTCCCATCTGAGATAACATCATGCATAACAATGTGGTGACACTTGATTGCCACTCTCATTGTGAAACATATTTTAAGTACATGGCAAGCACAAATGTCTCCAGCTTCCCTCGCCATATGTACTTATTCCTGCCATTTAAAACATCTTTGGAATGCTATGAAAATATTTCGGTTTAAGCTTAACTGCAAAAAAAAAAATGAAAACAGAAACCAAGAATGAATCATGAAACACCCAAACAAATTTGTTCTCCTCCCTCTGCCATGCACGACAGCCTCAGCACTTTCTCATACTGATTTTTTTCCTCATTAATTTGTTTTTGCAGCTCCAAACAAAAATTGTTTGGATTTATACTGTTATAATAAAATCCAACATCCTTAATTCTGCAGCAACATTCTTTTGATTTCCCTGTTTTCTCTTTTTAATCTCTCTCGAAATCTCAGTGAAAGAAAAAAAAAGTTCATGTAACCAACAACTGCTGGCTTTTCAAGTGCAGTTATTCCTTGCCTGAATAAACAAACAAGTTTACACTATCCAGCAACGTGAACAAGACGTGTGGTCAAAATATTGAAATAATCTGGCATTGTAGCAAATAAATCTTTCCACCCAGGGTTCTGTGGAACACATCAGATAATGCCAAGGCTTGCTGGGCTTGAGGACATATCAAATTTAGGACCCATCTCATGCCCAGGTAGTTCAGTTCTGTGATTTCCAGGGAGAGAGGTGCATGTTTTAGGCTGAGAGCACAGGGAAGTGTTTTATTCCTGGTCTTGTATTAAACCTCTCTTTGTACCCTGACTGTCTGGAGATCTTCCCTGAAACCACAGCAAAGTGGCCAGGCCAGCTTCAGCAGCTGCTCAGGAAAGCCATGGCTGATTTTAAATGCCATTTGAGGTATCCTGTGTCTAGATTTGATAATGAGTTTATTGAGGAATGTATGTGAAAGGCGATCTGACTGAATTTGATCAAATTCTGACAAAAAGTGCCAATCATCCCTTAAAAATAAAACCCAAACAAACCTGTATGAGACTGCAAGTGTGGGATGTTTCTTTAGACTGATAAGTGAATATTTTAATAAGTTTTGAGCAGTACAGATGCACTGCATGGCCCCATTGAATATATGGACCAATGGAAACTTAACTTTGTTTTTATTGCTAAGGCAGGAATTTGTTTTCCTCTCAGAATACAAGTTATCATTATTTAAATTAAATACCATTTCAGTAGATGTTGCTGGAATCTATCTATACCTTTTTAAGAACCCCTCACCTGTTGTTTCAGGCAGTTTGATAAAGTGATGCTTTCTAGCAGATTACAGCTCAGAAAAGTACTTGGTAAAGTAGGGCTGGATTTTCATCAACATGGGCAGCTACAAACAAAAGAAAGTAAAATTGTTTGTGTTGGAGGGATATAAAAGGATGGATTTGTTTGAATTCTGTCAGACTAACTTGATAAAAAGCTGGAAGAGTTGTTAATGCTCTTTGTGAGACATTGGTTGTGGGTAACACAGACTGAGAGGAGACGAGGGAGAGGGAATTCCAAAGAGACACAAGTGGTAACTGGAGACAAATATATAAACACCTAATGCTAGAGTGATGCCTTAAATGGTTCCCTACAAATAGAGACTGGACAGGAATAAAGGAATAAAGGAGGGATTGATTGGAAAGGCCTTCAGAGGTCACACTCTGGGCTCCAGAGGCTCCTGCCTCAGTGCATCCCAAAATGGACAATGACAGCTCCCGAGTTCTTCCCACTTTGATAGCAGCATCAATTGCCCAAGCAGAAGCCAGGCAAGGATGGAATTTGCCCAAGCTTGCCCCCCTCTCCCCAAGATGAAGGTTTGCAGTTGTTGGGCCCAGGAGGGTCTGGGTGTCCTTGGAGAGCGAGCTGGAGAGGCTTTGTTATGTCAGTGTGAGCATGAGAGAACAGCACTGAACGAGCTCCAGGGAACTGCAGAGTTACACTGGGCACTGCAGGGCTGGGAACAGAGAAAAGTTAACACCTAAGGCATCAACAGAGCAATAGTGAAGGCTCTGGTTGGAAACAATCCCTGGTCGTGTGGTGTTTGTGACCCTTTGTTTGGGGAAGGTGAAATAAGAGGAGTCCTTGCCTGAGTTTCTCTGTCATTTTGGACATTGCCATCCCAGTGAATTCTGTGTCTCCTGGTAAACTGCAGTGAAAGCTCAGGGGAAAAAACTCTTCCCAATCATCAGGATAAAGTGCTTCAACTGGAAAACGTGTGGATGTGCATGGGGAGCTGGGAGGGGAGTGTTGCAGAGTGATTAAAATGAGTAAATACATATGGTGTAGTGGTATAAACCATATAAATTTGCTGATTCTCTTATCCTCTAGCTCAGATTATTTTCCTTTTGAACATCAGCCCAGACCACTGGCTCATTGATACTCAGCCACTGCCTCAGCAATTCTGGAGTTTACAATCTGGCTCCAGTGGCCAGATGCAATCCAAAGGTTAAAAATAAACTTGAACTCTGCTTGAGATTCCACTCTCTCTTGTCCCTCAGCCATAGCTGGCATACAGATATTCTGGCATAATTCTTTCTAGAGCATTTTATCATGTCTTAAAGCAGATTCTTTTTGCCTTTTCAGATTTTTTTTTTGCCTTTTCAGTGGGGTATCAGAGTTAGAGGGAGGTAAAAACCCCCTAACAGCTTGGTCTCCTGCTTCCCCTCAAAAAAAAAATCCCAAAAAATAACACAAGAAGGAAAAGAGAAGAGTTCTTTTGGTTTAATGGAATGCTTCAGGTTTACAGTGATGTACATGACAGCTGACCAAGGTCTGTGAGACATGAGCAGGCATCTCAGCTCAGTAACAAGAAGAAAAAAATAAATCTCTCTATTTGGATAATTTTTTTCCCCCCATAGAATCCAAATCTTGGTTCAGTTAAGATTCCCTCCAGGGAATACTCCAAAAGTAAACTTCAAAATGTAAGAGCAAGCAAAACTATCAAAATTACTGACAATAAAGCTAAGCAGCCTGCTGATGACAGTGGATGGGGAAGCAGTAAGAAATGCATGATATCACGTTCAAATTGCATACCCAGTGCAAGCCAAAATATATATTTTCTCGGGGTTTAGGCTACAAAAAATATCAAGCACCACTTTCTCAGACGTTTGTCTGATTTGGGACTTATTTCAATCCACTGAGCTTTGAAAGCACTTCCTTAAAACGTTGATGTAGCTTTGACAATACAAAATGAACTTCCTACACTCTGCCTGTTCCGGTGAAATTTCAATTTGTGTCTTTATATACACTTGAGTTTACGAGAATGCAGAATGAGCAGGAAATCCTGTGGAAAAATCAGACTCCATTTCCCATCCCACTGCCTTAAAGCACCTCTTTTTTTTTCAAGCAACCCAAGCGTGGAGGCAGCTACAGAAACACTTGGCTAGAATTTCCAGGATCCTGGAATTCCAGGGAAAAATCACACCCTGTGGTGTCAGCTCTTTGTGGCTGAACATCATCTTCCACAAGAGCTGTGGGGCAGAATTTCCTCTGCCAAGAGGTTTTGCTTCCTCAAATTTGTGTTTCAGAGAGATGGATGGAAAATAAGGGATGGAAAACAATAATAATGCAGCACAGATCAACTGAATTTCGAAGTGATAAAGAATAAAAATTATCGCTTTAGAAGATATTAAGCACAGTTCTCCTTCCTCTCTGCTTAAAACTTGGATAAATACAGCTCTGATTTTAAGCAGGTTGCAAAAGGGATTTTTTTCATACACAGCAATAGTTAATGAAAATCCAAGGGAACTGATTGGCACAACATTAAGGAAATTTGGGATCTGTAAATTTATTCAGCCTTGGGTCAATTTAGCCAGGCTGGGGCTATAGCAGGAGACATCTGAATATTTCAGAGATAACCATGGAAAAGCACAGATCTGATGGTGAGTTTAGTGACACTGCACAGCTAGGAGTGAGAATCCTCTCAGAATTCCTATGCACAGCCAGATTTGGTGTTCAATTTGTCCCACTTTTGGGCATAAACAATAAAAATCCAACTTCTAGACTGCTGTCCCGATCAGGAACTCTCTGTGAGCATGTTAGAAATATAACACACTGAACCTTTAGGCTACAAACTCCCAGAACCATCGACAGGGGCAAATAGAATTCATTTTTCCTGTAGCAGATTCATTTTTCCTGTAGCAGATTCATTTTTCCTGTAGCAGATATAAGGAAAGAAGGAACAGCTGTCATAACACCTCCCTGCCTCACTCACTTTTTCTTCAAAATCATCTCTCTGTTGTGTTTCTGATAGTTTACAAGGGTGCTTTTATCACAGATATTGAATATTCCTCAGGTTAGGTTTGTTTTGGGAACATCTGTCTTTGTGTTACACTGTCCTCAAAACAGGAATAAAAACCACACTGTGCTGAACATCATGCAAAGGTACTTTATAATTCATCTGAGGGGTTGTCTAAAATTAATCAGATTTATGCACCAAATAAACCAGTTTGCAGAGGACAGGAGTCCAAATAAAAAAGAGGAGAAGCACCAGAGTTTAATTTAGAATAAAACGAACCCTTGGGGCCCCTGCTGACTACAGATTGGCACCCAAAAATCAGCCCCACATTCCTCAGGGGTGTGAGTGCAAAGGTGAGCAGGTGTCACTCTGAGCTGCAGAGCTGCAGAGGAGGGGCAGGGTAACCTCTGCCCGTCCAAATTTCTACACTCCACACAAAATTCAGAAGCATTTGGTTAAGTTTCTTTGAGCTTCCAAGCTCCACAGCTGCTGGGAGGTTTTTTTCTGCCTGGTTTTCCTTCTGCATTTTCTTTGGTATGTCAAAGGCAAGGTGGAAGTAGACACGAAGCTGCTTTCTAAGATAACATGAAGTAAATTGTGCTGGAAATGGTTAAAACTTTCATAAAAAAATTCTATTTTTTTATACCATTTGAATGCATTCTAGTTTTTTCTCCTTTTGGAATATCTCTCTGCACTCCTCTGCTTGCTGAAACCTCTGGAAGTGTCCATGCAGCTCCTGGCAGGTTGTAAATTCAATATATCCCCCCAAGTTTAGCAAGAGTGAGAGAGGTGTTTGATAAAGCAAAGGTCACCCTTGGCTGTGATCATGGCACCTGTAAATCACTGAATTTTGCTTTCAAAGCAATCCCACTTCTGGCAAACCTACTAAGTATTATTTTCATTTCATTTTGCAAAACACTTTGAACATTCTTCCTGTCTTCAGATGGAACAAAATATATATTTGAAAGATTGAATGGTGTACAAAAAAATAATTACCAAGGTTATTTCAAACACCTAAATTTTTAAACCATGGGACACAGGGTTTTGTTTTATATGGTCAAAGATAAGAAAAACAAGCTCCTTCTTCAATAAGAAAATTAAGATATTTGAAGTATTCAGATAAAAATATTTCAATCTTTCTTTTTTTCCCCAATGGTCAACTGGAAAATAGGTAATATATCAATATATTTCAGGTTAAATCAATTAATACTTTTCTGATTTGTGCTGGAAATTTAAGATATTGAGGTATAATGATATTCTCAATTGCTGCAGCATTTCTGATGTGTCCGGAAAGAAAAGCTTATGTGTTCTTAGGTGGATAAGAAAGGATTTGAATAAGATCTGGCTTAAGTATCTTGTCTCTTGCTTTTGGGAGAGGGAGTTGGTTTTGAATGCTTGGCCTTAATGTTTTAAAACTCACTTTTTATTTAAGACACATTGAAAAGCTATGAAATGAAATAGAATTTTAGGGACCCATCACATTTTAGGACTTACCATAACTTTATTTATTTAGTTAGTTAGTTAGTTAGTTTGCATGAAATAAATAAAAAAATACAAAGCAAAACCTGTCAAAAATCAAATTCAGATTTAAGTTAGGTCTTCGGAATACAAGGATGTGAGAAACCTGTTCAGAGATGTTATTCTTGAGTGCTAGGATAGAATATTCTCTGCTACTGTGCAGTCTCTGTGGCACGGCAGTCTCTTGCTCCATCAGGAAGGAAAGGAATGAAAGCCCAGGATAAATCTGTCCTACCCCTTGGCACAGCATCAGTCCTGCTCACTCCTCTGTTTTGAAAGCAGAGAGGCAGCAGCTACCTGGGTAGGAAACCCCAACCCAGCCAGGGAGCTTTCCAACCAAATATCGAATATCAAATATCAAATATCTAATATCTGATATCAAATATCTGCACTTCAGCTCTAGCAGATCCTCTACCTTGGGAGTGTGGCCAGTGAGTCTCTCCTCCCCGAGGCATTGGGGTTTGCTCTTCCCTGCTCTCAGTTGGCATCATGAAGTGAGGATGATGAAGGCTCCTCCTCTCAGGCATTTCACACATATCCAGATGAGTAGAAATAACACCACAGAGCCTTTCCCATATGAATAAAAATAACACTATGGAGCCTTTCCTTGGGCCCTGCCAGAGCAAAGATTTCTTTATTTTGACTTGCTGGGTAAGTCACCTGAACGTTTGTTGTGTCGCTGCATCCTCCCCAGAGCCATAAACCCTGCTGGAGCTCTTTTATACACAAATATCACAGCTCACATGTTATTTATGAAGTCTTAGGAGGACTTTTTGGCAAGTGCCTTTGGCTTGCAGTTGAGAAATCTGTGGTACAAGTGCTCAGACTGTGTTTGGCTTTCTTTGAGTGCAGTAACATCATTACCTGCCTTGCCAGGGTCTCCTTCCAGAGCCTCACACGCAGGGCAGTGACATCACCTGGGTTGTGTAAAATTTGCACCTCATCTGCTGAATCATTCTGGAAAGAATCAGAAATGGAGCTTTAAATGGAGCTTTAATGTAAAGCTCTCAATTACACATCATCTGCCTCCCTTTACAACCAGGAAGGAGGAATCTTTTAGGGCTGCTCCTGATGATCTTCTGGAATGTTTGAAACACCTCTCGCTGAGGGAGAGTAAAATCCACAGCACTTCATCCTCCTGGTGCTTTGCCACCTAATTAATGATTGTTTAAGAACAGCTCTGCTGGAGACAAGTTGGAGAGTGATCCAGAATTTTAGTGTTCTGAATTTGTGTTAGCCTGTAGCTTTGTTAATTCCTTCCCTGGGAGAATGGGGAGATCCTGGCACAAGGTGCCCAGAGCAGCTGTGGCTGCCCCTGGATCCCTGGCAGTGCCCAAGGCCAGGCTGGACACTGGGGCTTGGACCAGCCTGGGATGGTTGGAGGTGGACATCTGGTATTAAAAGATGATCAAAATTGGCCAAAAATCCTCTGCTGTTATAGGAGGTTTATGATTTCAGTGCCTACACACAGAAAATTCTGACTAACTGCAAATGTGGCTTGGTCTGTAAAATCCTCAGGTCTCGCTCTGGTTTTAATTTTAAGGGTGTAACTCCAAGCAATTCTTGGGATTTCGGTGGGATTAAGGCCAGGGAAGAAAGTAAATGAGAACAGACTGTGAGCCATATTGTTACAAATCTGTTGTTTAATGTCTCATCTGGATCATTCCCAATGAGCTTCCCTTTCTTTGGACAAAAGAGTAGGGAAAAGGAAATTTGAGGGCAGGAGTGGTGGGATCAGCATCAAAGGCCTACCAAGGTCAAAGAATCCTGTTAGTATCAATCAATTAATTAATTGGTTATGATCAATTTTTAATGCTCTAATTTCTTGGAGAGAGGAAAGGTGGCTCCACTGCTTTCAGCTTAATCTGACACCAGCAGCATCAGAAATACAAATATTTATGTGAGATACTTTTATAAGCTTTCCTCCCTTCACATGAATTATTATTTCTTCTTTATTTCTGGAGGCCTTGTGTTTTGAGTCAGGACCTTCAGACCTGCTATGCTGCTCTTCCATCGAATTTTTAACCATAGAAAAAGCAGCAAGTCAGGCCTGTCAACAGTTTTCTGGTTCTCCAGCAAAAGCTAATAAATATGATAGTGGTTGCTGATTGCAGGTCCGTGGGCAGATAAGATATCAAACTCTGCTATGACATCACTCCGTGGCTACAGCTGGAAACAAAACACTCCACGCTGTGGTTTGCACTCAGTTCTGCACTGAACTCTCCATTGTGCATTGTGAGCACTTCATTTTCAGGTTAGCTTGGTTACTATGAAACACCCAACAAATAATAATAATAATAAATGCAATAATAACAAAACCTTAGTCAAATTGATGAGGTTATGTCCTTTTATTCACTAATCTAGGTCTAGACAACTGAGTAGCACTAAGATATTTTCCAGTGGGCTGTCAGAGTCTTCATTTGATCCAATAGCTTAAGGGTTTTGTGCAGATAAGAATAATGTTTCATATTTGTGGAATATTTGCTGATACAGTTATATTTCTTTGGATTTCTTAGCCTTAATTATGCAAGGAAATCATAACTCCATTCCCTTAGCTCCTCCTTCCTCCATATTCTCTCTCTGACCTGCAGAAACACTGAAACAAACAAAAAAAATGTCCTATATAAGTAGAGAAAAAGACAATTGGTGATTGTTTTGTTGACAAACTCATAGTTTCAAGCTTGTCAACCTGTTCCTGATGAGAACAGGAGTTAGAAGAGTTTATAAGTCAGAATATTCCACTTTTGCCACTAATGTTTGCCAGATCAGTGGGACACACTTCCATTTATTTTTTCTCATTCTGGAAGGCCCAATCAAATAGTCCTGCCCACTATTTTCTCTTCAGAACTGTGGAAAATTTAGTATAAAATTTAGAAATAGATGAGCTAAATAATGAAATATAAAGCAGTAACTGAAAGTAAAGTCTAGTTCTTCTGTCTCTAAACCACATTGTAAATGGGTTTCTAGTTGGTTGTTCTTTAGGGTCATACTCATCCTCTGAATTCAGCTCTGCCAAGGGAATATGCAGAAATTTACCTTCCAGTTAAACCCTCAAAATGGGAATATGGGAGGTATTCTTTGCTATAAAGACTCTTTATCATCGGCTGAATTGGCAATCCAAATATTAATTATTGTTTTCATGTTGGTTCTGTGGCAGATGGAAGGAACAAAATTAATTCAACTGCATTCAAGAGCATTTTCACATTGCTTCTTGATTTTTTTAGAACTTTTACAATGTTGTCTCTCTTCAGTCCAAACAGGTTGGACTTTTTTTTCCCCTGCAAATACATTTCTTAATTTGCCATTGAAAATAAAGGGAGGGAAGCAACTATTGGAGGAAAAAAAAAGGCAAACCCTGTGCTTTTTTTTTGTAGGCCTGCCTTTGGAGAAGAAATATCGTGAGGGGAAACTACAAAGTCAGCCAGGATGAATTGAATTGGGCAAGTTCCAGTGGAACAATCTGGGGAAAAAAAAGGCAACACAGGCAAGAATATGTTTAATCTGGATGTATCCCAGGTTTACATAAATACACAGAAAACTGCTGGATGTGAGGATAATTGATGTCACAGAGTGATACAGAGAACATCCTTGAATTTCTGCGTGTTTAGCTATCCTCACCCCAGTTATCCTGCAGTGCAGTGCCTTTTCATGGAACAAATGCAAACCACTGCAAGAAAAAAGTTGTTCTGCTCACTCCTCTCCTCAGCTCAGGGCTTTCAACA
The DNA here is from genome assembly GCA_013396875.1 of Vireo altiloquus. Classification (NCBI taxonomy): domain Eukaryota; kingdom Metazoa; phylum Chordata; class Aves; order Passeriformes; family Vireonidae; genus Vireo; species Vireo altiloquus. The sequence goes on along the minus strand of VZRF01013260.1, from coordinate 114,782 downwards.
GCCAAAAAGCTTCTGGTAGGATCCTAGCACCAATCTACTGATGTGAGGAGCCATTAGGTTCTAGAAGTGCGTAAATCTTCCATTAAAAAAAGTAAAAATAGTGTCTCCAAAGCTTTTGGAAGACAAGGAAATGTGTCTGGACCTAGTCAGTTGTGCTCACAAACATGGTTCATGCAGTGAAAGTGATGCCAGGATGATTTTTTACTTTTTCTTCCACACCCCTCTCACACACTCTGTTATAGTTTGATGCATTCTCAGTGCTTTTAGCCCACACACTGTGACTTCCCAAGGCTGATAACTCAGCTCAGCCCCACGGCACCGTTAAACCAGGAGAGCAAACATCCTGGGAGCCCCAGACACCAAGGGCCTCTCCAGAACACATTTTGGAACCTCAGACAGGCCCAGCCAGGGGGAAGGTTCCTCACAACGAGGGCTTCACTCCAGCCTCTCATTGGGGAATCTTTGATAAATATGTTAATTTTGCAAGGCCTATAATTGTGTGTATTTCAGTGTGACAGGTCCATGCATTTTGGGGGCATTCCACCTGTACCAAGTGCTGCACCCAAGGATCCTGAAATAAATACTGAAGTAAAAACCCCTTTTCCCCATAAACCGTGATTTGGTTTTAATTTTAAGACCAGGGAAAGGCATCAAAAGCTTGGCTGATTCTTGACTCTGGTGTTTCAGCGCTGCTCAGCTCAGAGGAGGACAGAGGGATGCTTTCACTGGCCAGGGTCTCCCACAAAATGCAGGAGGAGCAATTTTTCCCTCAGGAATGCTCATCCGAAGGGCTGGTCCAGGGCTAGGCTCTCCATCTGCAAAGGCACAGAGCAGACAGGAGGTGGAGAGGCTGAATTCTGCCATCCCCTGGGAGCCCTTCCAGCAACCACGACCACTGGGGTTTATAATTTATAAATCTAGACACTGCTGAATCGTAGGACAGATCTGACCATGAATCATTGTGACCAAAACACCACGGATGGGAATGCCAGAGCTCCCTGTCAGACTGCTAAGCCTCTAATCTTGATCTTATCTTTAACCCAGGCCAATGTTTAGTAAATATGAGCTGTTGGCCACTTTCACAGACCCTTTTTCCTAATTATCTCTGTGCCTCTCGTGACAATGGGAATGTGGAGGGGAAAGAAATTGGTTATTTTCAGTCTCAGCAAAAAAATCCAAGCTGTTCTCGTCATATCTGCCAAGGCAGGAAAGAGAGATGGGAGGTGACATTCGAGTTCTCTAGGCATTGAAATAGTTTCAGGTGGAACTTCCACTGTGGGTTAGTTGTAAGAACACACCCAGAGATAAGTTGGTTTCCCAGAGTGTTCTGATCTTGATCTTCCTGTCCTTGCTGCAGCGTTTTGCCACTTGGACTAAAATGGATGTTTGTACAACAAAGTGCAGTTTGACAAAAGATTTTTTACAAAAACTGCGGGAAAGATGGAAGTCCTACATTACTTTGGTCCTTAAACTACCAAAATTTTCTGCCTATAAATATAATTATAGTGAAAGTATCAAGTTTTGATGTTAAGAAACGTCAAGTACATAGGATTTAGACACCTGAGAAATTTGGAAAATAGGACCGCTTCTATTCAGATGTTCCAATTACTTTCAGTTGATTATCTTTTTGTGGAGGAGAGCAACTTTTTTACTGCATTCCTAGGATTTTTTTCAGTGGACTTCAGGTGTTGGAACAGCTGACCTGTCCCAGTAAGAAAAATGAGTTATTAAGGGAGAGATGTGGACTCCTGCCCCTCTCTGTAAAGCACTTTACAGAAGCAAGCTCTGTATTTATGGTGCTTCTGTTAAAAAATGATGAGTGATTTTTTATGACACAAAGTCTGAGATGCTTTGCCAGACAGAACTTGACTTGTCCTTCTTCCTTTCCTGCAGTTGCAGGAAGGTTTTTATACCATGGAATACATGATAATAAGGATGCTCTGATGGGATATTGTTATTTCTTTCTGCACACTAAAGATTTATATAAGATTTCACTTATATTCCAAATGCTCAGCATCAGAAAGGGGAAACAATTCACAGCACGTGAGAGCCTAAACCCAACTTCTGTCCAGGGCTGTATGAAACATTTGTTTGATGAGAGGAATGCATTCAATGACATCTTGGAGGTAAGGACATTTCCATGGAACAGTGCTGGATGTCCACAACTTGCAGGGTGTGCATTTATTCCACCAACCCAGCTGACAGCTCTGTATAATTTCATAATTCAGCTGACAGAGCTCCAGACATCAGCCAAAGAAGGGGGAGGGAATGTCTGACTCCTCCAGCAGCAGATTAATGTGTCAGAGGGAGAAGAAATAAATATTGAGAAGATCAGGGGCAGTGCTGAGTGTGCCAGAGCAGAGGGGGGACACAGCATTATGGCATCCCTGCTCACAAGGCAGCTCTGCACTTAAAATCCCTAAAATTGAGGCAGCCTCTGGAAAAGTCTGTGCCACGCAGGCTGACATAAATGCACCCACCCATCCAGAGTGGAGCAGCTCAGGAAGGATTGCAGCAGCTGGAGGTTTGCACAATCATGGCTTGGGCTGCAAGGGACCTTAAATCCCACCCAGTGCCACCCCTGCCCTGGCAGGGACACCTCCCACTGTCCCAGGCTGCTCCCAGCCCCAATGTCCAGCCTGGCCTTGGGCACTGCCAGGGATCCAGGGGCAGCCACAGCTGCTCTGGGCACCCTGTGCCAGGGCCTGCCCACCCTCACAGAGAAGGATTTATTCCCAATATCCAAACCTCTTCTCTGTCAGTTTGAAGCCATTCCCTCCTGCCCTGACACTGCTGTAAATTGTCTCTCTCCATCTTCCTTCCATTCAGGCAAGATGGACCAAAAAGCTCCACAGGAATCCAAGGAGCCTCTGCTCTGTTGAATTTACAACTATGGGAGTTTCTACCTTTTTTTTGGCTTTGTTAAATTGAGCAGATAATATTCCCTGATTCTTATAAAAAATATGGTTTTCTGATATATTTCTGTTTATTGTCTAATTGACCAAAATCACGCCTGCAAAAATACTTTTCCTTCTGGAAAAAAAACCTGATATTTCCTCTGAAAACATAACTCTTCAGGAGTCATTCATTTTTCAGAATAGCAAGTTATTCTTGAATTAGAAACTTCTATTTCTACATGTTGCAGAATTGAAAAAAAATTTACAGAGGAATAAAAAAACAAGATTACTTCTCATAACATTTTGTTTTGAAACGAGAACTAAAATTCCTGCTAAGTCAGATGTTGTCTGCTGCAGCCGCAAAAAATAACTTGAATATAAACACTTATTGGTTTAAATTGTGCTTCAGCTCAGTCAGTAACCTTTGATTGTAACATCCTTACAAGCATTCTGAAAAAACATCTGAATTAGGAAATTTGAAGCAAGGCTAATTTGCTGGTGATTAAGTGTACTATCTGCAGCAATTGGTAACAAAATCTAAGTGCTAATTTGCAGCAGAGATTCGACACAAAAATATGATTTAATTTAATCTCCATAACCAGATTGGAGATGGATAAATGCCAGTGCCTTCAGTGAGAATGGAAGCAGAAACATAAATAATTTCCCCCTGAAATCTGTATAATTGGAAAATATTAAACTGGTTAAACACGATATTGTCTCTAAATGAGACAGCACAAAATCAGGCACAACTGATTCTGATCCTGGCAAATAAAAAAAAAACCCACGCTCTGAGTGAATTGAGGAGAAAATTGTTGGATTATTTAGGTGTAAAATGACTCGTATCAAAGCTGAACAAAAACTCCTTCCTGGCAAACCCCTGCAGAGATTCCTGACCACCAGCAGTGTCTGGATTCCTGGAGGATGGCAGAGCCTTACCAGGAACACCCAAGTGCTGCAGATTTTCCTCTGAGACACAAGTGGGCATCTTTCCTTCCCCTTTCACAGGCAGGCAGATCCTTTGGCAGGTGTCTCATGTCTTGTCTTTTTATTTCTTTTGAGGACACATTAATGCCACTAAACTCTGACCCCACGACCCTGGGTCAGCTGGGAAGGAATAATAAAAACAAAGAGGTTGTGCTTGCCTCTTTTCCTGCCAAATTTTCCTTGAAGAGAGTTTTTTCCTCCCAAGGTTTAGTTTATATTTTCCTTTAGGTGTTCTACCTTGCTGTGAGATCCTCACACTCTTTTCTGCTTCCCAGGAAAGTTCTTTTCACCATCTTCCTCACAGTCTCTAAAGCCCAGTGGGTCCTCCCTCGTCCTTTCAGTAATCAAGAGAATTTGAGATTTTCCTTACATTCCTTTAATTTTGAGTTCCCTCTGCCACCCCTAAAGCATCTTTATTCAGAAGTGTTTATTTCCCCGAGACAAGGCACAGTCTTTGTGCATTTTTCTCCAAGAGATCCTATCTGGTCTACTCTGTCCTCTTTTAAAAAAGCATTACAAATAGAGAACAAATAAAAAATTTTAAAATTCATCATAAATCAAAAATTTTGTCAAAACCATAATCTAATTTCTGTGGGGCAGATTTTCAAGCCGATGTAAATTAATCAAGAGAGATTTTTGAAAGCTGTGATCCTATTAAACAAATTCAAAATGTCCCAACTGGAGTACTTTAGAACTGATGTCATGGTCTAGCAGGACCATGACAACTTAGTGTTATTGCACAACTGAAAAGAACTTTAGAAAATTATCTCACAGCTGTGATTGTTTTTAGTTTTGCATTTAGGATTTTTCTCTCTAACAGAGGATCAATTTCCCAAGTGGTTTCCCATCCTAGGTTCGAAACAAGGAAGTTGTGTTCAGCCATATGTGAAATATTTTGAACTTGCCATTTTAACACTGTCTTTAAAACATTGATCTTCCCTTAATCTATTTTACCAATTTCAATGTCACCCTTTACTTAATGCACCCACTCTCTTCTAAATTGCTTTGAAACTTTAATTTCCTTTCTTGTTTCTAGTTCCCATTTCCCTCTACCTGTGCAGTTTGTACCAAAGAGCCTGAATCCAATATATGGATATAACCAGATTTTCTCTACCACTTCCAGCTTCAGTTGAATTTGCCACACTTCCACCGAGATGAATGGAAGTACAAAATCAATATTCAGTGCTCACATAGCAGCTATTTTTATTTCTACACGAGAGTGAATAGAACAAATTCACATCTGAGAACTCTTAGTTCAGAAACACGTGTAATTTAACCAATTTTTTATTAAACAGGCTGTCTCTTCTCAGTGCCCCTTGCAGGCTACTTGCTAAATGCATTTTTAAGGAACATCTTGTTTTGCTGCACATTTTTTGGATGCAGACTGGGAGAGATCCCTGAGGCTTCAGTATCTCCACACACTGAGCAGCTTGGAAAAGAATATTTGTGAGGAGCATTCAGACCTGTGTGATTTATAATGCAACTGAAACACCAAAGTAATGAGCATCCTGCAATTATCCCTGAAGGAATTCTGGTGAACTGGTGGAGGGAAGAAAGGGACAGAAGGAATGGCCGAGGTGTCTTTATGTAAAATATTCTTTGCTCCCTTCCCCAGTCCTTTGGATTTCCAGCCTTTTCCGACAACTTCGAAGAATATTGGCTTACAACAAAAATATGCTTTGTGTTAATACATGAGGAATTTAGGTCACTGAGCATTGTTCATTTTTGTCTAACCCTTGAATTACATGAGGTTTCCAATAGCCACTGCAGCTAATGAAAGTTGTTTCTGTTTTCGTACCAACTGGCAGACAAAGAAATGCCAGGGGAAATCTGCAGGGTTTGCCAGGCCTGGGAGGAAAATGCTATCTGATAGGAGGAGTTCTGTTCCAAGGAGGAATTAAATTATGATTCATTGATTGACTGATTGATTGATTGATGGATTGATTTGAAATGCATTCTTCTCTCCAGAAAAAAGACTGGGGTAGAATTCTTCATGTTCCTTGCTTTGTTCTTAGATTGTTCAAGTAGGAAAATGGAGTCTAGCAAAGGCTGAGAAGGTAGTTTGAGAAATTTCTTAAGTTTTTGGCTGAAAGTAGGCAGGAACTCTGGAGAAAAGATCTAAATACTAAGTAGGCAAGAACTCTGGAGAAAATATTGATGTATTGGAGTAGGTGAACCAAGGAGGTGGCCTGGAAGCAGTTGAGTTTGGGGAATATTTGCTCAGATTGATACTTTCTGGAAGAGTTGTAACTGCTCCTTCTTCCTTTTTATAACCCATTATAAAGGCCTCTTTTCACAGTTGGCTCTGCTTCTAATGCAGGCCACACAAACAAAATCAATATAGTGCCCACATTAAAAAACAACCCTGAAAAGAGCCTCGTAATGTATCCTACCCCCAGGTGCCAGAAATGTGGGTGATTTGGGGCCAGAAATCTTCTACAACACTGTGGAAAGCAAAAAAGTTGATTTGCTGAAATGGTTGCATCTGCCCATGGAAGATGATGTTCTGCAATTCCAGCATTAAGTATGAGAATTGGGAGCCTGTTCCCCTAAAATGATGCTGTTGGAAAAGTACAAAAGAGGTAAAGTCAAAGCCTGAAAAGCAGGAAAGGTAGAAGCTGAAGTTTCCCACATGAATTTGGGTTCTGTCTATTCTGCATGGGTTCGAGGAGAGTTGTTTTCCTCCCTTCCCCTCCCAAGATTTCTGCCCAGTTCTGTGCGCAGAGCAGACAGGCTGGGATGGCTCCACTCGGTTTAATTAGCAGCTGTCCAATAACTCTTCCCTCTGCTCGTTGTGTGGCCTTTCCACCGCGTGCTGCTCAGAGCCACATCTGAAAACAATGCAATCCCTCTGCTGCCGAGATGGATTCGGGGATGTGCCAGCGGAGAGGAGCCACTTCACAAACATTTCATTTTCCCAGCGCAGGGTTACAGCCATTCCCACAGTGAGAGCTGCAAACCACAGCACAGACACGCAGGAGGTTGACTGGCCACTCCTTTTTGGTGCCAGATTTAAGACAGGCAGGATCTGGATTTTTATTTTTTTATTATTTTTTTGGCTATTTTGACAGATGTGGAACATTCCCAGTAAAATCCTCACCACCTCCAGCCCTCACCACGAGAGTGCAGTTAGTTTGTGGGTCCAGGAACGTCAGTCTAGACAAACAGAAGATGCAGAGCAGCTGACCTAGGAAAAGTTCAGCTTCAGGGAGTTGTCCAGCACCACACTCAAAGTCTGGAGCATGTTATTGTCTCATCCCTTTCCCCAAGGCAGGATTCAGCTGTGCAAGTCATGAGACCAGAACTCGGAGAAACTTTTGAAACCAAGAGGCTTCTCAAGATTTTATCTTTATTTTCTCCAAAGCCTCTGCTCAGACCGTGGGGTAAAAGTGGAATAGAGTTTCAGCATTCAGCAACGATTTGGATAAGTTTGGATTTAAACTGTTTTGGTTTTTAAATTGTTTTGATTTTTTCATAAATTATTTTTGTAGTAAAGGCTTCCCAACACACCTTCCATCCCCTTTGAGTGACATCTCACTGAATAAAAAGGGCAAAGAAGTTGTAATTGTCTTTTGTCAAATGAAGAATATTGTGAATTTAGTTGAAAATCAGAACAGCAAAAAGCCAAGAAGGCTATCAGGTTTCAAGGGAATTGAACTTTCCTTTACTGGTTTTGGCATTTCTAACCAATTTTCCTGAGGTTTTGCCTCATTTGCCTTTTCATCTCTGTAGGTAACTCTGCCGTCACATCATGGCTCTCATTCTTTCCCAGAGCTGGCCTGTCCTTTGTTCAAAATGACACAGCAGTTTTGGGAACTGTACCCTAAAACCCGTGCACAAAAGCCTGAATTCAGATTACGTGGGAAACGATAATTGCAGCATTTCCCAGCTTTCATCTGCATGCCTTGTCAGATCTAATTTTACCCTGTGTGTGTGTGTGTGTGTGTGTGCACGAGGGAGGGAGAAATGCCACAAAAACAAGAGGGTGAGGCCCTCCAGAAGTGATGTGGAAGTGGTTCTAGTCCGTGGGCACCTCGTGGCAGGACAGGAAACCTCTGGGAGCAGCGTGGAGCTGGAAAATCCAGAGCTCTGCTGCTTGCTTTTGAGGAGGAGGGAGCCCTGGGCAGGGAGCTCCAGGACCACTGGGGGACACTTTCCTCGCTGGATTAGCTCAGTTTTTATATCTAAATAATGCATTATATAGAAATATATCTATAATTTTAGGTGATTTGTGAGTTCTGCAGGGACCAGGACCACTGGGGGACACTTTCCTCGCTGGATTAGCTCAGTTTTTATATATAAATAACGAATTATATAAAAATATATCTATAATTTTAGGTGTTTCGTGAGTTCTGGGGAGGAAATGTGACATACAAGGGTGGGACTTCCTCCTCTCACGCCTGACCTGTGCTCCATTGCCTCTGGTAGATTTTTCCCTTTCCCTGACTCAGTTTTTCTGGCTTTTTCACCACTCAGCTCACTCCTACAAACTTAATTTTCCCCCTCCTTGTCTCAGTCTGCTTGCTCAGGTAGTGCCAGTTCTCCATAATCCATTTTTTCCCTGCTTTATTTGCACGTGGTCACCCTTGCAGCCCCCTGAGCCCTCTCCATCCCCACTGGCTCTTTGTTTGATATCTGTGTCCCATCCATGTCCAGCTCACAACAACCCAAAGATCTTTCCATTTTCTATAATTCCAAGATTTTCATGGGCAGGACAAGTGGGATGTTCACAGAGTCTGAAGTGTTCTTTTGCTGAGAGGAAAACCATTTTCCTGTGCAGGAGTCTGATGTTGGTCAGGTCGAGCTGTGCTTGTAATTCTTTAAATTAATTTGGTTAAATCTGGCTGCATCTCACTGGGAAGGATCAGGACAGGCACATCTGGCCTTTAGTGGTGTCATTGTGAAGTTGCTTTTCAGCAATGCTGGGTCTTTTCAGCTGTTTTGTTTCCTTTTTTTCCTGCTTTCAATCAGCATCATTATTATTATTATTATATTATTGTTATTGCAATTTATGTAGGCAGAAAAACACATTTTCTCTCCTCTTGTTCTCAGAAATGGCTGGCACGTAAAACAATAAATCAGTCTTGGAGTGAAAAACACCAGCCTACATCTGACAGTAAAGTCTGAGGATCTGAAAATGAGTTTTTCAGTGTCAGGCAATTTCCATAAGCAGTCACAAGTCTCTGTGCCACGAATTAGCAGAATTAATTCTGGGTTAATTCCCCTCTATCCAGAAGAATAAAGCAAAACACAGAGGCCTTTAACATGCAAAGTGTCAGGTCCCAGAATCTGAACGTGTGGCAGGGATGGAAGGAGATGTAATTAGTTTTTATGTGCCCATAACACCCAGGGTGAACAATTTGTTGTATTTTCATTGCTTTTATGGTGCAGCTCCTTTGGTGAGTGCTGTGCAAATCACCAGCACTCGGTAGCGAGTTGGGAAAAGCTTTCTTCTCCCTCCTCTGCCCCTCTGGCCTTGGGGTTTTTATTTTATTTGCCTTGGCCTGGTTTCAAGGAATTTTGGAATTTTGAGGGTTTAACCCATTTATGAGCTTTGGAAACACGTCTCCACAAATTCCCCTTGGTTGTCATGTTTCCCAGGAATGCTGAAATTTCGTTAGGCTGTGACAAAAACTTTCTTGCTCTGGGAACACAGCAAGGAAGAAAATTGGATTTCATAGCTTTCAGTTCCCAAAACTCTTCAAATAATTTGAGCTGCATGCCTCTCTTTTATCTTTCATTTTTATAAAAGTAAGGTCGTGTTAAGGACATTTTTAGGGTTTTCTTCTGGTGACAAACAGACATCCTAAAGCCAAAACACACACAATTGTAAATCACCCCTCCCAGTTTTACAAATCCTGTTGTGTAAAATCTTTCCCAAAATACAATTATGGCTTTAAACATCTGGTTTAAACCTTTACTTGGGTATTAAGGTAGTGTAAGACTAAATGGGGGAGCTCTGGTTTTCTTGCAAGCACGTGGTCCTTAAAATTTATGGTTTTTTAGAATATTTCTCTTCACCTCTACTCCTATGCTCTAAATCATCCCAGATGAATTCTTCCTTCCTTTGTGTTCCTGGTGGCAATGAGAAGAAGTTTTGGGCACACTATTTAAACTTCTGAATGAGCATTTGAGGAATTCACTTTAGGGTTTCTGCAATCAAATATGAAGTCAAGGACATCTTGGAGCTCTGCTTAGTGTTGACAATATCCAACACTTTTGTTTTCTGGCAACAAAGGCCCAAAACCACTAGTTAAACATTTTAAAAAAAAAATAGATAAAAGTAGCAGAAGTCTGGAGGAAAATTTCTGGTAGATTATTTTTTGGTTTTGTATTAAAAGCTTAAAATTCAGTGTGAGCTGCTTGATTTTTCCAAGAGGATTTTGTATAGTAAAAATGTGGCTTTTATGAAAACGTTTGGCAATCTCCTGGCCATGACTGAAAATCAATCACTCTTTTATCCAGGGAGTAGTTTGGTTCCCAGATTTTATGTGTCTCGCTGGAGAGGAAAGATTCACCAACAATTAGCTTGAGCAACTATTGAGAAAATCCAGGGATGAGAAATGCATATAATTAAATATAGTTTGTTCATCAATTTTCTACCATTTTATAAAAATGATTTTTCTTTTTACGATCCATTACAACAAATAATTTTCTTAATTTCCTTTTCGTCTCCTCAGCCATTTGACACAAGCTCTTTTCTTCCCTTAAAAAAGTCTTTTTTGAAATTATTTTATGATGTCTTTATTTGTAAGAACAGAGTATGAGGTTTTATCCTTAACATCCTCTGAGGTTCAAAGTAGTGTAATAGGGAATTATTATTAAAATAACTTTAAATTTCTCCTTCTTCAGTTTTGTTCCACTGCTTTGGTGCAATGTGTGGCTAAAAAAAAAATTAATTGACGAGATTAAAAATGTATTTTCTTTACGAAATTCCAAATGCCTTTCCCAGTGCACAAAGATGGCTCAATGAAAATATTATCTGCAGAATCCAAGTTGAAGGCAACCTGATAACTTGTTCCTGCTTGCACAACAATAAATTTATTGTGGGTTAGGAAGGAGAAGGCAGAGGGAGTTTGGCACAGAGAAGTCTCTGGGGGTGGTGGTTGTGCTTCTCCAACACCCAACAGCCACCATGAAGTAAAATTTTATTTTCTTCTCTCAGAAAAGACTCTTCTTAAAGCTTCTCCCAAGACATTCGTGCTCTTGGATGTTTTGTTTCCCTGAATTGTTTCCACATTTGAAACATTTTAGGCTGTGGTTTGGTAATTTTCAAAGTTCACCCTCTTGCATTTTTACAATCATGGCATTCAGAGTTTTCATTGATTTCCCTCATTCTCTGTGTGGTTTCTCTCTGGCCTTTGCACCCTTCTCATACCTGGGATTTTATTCCCATTTTTAATCATTCACCAGCTGATAAATCAGGGGGACTCAAATCATCTTCCTCAGGAGCTGATCCCTTTTCCAGGAATACATTCCAGATAAATGCATTAAGAAAATCAGAGGTTTGACAGTGTGGCAAACAAAACTGCTTGGTCTGTAAAGTGCTTTTTATATTGCAAAAAGATCATCACCTGGGGAGACCAAGAAATCCCCAATTCTTTGGTGCCATGAAAGGATTCACTCTGGGGAATTTTTAATAAAACATACTACAGTAGCAGCTGCTTTTGAAGCAGAAGGGGTCTTGCTATATTTTACACTTGTCAAACATTAATGACTGGCTTTTGCAAGTGCCCCATGAATCATATTTTAGATAGATTTAAAAATTGCAGGTGAACTTATGTGCGAAATGACCCAGAAGCACAGAGGAGTAAATAAGGCATTATTTGACTCCATGGCATCCAGGAGTCAAAATGTGACTCAGGCACAGCTTTCACCACCTTTATCCTTCCCTTGAACTCGAGCTTACAAACACCAGAGACTTTCTTTTTCCCACCTCACGCATTCAGGTCCAACTAGAAAAAGGAATCTTTTAACAGTGCTGCTCTGAGCTACTCTCCTGCCTTTTTTAGGGAAATTCTGTGTCACACAGGAGCTGTGAGTGTCAAAATGTTTATCATCCATCCTCCCAGGGAGGCTCTCATACAGCTCTCTGGACTGGAGGGGATGTGAGGGAAAAGTAGGTTTCATTTAGGAACAGCCACCAGACCTGTGGTACTTCCCTCATAAAGGATAAAAAAGTCAGCAGAACAGCTAAATGAGGAGTTTTTCTCTTCATTAAGAAATGCTATTTTTAAATCTCTGCTACCCCATAAGGGATTTTTGAGGGAGAGTAATAATTGTACCTATTATGAAGCAGATTTTGTATAAGAGTTCCCTAATAAGTTTGTATTAATGGTTCTGCACTCCTCCAATGCCTTTACTGGGAGAAATGTCATCATTTTTTGGTGCTGTTGGTGTCATTGCAGGGGGAAAAAAGAGATCTCACATGTTTGGAACGGAGAGGTTTGATGTGATAGCTGTAAATATCTCAGCAAAAGCAGGCTGAAGTGCTGAACTGTTCCTCTGATAAGGCTGATAAGAGCAGAATCAGCACAGTCACTGGAGTGGTTTGAGAAAGACTGAGCCTCTCTGTACCCATGGGCCCAGAAAACAACATGTCAGACCCAACAAAATTACATTGAGGGTATATGCCAAGGCAGGACAAAAACCATTCATATTTCTATTAATTTTACCCACATTAATTTGAATTATAAAGGCCAGGGTGTATTTTGAAACATTGCTTTCTGAGGCACTGAGGAATGGCAAAAAGAAGGGGTTAGATTTGTAGAATTAAGTGTGACGTGTGCTGTTGCTTTTCCCAGCTTCAGGGAGGGGAGAAAGCCAAAATAAACAGATTACCAGAGGGCTAAATGATAAGAACTTTTATCTAAAAATTTGACAGGCAGGAGGAATTGATGAAAAATGCTACAGAGCACAAGACTGAGCCTTGTATTTTAACAGTTTCAAGTAGTGGTCCCACTTGTTTGGATGCCAAAAGTATTTAAATAATGCCAGGAAAGTGAAGAGCAGTTTAATGAAAAATATTTCACGGCCTATTTTACTAGAAGAATTTCTTTGTCTCTATCTAGTTCACCAAGTTCAAGATATTTGGAAAGTTTACCCTGCGCTTTCCTTATTTTCTTCAGGTATTTTTTTGCCTTTTATGAGGGCAGCCACAGATTTTTGCCATTGAAAAGTGATACTCCTTTTTTTTTTTGGATAAAAATATTCTGCTCCCTGCATAAAAAATGCCCCTCAAAGAGGGTTGTAACTTGTCCTTGAGCATGAGATAAGGATTATCTCAAACCTGGTGAGGTCCTGCTGGGATTGCAGCCGTGNTATATAATATTATATATAATATTACTATGTATTAAATATAAATATAATTATATAATTATAATATAGATATTTAATTATTATTAAATTAAATTAAATATAAATTAAATATTGCCACTTATTTCTCTCATCCCTCTCAGCCTGGGCCATCAGTTCCAAGCACATCCTCAGCAGGTTTGTCATTGTCCAAGGCACGTCATGAACTTTGTGACTTCTCTGCTGCCTCAGGAGCTGCTGAAATTCAGCAGGATGGGGATGTCCTGAGCAGGGAAATTGTCTTTTGCAGCCTCTGTTTGTTTGCTCAGCCCCGAGCACGAGCAGAGGGAGAGTTAAAGGCCAGCATCCTTGGAAACATGGAAAGGAGCACAGGGGACTAAATAAAGCCACCAGGGAAAGGAAAGGGCCTGCTGTGCACACATCAAGTGCTGTGTTTGTCGTGCCAAAATGACAACAAAACCTCATTGTGAGTGGGATTTTTTCTTGTCAGTTAAATTTTTCTAGGATCAGGTTATTATGCCTTTTGTGGGCTATAGGTACATATATTGAAAATTACCTTTACAGGGTGACTTGGAGGTTGAACAGCTGGTGGACAGATAAAATGGAATATTTTATTAGTAGCTGTGCACTGATTCCTCGTGTTTTCTCCTCAAGCTGGTGGTGTCAGATGGTTTGAAAGCTGCTGAAGTTCTGCTTAACTCCAGATTTTTTGAGGGCCAAAGCTTCAGGTGTTTTAAGTGCAAACACTTCCAGCAAAACCCTCTTCAAAGAGGGGAAAAACACAATTTTTGGTCCATGTTACAGCTACAAAACCCTTTTATCTACACGTGACAAGCGGGCCCCAAAGTCGGCGACTTCAGCAAAGATTTTCAAGGCTAAAACTTGTGTGCTTTGCTGAATGGATGAACCACCACGTTGTAATTAAAAATGACCCTGGGAGCATTTTAGCTGCAGAATTTTTTGTTGCTCTTCCTTTGGAAGCTGTTTGAAGGTTCCTGACATGCACACACGTCCAGCAGGAGCTGCCCTCCGCTGCATCCCACTCCATTATCCAGAGAAACACCATCCCAAGAGCCAGGGGAAGCCACACACAGCATCCACTGTGTGTTATTGTTGGCATCCCGAGCTGGCACAGCTGCCACAATTAAACAGCAGCTCCAAAAAACGTTTCCCAGCCCCTTGCTCTTTGTCGAGGCTTTGGCGCTGGGAAGAGAGAAGCACGCACAGGAGGCAGAGGGAAATAATGCTCTGGGTGGGGAGGGAACAGATTGGTGGGGAAGGGAAACATCCACCAGGGAAATGCAAAAGGGAAAGAAAATTTTGTACATGGAAAAAAAAAAATGATAGCAGAATTAGGCTTGCTGTTAGTTAAAGATGAGGTGAAACTGGGAGGAAAACTCGGATTTAAAATGGCAGCGGAATGATCTTGCAGTGACAATGCAAATGTCACAGTTTTCTAAAGAGTTTCTTTCATTCACAATTTCACCAAAAAGGAATTATAGTTTCATAGATGCCAGAGGGGTTTTTTCACTTCTAAAAAAGAATATATTTACTAATAAATTTACATCGTTTAAGAACACCACTTCCAAAAGGCCTCAGGAATTTTTTCTTCTCCATTGTGTTATGCACATCTTTTAATCCTTCAGCTTTTTTAATAATAAAAATAGTTAAATTGTTGGACTATGCTGGAAGAGCACATCTTTTTGAGGCAGTGTGAGCTCTGCTGTTCACAGCTCAGGATGCTCAGTCCCTGATGGTTGTCAGTGGCACCTTGATGTTTCTCATCATTATTGTCAGAAATTCCTCTCTTTCAGTTTACCAGAAGAATTCTGCAGTATCTCTACAACCTTGTTGAACATTCTTTCATTTTATTTGTGTTTCTAAATATCCACATCATCATAAGGTAAAGAGAACTGCTGTTCTAAACAAACCACCTGCACCCTGCACTCACAATATTTTTGCTGCATAAGAGAGCCACAACAAAAAGGGAATATTTGAGAGTCCTCCACGAAGTTTAACCTTTCCAAGGTATGGTCCAATATTAAAGTTGTAAAGTGTCACTTGAAATAACTTTGAATTCAGAGATCTAAAACTTGGTATTGTCATCAACTCTCTCATGCCTGGCTCAGAAGCAGCACAAGGTGGTGAATCTTAATTTGAATCAAAAAATGTAGTGTTTGGTTTTTAACAGGAATATCATGAAGAATGTGCCAAGATTAGATTTGCTGATGGTGGTATTTGGATAACGAGGAATTCTCTTGTCTCCTCTTTGTTTTCAGTCTTCTTGAGGAATTCTGGGGAAATCTTTTTGAAAATAAACCTTTTAAAAGGTAATCCAACTCTCCTCTTCAATTTCCCTCTCTGAGAATCAGAAAGATCCAGAGCAATTGGCATTAGAAACCAAGAGACAGCTCAATTTCCTAGATATTGATCATTTATAGGTGGATACAACACCTGCTGCCATTCCTGCCATTTCCTCCCAGTCTGACGCTCAGCCAGACCAAGAGGAACCTCATTTCCACAGATTGCTCCTCTTCATTCTGTCCTTGGAGGGAGATTTCTGTGGTGTTACCTCTAAACCCCCTCTGTTCAATATTGTGAGATGCTATGAAGGAAGGCAGGTCTGTCCTGAAGTCATCAGGACTAGCAAGAAGACCCTTTTTGTGACTAAATATTTGTTGGAGTTGAACAAAGAGGGAGTTCCAGTAGTGATTTTCATCAGTTAATCAATTAATTAAGTGAGACACAGGAGGAAATATTAAAAAGCGCCTACAGGCCATCTAAAATTATATTTACAATCCTAAATCTTACTGTGAATACACACAGCTTAAGCTTCTTTTAACAAAAAGTGCTAAGCTTAAGGCCTCTTCATGTCTTCAGACACTTTGATTTTATCTAAATATAACAGACTTATTAAATGCATTTTTGCTTCATTTAATTTCTTTTTAACCCTGATGTCTCTGTATGACTTATGTATCAGTGCCTAACAAATTTGAAAGGAAGTATAATTATCAATTAACAAACAGCCCTCTGCAGGATATCCCAGCACAAAGGAAAACAGCTTGATCTACAAAAATGACCTTTGCCACCACAGCAATAGGCAAGTCAGGATTCTTTCCAGATAACAAAGAATTGGAACAAGGCCATGGCTGAGGAATTTGCAGATATGAGGAGTTGGTTATCTCCTCCTGTGCCTCTGCTGTGAGCACACCCCAAATACTCACCACCAGGGAAGTGATGGAATGTACAGATTACACTGAAATTCTCAGTGCCAGGATCTTCCTAGGCCAGGAAAAATGGCCTGACCCTGATGCCTAAATGTCTCCTTAGAAATAGAAAGCAGACAGGAATAGAGGAATAAAGGAGGGATTGATTGGAAAGGCCTTCAGAGGTCACACTCTGGGCTCCAGAGGCTCCTGCCTCAGTGCATCCCAAAATGGACAATGCCAGCTCCCGAGTTCTTCCCACTTTGATAGCAGCATCAATTGCCCAAGCAGAAGCCAGGCAAGGATGGAATTTGCCCAAGCTTGCCCCCCTTTCTCTCCCCAAGATGAAGGTTTGCAGTTGTTGGGCCCAGGAGGGTCTGGGTGTCCTTGGAGAGCGAGCTGGAGAGGCTTTGTTATGTCAGTGTGAGCATGAGAGAACAGCACTGAACGAGCTCCAGGGAACTGCAGGATTGGAAACAATATAAAAGTTCAAACCTGAGGCATCAACCCTCTCATGGTCTGAATAAGCTGCTTTGCCTCACAAGGAATCTTTTCTTGGCATTGGTTTCGTTATCTGAAATATTCCTCTGGCTGGATGTGTGACAAAGGCAGGCTGAGACATTCTGACTGCAGGATATTTATTTACTTATTTATTTCAAAATGAAGACAGAATGATCAGAATCCATCTGAGCATGAGCTGTGTGTGTCCCCTGAGCGTCCATTCCCTGGAAAGGGATCCCAAATGAGCACTTTTCCTGCTTCCAGGAAAATTTTCCACAGTTCACTCCCAGCAGGGTGGAACAACAAAAGCCCTGCCTGTAAAACGAGATTATATAAGTTTATATAATATAACACCAGCTTGGATTGACTGAATAGGGTGCAAAGAGATTTTGCAAACAAGAAAATACAAAATAATAGTTGGCAAACTTTTGATGTTGACTTCCCTCTCAATGTGCAATTTGAAGAGGCACATTAGAACATTTTCATTCTGTACGTTGTAAATTTTAAAAGCATTAGAAGACTTTAAATTTTTTTTACGATTTTAAAATTGTAAATTTTAAAAAGTGTAGTAGATGAAATAAGACAATTGCAGAAGCCAACATCAGAAAATCAATTGAGGTGTAAAGAGGAGATATAAGGATAAAGCTATAATGGTGTTTCATGGTTTTGAGAAAATATGAATATACTGCAAGAATTTACTGGTAAATTGTAGTAAGAAATAGTCCATGAGCTTAAACAATCTAAATGGAAAAATGAATTATTGGGCAAAAGTGGCTCACTGAAGAAATGCTCAAATCAATGCATATGTTCAGGCACAGTTTACTTCATAAATACCTTCCTTTATCATTTTTCATTATATGAAATGAAATTAGTGATATTCTCTGAGATCTTGTGTGTCCCTGATGCAGACAACATGTTCAGAAAAGTAAGAGCAAATTAGAAGAAGTATCTGGGAAGATTTTACAGTCATGTGAACCAATGTTATGGGATTAAAAGCAATGATTTTGAATTATATTAAACCTTTGTGAATATCAGTAGATCACCACTGATGTGAGAAAGCTGTTTAATGTGGAGTATCTGACACAAAAATGTTTCTCCCTATTTAAAAGATGATGCTGAAGTCAGAGATTTTTTTTCATTTTGGGGGAACTAAAACATATAAAATTATTTGCCTCAAACGTCCAGCCAGTGTTTGACTCCCCAAAATTTCACTCTCAATTTTTCTTGTGCTCCTGATCTACCTTTTATGAGGCACTTCACAAGAATGCTTTATAAATTTGTATTTTTATTTAAAAAAAAATATTAAGGATAAATTTTGCTTTTTTTTTTACAGTTGTGCAGGGAATCTGAGAGGGAATTAAAGGTAGGAAATTACCTCCTGAGGAAAAACAACCATTTTTTTGGCTCACAACTACTGTAAAACACCCAGATCAGGTCTGTTCTCCTATCAGTGACCAAACAGCTGGGGAAGGAGACAGAGCCTGCTCTGACAGCAGAGATTTCTGCCTCCCCACCCTGCAGTGAATGGGCTTAAATGCCTACAGAAATAAATCCAGAAGGTTTTTTGTCTTTAAACAGCCTCAGATAACACTGGGGCTGTTCAGGGGTTTGTTTTTTCAAAGGCCAATCACAGGACCACAATACCCAAACCAAGCTCTTGTACCTGGAGATTTGTCAGAGGGACAGGTGGCAGAAAACAATCCCAGATTTTATACTGATATTCCTATTTTTTTTAAAAAAAATCCTCATTTTCACAAGGATTGTTTTTTCCTGATGCCAGTAGCTTTTAGGCTGTAAGCAGAAAAATGCTCCTGCATTGTGTTTATTCCTCATGAATTGCTGACAAGTTTGGCAAAACATTCTGGTGGCCTCAAGAGCTGAATAAAGACAAGTTTCCTAATGTTGCTTACTTTGAGTCTTCCAACCCTAATCATTGTTCTAAAATGAATAAAAAACTGGATATCTGGGTTTTTAAGAGGATAGTTTTGATTATTCCTGAGCTGATTTTTGATTATTCCTGAGTCATTGCCTCGGCTTTTGTGGTAATTAAATTCACATTTGCTACCTGTGCTGAAGGTAAGAGCAGAATGTTCCTCGATTAATTCTGTTTTGTGGAATCCTGGCAGGGCTCCTGGCTCCTTGCAAGTCAGTGGCAGAGCTTCACCCACTCCCCTTCAGTCAGGATTTCATTGAGTGAATATTTGGGGTAATTAGGGACGAATCATGAGACTCCTGTTTTTCATTCCTAATGATCCCAAACAGGATCCATGAAATGCCTGCTGGAGTTAATTGGAAGACCAACATTGCCTTCAATGGACTTCAGGCTTTTTATTTTGCACATAGACACTTGTATAATTTTTTACTGAGTTTTTTTGTTTTGTTTTGTTTTGTTTGGGTGTTTTTTTTGAAAGGCTTTTGAATTGACTTCCCCATTTCCAGAGTTCCCAGAGTGTTCCTATTCCTGAGTCCAACGTGGGCCCTGCTGGAAGCTCTGTCCCTTCCCTGACGTCAGTCCCTGTCTGGTGGCCACTGCTGGTCACCATCCCTGCCTCAGAACAAGGCAGGGAATTTTCCTCTCATGCAAATTCCCCTCTTCCAGATCAGGTTGAGTGGTCTGGACCCAAATTTTCTCCTTTCCTATTACCCAAAAATTGATTTGGTTGTCTGGTATCTTCTGCACTTCTCATAGTTACAGCACAGCCTCTCTCTTGCAGTTTTAATTGTAATTTACCCTCTGCTTTCATTGTGGCACAACCTAATGCAGGAACCTCAGCACCTCTCTCTTGCAGTTTTAATTATAATTTATCCACTGCTTTCATTGTGGCACAACTTAATGTAAGAACACAGAGAGAAAAAGTAGCTGAGCCACCTGAACTTCTCTTTTATTTTTTATATAGAAGCATAAAATTTCTGAAATCAGAGTGTTTTCCGGGACACAATTTAGGATAGATCTTCAAATGTGGGTTTAAATGGTATCTTTTTTTTATGAATTAAAGTGAGAAAACTTGGACAACACTCTATGGCTGTTGTCTCTTAGTGTTATTATCATGGAATATATAATTCCAGCAAGGATTTCAGCCTGAAAACTTGGTCTCTGGATAAGAATTTTCTTTCTTCCTAAAACAGAAAAACCAAGCCAATATGAAAGAGCAGAGAGGAAGCAAGGAAAAGTCAATTTATATTGAACTGTGGAGGAAGCTTTGTGATTTTTTTCCCCCTCTTTTGAGTTGTTTCTTCAAATTACTTCAATTACTTCAGAGGAAAGGAAAGGAAAGGAAAGGAAAGGAAAGGAAAGGAAAGGAAAGGAAAGGAAAGGAAAGGAAAGGAAAGGAAAGGAAAGGAAAGGAAAGGAAAGGAAAGGAAAGGAAAGGAAAGGAAAGGAAAGGAAAGGAAAGGAAAGGAAAGGAAAGGAAAGGAAAGGAAAGGAAAGGAAAGGAAAGGAAAGGAAAGGAAAGGAAAGGAAAGGAAAGGAAAGGAAAGGAAAGGAAAGGAAAGGAAAGGAAAGGAAAGGAAAGGAAAGGAAAGGAAAGGAAAGGAAAGGAAAGGAAAGGAAAGGAAAGGAAAGGAAAGGAAAGGAAAGGAAAGGAAAGGAAAGGAAAGGAAAGGAAAGGAAAGGAAAGGAAAGGAAAGGAAAGGAAAGGAAAGGAAAGGAAAGGAAAGGAAAGGAAAGGAAAGGAAAGGAAAGGAAAGGAAAGGAAAGGAAAGGAAAGGAAAGGAAAGGAAAATATTTGTCTATTCTTTGCTCATTTCTAGCATTATAAATACCAAAAAGAAATTGCTAATTAGCATTTTCTTAATATGATTAAGGACTGTCTGTCAAATGATGGCAGATATTAACTTTGGACACAGCAGGAAATAACATGGAGCTGACTTTTTTTGGAGAGCATAGACAATTAGAGAGTTTGTGTTAATATCAGTGATTCAGGGGCATCAGTGATCCTTATCTTTTTTGTGATAAGGCTGAATTTTGTTTCTAATACCATGAGCTGATAAAGGAATTTTAAAGAAAGTTTCATATCCTCCCACAAAAAATACCTTCGCACATTATTTGATAACACCACAAGATTATCACTAGAAAGGATCAGACTAAATCTTGGATATCTGATATCATATTCTTCTTTCTTAAATTAAGTTGGAGAAGAAAGGTGAAAGTGTTAAGGCAGGCAAAGAGCTTGGAAAAGTTATTGTTTCCCAATCACTTCAAGAATTTCTTCACTTTTCTCCAGTCTTCAGAAATCTCCCCAACTGGCTGTGGTTTTTCACTGATGGAAAATAGGAGTTGCAACAGCATTTGCCACCTTTTTTTTTTATCTACAGATGAAGCTCATCATTCCCATGCATTTGTTCACTTTTATTTCTTCTTTGACAGTGCAGATGCAGATCATGCACAAGTGTGAGCCTCCAGACACTCATGTGAAGTGATAAACTCTTTATAAAAATTGCTTTTTAGGTCACCTCCTAAAATGTTCTTCTTAGGAAGCCTCACTCTTTTCTGGGTGAGCAGACTTCTGCAGATGTGTCCTCCAGTGATTTATGAGTTGTCCCTCAGAGAAGAGATGCAAGGAAAGGAAACTCAGTCTGAAAGTTATGTGAACACCTGGACCATGTCTGGGATTTTACATTCTTGTGTTCTCAAACATTTGAGCATTAATATTAATGGTTTCCATTTTGCAACCAAAAGAAATATCAGAAGACTATGTCAAACATCCTAAACTTTTCATTCAAGTGCCTTTATATGGGCAACTTTAATGAAAAGCTGCCATTAGCCTCTGGTAAACCAAAATCCTTGCTCGGAGAGCCAAGTTAAACTTGGCATTTGAAGCCAAAATATAAACTGAGCCACTAGAGCTGACTGCACATATATGAAAAGGAAAACAAGTCATACTCATATACAGAATTTCTGTGGCCAAATATTTTATGTGCTGCCTATTCTCAGCTTCTTCATATGCTCCTAGCCAGGACTGTGAAAACAAGAACTGGAAATGTGCAAACAACCTGCCACGTTCAAGGTACAAAGCAGCAAAAATACCACAGTGGGACAGGATTTAGTTCCCTGAAATACCCATGCTGCCAGTCAGTGCCATCAAACTGGCACCTGGGATATTCTCAGTCACATTTATTCTGGCAGATGTCACTGGTTCTTCATCTGCTTTTCCACATGTCACTCATTGCTCATTCCCTTCTCTGCAGCACATGCTTTTCCCAGGGAATATAAATATAAATGTAAATATAAATATAAATATAAATATAAATCATATAAATAAATCATATAAATCATATAAATATATGTACAAACACAAGTCAGAGAGGTTGTTCAATGTCCTGAGGCACTGAGAACTGAGCTGCTGAAGGAAAGAATGGCTGGAAGGAGGTGAGGTGGCTTGGCAATCTCAAGAGCAGGAGCAAGGAGAGAACTTTCTTGGGCTTTTCCCTTCTTTTTCTTACCATTCTTCAAGCTGAAATTCCTTGGAGCAGTGTCCTGTGCCCAGCATTGCCAGAGTGCAGTATCTCTGTGATTTATGTTATATATTTTATTGTACTGTGTATATAAATATTCCCTTCGAAGAACTCCTGCTGAAGTTGTTTATTTAGTTGGAAATACTTGAGTTTCTACACAAGAAATCCAGCAACAAGGGTATCAGAAAGAAGAGGGAATGTGATAAAGGAACAGTGGAATCTTATTAAAAAGTGCCCCAATTCACTTTTCCTTAAATAAGTCTGCCATCATTTTATTTTCTATTATTTCTGGTTAACCAGAGCTAGAAAAATAATGGTCTGGTGTTGACTGCAAACGTCCTCCTGAACTTCAGTGGGATCTGGAAGTTGTCTTTCAGGCCTTGTACCTAATAATTAAAGATGGAGAGAGTTGGCTTTCCTTGGTATTTGGTTTTAGGTTTGTGTTTTGTTTCAGTTTGTTTTGTTTTAAGATTGCTTTTGGGTTTTCTCCTCTCCTTTCCATCTTGATGTCCAAGTTTTTTGCAAGTACTGTGCCAGGGAGTGACTGATGGAAAAGATTTCCACCTCCCATAAGGGTTCAACCTCTCCCTGATTTGGGATCCTGATATCCACTCCCTTTGTACAAGG
This sequence comes from Vireo altiloquus, assembly GCA_013396875.1. NCBI lineage: Eukaryota > Metazoa > Chordata > Aves > Passeriformes > Vireonidae > Vireo > Vireo altiloquus. The sequence goes on along the minus strand of VZRF01013260.1, from coordinate 91,795 downwards.
GAACAGCTCAGGTTCAGGTTTTTGTCACTCTGGGAAAAAGAGACAGGAGCAAGAAAAATCATGTAGTAGCTCAAGGAAGAAAGTGGAGAGAATTTTTTTTTAATCAGAGCAACTTTCAATCAACTTTAAACATTAAAAATTTGAAAAATATAAAATATAATTATTATTGTTAGATGGAAAGTATAGAGAGGCCACAGCTCCTTTTGAGAAGGGATTTTTATTAATTTTAAAAGGCAAAACACTATTATTTCTGTCTTCAGGGCTATATGTAAAACTGTATCATGTATAAGAGTGCAGGCAAGAGCTCAGTGAGCCTTGGTGATGGATTACTTCCTATTTTATCATTCCTAATATCTTCTTATCAGAAATTACCTGTCTTGCTGCCTGCAATGTCTCCATTTGGAATTCTGTGGTTGAGTGGAACTCTCAATATCTTTGAAGTTTCCTGCTGCAACAGAATTTTTGAGCACAGGGAGAGATCAGGTCATGGGAGAAATTTATGTCCTCAGAGATCTATTCAAGATTATTGTGTGTATATATGCTGTGTATACACAATCTATGCATGAAAATTCAACATTTTTGTCATGGGAAAAAATGTTTGGAATGCACTTTGCTTCATAAAGAAATTCTCACTACAATTCATCAATCTCTTTTTCCTCTTGGAAAGCAAATGTCTTTTGTGTTTCAGGGTGCAGAAGTTCATACTCCAAAGAAAAGCAGAATAGTCATGAAGGGGAATGTTCCAAGTCTTTGCAGTCAAAGAAAGCTTATTAAATGGGAAAAAATAAATGAAAGGACAAAAGTTACTTGAATGTAAGAGCAGAGTAAAACAAGAGCTGTAAATGAGCAGGAGTAGGATCATGTTCAGAAAACAAAAAGTTTGCTGCCTTATTACCTTCATTTAATACTTCTACAAATGGGGAAACTTCTCAAAATAATTTTAAAAAAATAATTAAAATCTTCCTTAAAGATTCCGCTTAGGAAGGCATCATTATTAAACACATGGATTTACATGTTGTTCTCGAAAACAAATCTGTAATTTTGTTCTTTCTTTTTCATGTTAGAATGGATTTAGACCCATAAAAGCTCAAGAAGGGATGGCAGTGGATAGAAAGCTTTGGGGGTTTTATTTCCTCATAGTCCTACAGCTGAGAGATAAAGATACTGATCCACTTGTGCTTTTGTTTTCTTCTATCGAGAATAAACCAGATGCAAATAATACCAAAGTGCATTCCCTGAAAAGGGATCCACATTCTTCTTCCATTCAGGCCTTAGGAACAGAAAGCTTAAAAAAACGTTTAAAAGGAGAAGCAATTCCCTTTTAGAAACAACATTTAGATAAGGGCCTGAATTGGAACAATCTAAAAACTTCCATGGTAAAAGTGGGAAATTCAGAACTGCAAGGATGAATTTTGGCCACTCTTGCCATTCCTGAAATTTATTGAAAAGCTGCTTTTAGCATTCCTGAGAAACAACATTCTAGGAAGTCTAGAGGTACAGGATCCAACCCTCTTCCCGTTCATTTTACTGTAGAATTTCCTGGCAAGGAGTCAGCATCATTAACTAATTTGCTGTAGTATTTCTGTGCTCTGTGACCTCCAGGTTCAAATAACCTTCAAAACACAGAGTTTCTCCTTCAAACAAAGTTCCATACTAAAAAATATATAAATATTTCTCTAAGTCCTTGCTTCATCAAGTGTATGTATAAGAGAGAAATGTACATTTTGGGATATGGGTCAATGTAGCAAAAATATTAATGAAGAAACACTAGAAAAAGTCTTCAGGATCAAATTCTCCATAGCAAATTTTCACTAATGGGTTTGTGATCATCCTCTGTTCTAACTTCTTTTAAGCTGTGAGGTTTTTCTGTGGATCACAAGGCAATAAATAGTGAGCAACGATCACTTTTGGGAATTACAGGAAATTAATTATCTGTTAAGTGGCTAAAAGAGTTTAGAATATCTGCTGTTCTTTGTGTCTTTACATCTTCACATTTCCCTTTACGTCTAAATACCTCAATTTGAATTAACAGAGGTCTCCTAAGTTTCTCAAGAAGGATCTATTTATTTTTATTTATTTTTTTAGTTTTCCCTTCAGTTAAGAAAACAACTCCTCGGTGCCACAGTTTATCTGATTTCTGAAAGAGGATTGAGAGTGTATCTGGCCCTGTGTGATTTCAAACTTTTGGGTTTATTATTACTTCCTTTGAAATCAAACATAATACAAAATTAATACATAACCCTTAAGATGCATTACCCAAAGTTGCCTAACCTCAATATACAAGCAGCTCGCTGAGATCTTCATCTAATCTCCAAAATCTCATTGCATCTCTGCACTATTCATCCAGGTTTATTTGTTTTCCCTGGTTTCAGTAACAGAAAACTCTCTTTGGGTTGAATGACAGCACAGATAAACTCTTTATAAAGGTTCTTTCTTCTTTTACTCTTTGCATATAAAAGATAAAACTATAAAAGTTTGCTTGGATTCAATCTTTTCTTTAAGATTTGTGACAGAGAGCTAAGGTTTCCTGTAAATATTCATCATCATAAAAAATACATTCTAAGTTGTTAAATATTCTTCAGTATCATAGTTATATTTGTGTCAATAAAGTTTATTGTTAGAAAATAGTACAGAAGTAAAAGAAACACTAAAAAAATACCCCACAATTAAAAAAATTGTATTTTGCCCAGCAATATTCCAGGAACATCAGTAGCCCATAGCTACATCGGAAATTCTCACAGATAAAAAACCTAGCAAAGAGTTCTTCACTAAAATATTCAGAGAATCAAGGGACAAAAGGCCCAAACTTGGCCTCTATTCCAGGACAGTGAGTTGTTATTTTCAGAACAGGATATTGATTACATTGCCCAAAGTCAGACAGTCCTTCCTTCTTTCCTAAATCGACTGCAGATCTTCCTTATCCAAACTGGAAGCAATCTCAGCTTGTTCTTGGGGCCTGGTTGAGCAAAAAGCCTTTAAAAGCATTTAAGGAATACTTTAAATGTTGGGGAAAAAAACCACCTGCAGACACAATTCTTTTCTATTTATCCAACATTGTTATAGGATGTTTAAAGGGAGCTACCTGGGCCACTGCTGGTATCTGTAAATAAACAGCTAGGGATGGAGATCTGGGCCCTAAAAACATCACAGGTTTATTTGGCAGGAAAAGACACTTTTGGTTAAGCTGTGAAATCTTGTTTGACCTTGAGTCAGTGGCAGGATGAGAGCTGGAGTTTAATTTGGATTGAGGAGTGAACTCCCACTGAGGGAAGCCTGCAAAGTGCTGAGGAAGGAATCCCATGGGAGCAAGCTGGGATTGCTCGTGGCCATCAGGATAACCAAAAAAAGCAGATTAGAGAGGTGCACAAGTGCTCCAGACACTCAGGCTGGGGTCCCAAACCATCCTCTGCCTGCTTTAATGGAGCATTGAGATGTGGATGTCCTGCTGGACCTGTCAGGTGGATCCAGGATGATCCAGGTGACAGGAGAGGGGATGGAGAAGGATGAGATTGGTTTGAGTGTTTCCAAACACAAATTCAAATTCTCCATAGCAAATTTTCATTAATGGCTTCATGGTCATCCTCTGTTCTAACTTCCTTTAAGCTGTGAGGTTTTTCTGTGGATTACAAGGCAATAAATAGTGCAATTTCTGCAATAAATAAAATTACTGCAATAAATAAAAGGCAATAAATAGTGAGGAACTGTAATGATCACTTTTGAGAATTACAGGAAATTAATTATCTGTTAAGTGGCTAAAAGAGTTTAGAATATCTGCTGTTCTTTGTGTCTTTACATCATCACATTTCCCTTTACATCTAAAGGGATTTATTTCTTTTTTAGTTTTGCCTTCAGTTAAGAAAACAACTCCTCGGTGCCACAGTTTGTCTGATTTCTGAAAGAAGATTGAGTTTTTCTGTCCATCCCTGGAATTGTGCTGGTGCTCAGCATCACCTGCAGCAGGTGCAAAGGAGGGAAGGAGCAATGCTGAGGTGGATTTGGGAGCAGGGAAAAGGAGTTTATCTGCAGGGAATGGGTGTGCATTTCTCACCGTGGGGACAAAACTCATGCCCACGGGGCTGACAACACTTTGGCAGAAAGAATTATCCACCTGCCATCACTCCTCCCCTCTATGGTGCTGAACAAGGAATCACATCCCAGGAGAGTTTCCTACAACCACATGAGTTTGCAGCAGGAATTAATTCCTCCAGTGCAAGGGAATTTTGACAGGAACAATGCTGATAATGCCTTTATTTGCTAACAGGCTCGAGGTATGTTTTCTTACAATGATGATGCAGGAAGGGACAATCTTGGAGCAGTGGAGGATGTTTGGGAAGAACAAATAAAACACAACTTTTCTGTTGTGTTTGTGTGGGTTGGTTTGTCTGCGTTTGCAGCTCTGCTATTTTGTTTTCCAGCGTTTTTGAGGAATAAAAGCCATCTCAATTAAGGAGTCAGGGAATTCTCTGTGCTTTGCTTGGCAGGTTTCACACAGCAGCTTGAACCCACCTAAATTCAGTCTATCTTTAACATAAATCATCCAAAGGCCTTCAGAAAGCCATAAGCCACTGAAAATACACAAAGTGCACTTTTCCCACCAAACTTCAAGCATAGCAGCTGTTCTCTGGCTTTTTTAATTTTTTTAATTCTTCTGTGGATGCAGAGATTTGACAAGTGGATATATGGATTGTATTCATTTTGTTCATATTCTGGTTTTTAATAATTTCAAAAGCTATAGAAAATACTCGAATTTACACTTTGCACATTCTTTCCTACTCAACTGCATAATGAAAAATGATGACCTGTGATTGTCCATTGCATTCATTATCCAGGAGTATTTTGTAGGAAACTGAAAAATATTCTCAATCCACCAGAGCTTTGAATTTATTTAAAGGGATATTCATATTTAGCAACAACTTACAGCCATATTTCTCAGAGAAAACAGAAATTAAGGACAGTATTTTATTTACATGCCGGCATAAAAGTAATTTATGTACTTAGTGGCCTTAATGGACATTTGAAACACAGAAGAAGTCAGAACTGACATTTAATTCACCTGATTTCTGTGGAAAGAGTGGAGTTTTTCCCAAATAATTGCAGGGAATTATTTTAAAGAGGGATCATCCCTCTGTAGGCCCATCCCATGGAATACCAGGCTGCAGAGACATTCACAGAGCAATCCAGGGCAGCTGAAATTCCTCCTGTGACCACTTCCCAAAATGAAGTTTTAAAACAAAAATTGAAAGAATGGTGGTTTCCATCATCAGTAAAAAATTTGGGGTTTTGCCTGTACTGTGTCGTTTGTTCAGATTTCTACACTCTTGGAGTCCAGGAAACTTGGAAAGTTTCTCCTGTTGTTCTGAGGGGTCTGAGACCCACCCCGAGCACCCCAGGGGGACACAGCCTTTGATCTGTGCCCCTGGAAAAAACTTCCAACACTCCTGGAGGAATTGAAAATATCGAAAGTGTGACACAAATTGGAGTTTAGTTTATCACAAGATGAAAATTTATAGTATAAAGTTTTGTAGTATATAAGTATATAGAGGCAAGATGGAGACTTTAGAACATTGTCCCTGGGTCCTTCTTTCTCCTTCTTCCCTCTCCATGTTCCACTCTGAAGAAGGCACAGAATGATTGGTAGAATAAGTTAGAGATAAAAGAAATGTGTTAAAAAATTTGATAGTTATTAGTACAAAATAAAAAATATCATATGCTGCAGTTAATTATTAGATAAAAAAGTTTTCAAAACATGCTGCACACAAAAACTAACAACCATTGTAGCTCTGAATCTACAACAACAAGCCAGGCACAGGCTTCTCTGAGAATGTGATAAAAAAACTAACAAACCACCCAAAAAACTAAACAAGAATGGTTCGACTCCTTTCTTAATCTAATATTAGACTTCAATAACGAAAAATAAACTTCACATCCAGAAGCATTTACACTACACATGCCTTGGTTTTCACTAAATGAGGAGTACTGCTAATATTAGTGCAAAGCTGCATGGATCTTTCCAGGGTGCAACCTCAATTTTCACTATCAGACCATTCACACATCAAGTTCATCTTCCTTGCTGTTAGTGGCAGCTATTCCCTAACATCACCAACGAAATTAAAGGAAACCATTTGCAGGATAAGATGTTAAAAATCAAGATTTCTTGACAAATCCACTGCACTTTGAGACAAGCTGGTACATTTTCATTACTATCCTTTGGGGAATGGTTTTATTTTTTTAATCAAAATCTTGGATTACTTTGTACTGATAAAAACTATGACTCCCTGCCCTACTTTAGAGAACACATCAATTCTTCCAATTGTTGCTGTTTGTTGGGGTTTTTTCTCCATCCTTAGTGTTATTATAAAAATAAATAGATTTCTGAATTATTTTTTTAAGTCAACAAACCTATTTTCAGCCACTCCCGCACTGCCTTTTATTATCTGCCTCCTGTTGCCTTAGGCAACCTATTTTTGTATTCAGATTTAACATCATAATAGATCTTATCTAACTGTTTTCTTAAGGAACTTTTATGCTGCATCTGCTGGGCTGGAATGTCCAAAAATACTTCTGTAAGAAGTGCCAACACTTATTTAGAGCCTGCAGGGAATCTGTGTCTCTTTTTGGGGCATTTTGGAACACAGCACCTGTGGATGCCATTTCCTGGGGTTTTGCTGTGTTCACTGTGCAGGTGAACTCTTAAATATTTTTTTTACTCTAAAAGTCAACTTTTAAAACATCTCCCACTGCAATTTCTTTCCTGATCATCCCCCCGGGGTCTGATGCAGCTTTGTCACTGCACAGGAACCAAGTTTGACATTGATTTCACCAAGGCCTTCGGGAGAGCTGCAGGCACAAAAGAAATTTGCTGCTAAAATATTTTAAGTAGAACATTTACACAGCAAATGAAAATAACAGCATCAAACCCAATTTTTCTCTTTTGGGCAACATCACAGAGTATGTCTGGATGCCTGGATTCAGAATTTGTGTAGTATTTGTCAATATTAGATACATTGGAAACAAAGCAGTAAATTATAGAGTGTGATATGGAAAGAAAGGGGCTTTAGCACATTTCCTTATATTAGAAAATACATTTCCAAATATTGAATTTAAATCAGCTCTAGGCAGCTGAAGTAATATCAGAGGTAATAAATATAATGAGTCGAAGTCTGCTAAAGCCATCAAGGCTGCAGCCTTAAAAACATAGAGTGTAAAAATATTCACATTTTAGTCTTTCTTATTATATTCTGGGTGACATCATGATGTAGTGCATGGCAGCTGGATTAAGTGCTAATGGAACTTACTCAAAAAAGAGTTTGAAAATCTGCTTCTTCTTTGGAAAAGCTCACTCCAGTCTATATTAAAGCAATACAAAGATTTTCAGGGTGAGATTCCATCTGACAGAGAAGGCAGAAGAGAAGGAGGAAGACAAAAGGGCCACAACCTGAATTAAAAAATATAAAGAAATTGATTCCTAGTAACACTTTGTGGGCAAGGAATAAAGGAGGAGCCATCCTACTGGAAAGTGCTTTACCAAATCCTGTGAATCTGCCATATTTTTAGGCCCGTGCCTGATCAAGTTGATTTTTTTGTTGTTGTTTCTTTCCAATCCCTTGTAAAGAATGATTTGCATCCACTGAAGTTTTCATTCATCAACATCCACACCACATAACTTCTCATTTTCAATTGGCTCTCACTCAGTTTTTCAAATCTAGATCAAAGTAAAATCCAGACAGAGAAAGAAAAAAAGAAAAGGAAAACAACCTTGTCCTTAAACTTAGAGATGAAACCGAATTTTGATGTTAGACAAGATGTTACTTTGCAGTTTCATTTCCTATTGAATTTCTTTCTAAAATGACCACGTTAGGACTCTACTTTTTTAGGGCTCTGCTTTTACAAGTTCTCTGCCCTTGTAGAACCACGTGGATTTATTTCACATGGATTTATAAAGCTGGATTAGAGTAGGTTCACAGGAGGATACAGGAACAGGTTTTTGCACCGGTTTGGGTTCACCTGGGATTCCAACAGGCTGAAATGTGGGGTTCAAAGCACTTTTGAGTGGTGCCTTCCAAATTCGGTTTGGGAGAGATCCAGGCACAAAAACCCTTCATCCTTTGGAGGTGGGACACTCAGAACTCAGCTCTTTGGAGAGCTCCTTTGAAGCAAGGCCAGGATTTAGGGCTGGAATTAACCCAGAACTGGGGCAGATTTAGGCAGAACTTGCACCCAGTTGAGAGCAGTGTGCAGGATGCTAGGAGGTGGAGTTATTCCTTGCTGCTTCCTTAATTCCCAGTCTCCAGCAGGAGGAGGGAGTGAAGGAGGAAGTCACGGTGGTCTGATCCTCCCTGCTAGATGTAAATGTAAATGTAAGTGTAAATGTAAATGTAAATGTAAATGCAAATGCACTTTCTCCCAGGCATCTTTTTGTTTAGAGCAAAGGTTGGTCTTGCACAGAAACAGATAAAACCTGGTTGCATCTGCTCGTGGATTTAATAAGGGATAGCAGAACAAGAGTAAGGATAAAACCCTGGATATAAATAATACATTAAATTGCTTTCCGTCCTTATTCCCTACTTTTTTGACTTGTTGCTGCAACAGAAAAAACCCCAGCATTTTTCGAAGATATACTTTTGATTTTAGGCCACATCTCTGCCCATCTCAGAATTAACATTTTCTTTGCTTGTGTACTGGGAGCTCTTTTCCTTTCATGATTTTTTTTTTTTTTTTTTGGTACAATTAGAGACAAGGGAAAAATGAGGAATTCTGTTCTGTAAAACTTGTCCTTTAGTGAGAAGTTCTGCTGCTTATTCCTGAATTACTTTAACAAATAAGTGTTCTTTTTGGACTAGACCTTCCACTGACATAAATAAGAGCATAATTCCACATGCCATATTCTTATTCAGCAAATATATCCTTTCCTTGCTTTAATTTCAGCACCAGGTGAGCTCACATGTAACTTTTTACTGGATTTCAATTTAATTCTGCTCCATCCAGTGGAAGTCCAAAGGTATCCAGTCACTTTTTCCAGGCCACTGATCCACGTGCATGTTTTCTGCCTTACCCTGCTTGAGCTTTCCATCCCCAGGAAGCTCCATGGCAACCCAGGGTATGGAAACAGATGTGAGGTCACACGGAGCCTATGGAGTGAAACCTGAAGACAATGGAAAAAATTCTTTCAATACACTCTGGCAATTGGTGCAGCTTCATGTATAAAAAGCTTTAAAGTTGTTTCATGCAAAAGTTCACTGCTGTTAAATGGTTATTTAAAGTTGCAGTCCAGCTTTTTTTAGTGTGGTGCTTCAGAGTACTTCTGACCTCCCCTTCTTCTTCCTCCCTCTGGGATTCTAAATTCATTCAAGAATCTCCTAAATTCATTTAAAAATCCCCTAAATCCATTTAAAAATGGTTTGTTTAGGAAAACTGCAGTTGGCTCCAGCAAGCTGCCTTCACTTAAAAAGAAATGAGGAAAAGTTTCAGCAGCAGTTCAGTTTTACCACAGAGATAACAGAGCTCAGATCACACCAAGCACTTTTCTAAAGAAGCTGTGCATTATTTCATTATTTCATCATGCAGGTGCTTTGAGGGCCTCAATGCAAGATCTCTTTCCATTCAGAATATTCAGAAATGTAAAATGAGTTTTGATGTTACCACTCTTGGAGCCTGTGAGTCACATGTCAAACTTAATTTCCATCCTGTGTGGTGGCCAACAAAGCTCCTTCCCACCTGCAGCAGGATTTAATTTCCTAAAATTTCTTTTTTTTTACGCAAAGGTAGTCTGAGTTTAAATTTAAATTTTAGTGTTCTGTACATTCCTGTGCCTATATGTTAAATTGCCTGTACAGAAAAGACTAATATTTGCCTATCTGCAGTTTCAACACAAACATCAGCGATTTTATCTTTCTTCTGGGATGCTTTGATATACGATGAGGCTTTTTTTCCACCTGAGGTTACAGGTGTGTTTACATAATACTTTCCTAAAATCTTTAGCAACTTTAAAAAGTTTTAGGCAGAATCAAACACCTGTTCTTTAAACCAAACAATGTGCCAATTGTATGGCTGGAGCCTTGCATTTTAGATTTCCAAAAGAGTGTTGTAGGTCAATAGAGAAAGAATAATTGGATCCGGGTGGAATTTTTGTAGATCAAAAATACCAGAAAAAGTATTTTACCCTAAAAGGTGCAACAGGCATTGTTGTTAAACCTGTAACTGTTCATGTCAGGGACAACCAGTTCCTCTCAAAAGAGGTTTAACTGTTTAAATATAATATATTAATGCTTCTGGTCCCTCTGAGACCCTGCCAGAGCCCCTAAATGTGGTGTTGTCCCCACAAATGTTTCTTTTCTCTTCACTGACATCCCAATAAGGGGAAATTGTTGTCCCATTCATGGTGGCTGTAAGCAATAACAAAATGCTGCCCTTCTCACCTTGTTTTCAAAAGAGTAATGAAGAATTGTCTTGGTAAGGCACAGAGGCTGTTTCTCCAGGAGCTGTTTCAAGAGATGGCTGCTCAAAGCCTGCACAGCATCTCTGCCATCAGGGCAGAAGGACTGTGAGGATGTCCTTGCACTGCAGCACCTCCTAATCCTGAAAAAATGGCAGAAATAAAGGAGCAGCACCTCCTAATCCTGAAAAAATGGCACAAATAAAGGAGCAGCACCTCCTAATCCTGAAAAAATGGCAGAAATAAAGGAGCTCCAGTGCTTTTTGTGGGCTGGGATGAGGGCTCTGAGCCCCTTGCCCAGCACAGAGGCAATGACAGAGGAGCCATCCAGCTTCCCACTCCTGCTTCTACAAACTAGAGGCAACACTTTGAGAGCCCTCAGATAAATCTGGAATTAGAGGAAATTACTGATGTGCAAGTTAAAAACACTTAGAGGAAGTGTGACTGATACAAATCAATGATGTGAAACCAGAATAAACAACCCTGGGGTTTTGTCCCTGTGGGGGGAGTTGGGAGATGCTGATCTCTTAGGAATTCCTCCTGTGTCCCTTCTGTATTCAAACAAATTTAAGGCTGTAGAGAATTGGCAAAAGAGTATCTCAGAGAACTCCTCACAGCAAGGTTAGGCCTCCTGGAACAGTTGGACAGCCAGGGCAGCTCCTGACTCCTTGTCTGAGTTTCACCTGCACAAATAAGGATGAGCCCAGATTCAAATCCCTGCAGCCACTGGAGTGTGAGGTGATGAAAAGGAACAGATTATTTTGTCAAAACGTGGAGCTTCTGTAGCAGACCTTTGCTAAGCCCCAGAAACCTCTAAATTAGCTGCTGGATGTTTCAGAAGTGTCCACATGTACCCAATATTGTCAGGCTGTGAATAGACTTCCTAAAGCCTCAGCTGTTTATGCTTTCCATGAATGGCAAACAAATGTGCAGCTCTGTCACCCTGAGATCTCAGCCTGGGCTAAGCTGCTCAAGATGTCCTGAGCAGGAGCTGCGTGGGAAAGTCATGAAAATCCTGGGAATGGATGGAGAGATTTATTTCCTGGAAGGATATGTGTCAAAATATGTAAGGGAGGCTCAGGATAATTCCTGCCCAGTGCTCAGAAAGGGCTCGGGAAGGCACAGCTCTCAGAGAGCATCACCTGCAAAGGGCTGGGGGAAAACTCGAAAAAACCAGCAGTTTATTCAGGAAATACTCCTTATCAGGTTTCAGGCTTTAAGGGGTGTAGGGAACTGAGCATGGATTCCTCAGTCCTGAGCCCCACAGGAGTGGGACAAACACTGGGAGTTTTGTACAGCAAAAATAAAACAGAGCACTTTTGCTTTTTCAAAACTAGGGTTGCACTCCTTTTTCCTCTTTTTTGTTTTGGAAAGATGCTGTAGGCACTCATGGAACTGATGAAGTGCTATCTGCTACTGAAATTGCCCTTTGCTTCCACTGTCAAACTCTTTTCTGTTCATAGCTTTGTTGATATTATTCTGGTGTCACATGTCCAGGTTTCCATGTAAAAATTTTATTTCACTAACTTACGAGGGAGTACAAGAGAATGGTTGAAGTGTGGGATACAACTGCTAGGAGGACAAAGGAAATACCTCTTGAGCTTAAAAAAATGTCCTCATATATTTTTCATTGGGAAAAATTGTTGCTTTTTCTTGTTTAAGAATGAAACCCCAAAGTTTTCCAAAGAGGGGCTATCCCAGAGAGCCTTTTGGTGTTGGTTTGTTGGTGAGGTTGTTTGTTATGCTGTGCCATGTGCATGAAAATCCTGTTTCTTACGATTTTCTTAGGTGAAAAGAGAATGTACTTGCTGTTTGTAAATCATTAGACCAATAAAAGTAGAGATTTGTCAGCTTAGAGACTCAGGAAGCCCAAGAAAGATGAATTTATCCTGATCCTGAACTCATGTTACCAGAAAATAATTGCTAACCCAGTCGACATGGACAAGTTTCTTGAACCAAAATTGTCGTATACAAACGCAAACTGGCCATAAAATGGAAAGTGAAAGCATTCTCAGCATTCCGGAGAGTTTAGCAATGGCTTTTATTCCTTCATCAGCCTGGTACCAGAGAGCACCAAGTGATGTCATGAAGGCTTGGGGGGAAAAAAAAACAAGAATAAAATCATTGTTGAATCTGTACAAGTGTTCAAGCCCACTAAAATTCAACCAAAAACAAAAGAGAGAGAAAAACAACTACTTGTGATCCGTGGAGTGGTGACATTTTCTACTTAATCTGCTTCTGTCACTCTCTTTTCTCTCTCCCACCACCACATCTTTTTCTATTTCTCTCTCTCTCTCAATCTTTCGCATCCACTATTAAATAAAATCCCCACTATTGAGTTCATTTGCACCTCGATTCAGGCAGAGACACCTCTCTAAAAATCTCAGTGGGTGGAAATGCACACCTAGACAGCAGAGATCAGCACTGATGGCAAACCCAAACCTTTCCCCTCACATCTCACACGTGGATGGCCTCTGTGGTTTATTTTTCCTCAAGGCTCTTACTTACACGTTGGAAATGCTGGGAAAGAATTGCAATCCTATTAGCACACATGGCCATTGATTGAGCAGCTCTGTGCCCGAAATGGTGACTCAGACACACAATATTTATTTGTCTGTGTTGACGCCAAATATTTGCTCTGGCAGCCAAGAGAGCAACAGCCCAGAACATCCATTCCCCAACTCTGTGGTTGCTTTTGTNATACACAATTTTCATCTGCTCTGCTTTTCAATACATTACCTAACTATTGGAGGCATCATATTTTCCATGTTCCTGTTTTTCCATTATTTTGTTCCCATCTTGCCTAATTCATTCTACCCATGCTAATTCACCCCTGTTACTTTCCATCATCCTAATTCAATATCAGTATAATTCTGAATTATGATGACATGAAAGTTAGAATGGTAAATTTAAGGCACATCTTTATAGGTGATAATGTCTCACTACTTTTGACTTTTTCTCTTTTTTTGCTTTTAAGTTCCCTCAATGCATCAACATAATCCCCACACCTAGAATTTATAATGAATTTTTAAATAAACCAACATTGTTTAGGGCGTTAAATACATTTAAATCCTAAAAATATTTTGCTTCATCTTCTTTACATAAATGCTGTTTATTATTCCTTCTATTTAAAGTCTCTCTTAAACTGCTTTTCTCTTCATGTGTGTTTGAGTTCTGTTGATATTCAGTTAATTAAGATTGTGTCAACATGCAACAAAGCGCTTTAGGTAATTTTATTTTGTTATCCACCCTTTAATATTTAAATAAACATCAGCTTTGTTGGTGCAGCAAGAGTTGCTCTGGAGGGAGTTTGGATGTTTTCTGTATCAGTTTTCATTTTGTTTCAGTTACAACTGGAACAATGGAAAGCTGTGACTTTAATCCATTTATTCCCTTTGGCTACGCCTCGAAAAGATTCTGCCCTATAAAAATTGGAGACAAAATAAGGAAAACTTACTGCATTCTGAGGTTAAATTTTTCTTTTGGCTGGGTTTGCTTCAGAAAAAAAAATCCATGGCATGGCACTGAACTGTAAAGGCTTCAATGAATGTTCACTCTGATTCACAAATTAAATATTTGAGATCTAATTCACTGCAGAATAACAGGTCAGGGGAATAAATCAGCAAGATAAAATCACCTGAGACACTGAAATCTCTGCTCAGGGGTGGTGACTGAGCTGTGGCTGAGGGCAAAGAGGGCTGGAAACACAAAGTTTGCTGCAGCCCTGCCCTGGACAAGAACCATTGGCATTTTTGTGTGTTAAAAAATCCCAAATTTGGGACCCCGGCAGAACCCCAGGGCGCAGAAAAGTCCTATTTCTGTGTGTTCTATGGGATCCTCACCATGGGCTGCTGAGAAGAGCTCTGGGGAAGGGAGAGGAGCAAGTTTGGAGGTGACAAAGTTCTGTGGTGACAGCTTTAGAAGTGACAAGTGCTGTGGTTCAACCCTGACAGCAACTCAAACATCATTAACACCACTCTCATCCCAAACCCAGACCAGACCAGCTTCCAAGGAGAGAATTAATTACCTCAGCCAGATCTGAGGAGTCAGGGAATTTTGTCAGAAGGTGGTGCAATGGCCATCAAGGAGGGAAATATATTCACTGCTTACATCAGCAGGCAACCTCAATAATTCCAGGGAAATCTTGCTCTGTGTGGGAAGGATTTTGCTCAGGACTTCTGGATGCACCCTCCTTGCTTGAAAGACTAAAGAATGAGCATATAATTTGTGCTTTTAATGCCAAAATGGGTTCCCAATATTTATCTCAAGTTCAGATATTTCAGGTATTTCAACTCCAATCCATTTTAACAAGTATGGATCCTTTTGTTTTCTGTCAGTACCCAGGGGATTTATAGGACTAAGTCCTCCCACTAAAGAAACTCACACAGAGATCTTTCTCAGTCATCAAAACTTGGCTGGAGCCTAAAACTGCTTGCCAAATGTAGGCTATCTGTGCAATTCAAGGATTAAAATCCTTTATTCCACTTTTTCTTTAATTATTCTTTTTCTTGGTTCATCAAAAGCTACAAATGTGTTTACTAGGATAGAATCTCCACAAAAACAATGTTTGTTACTTGAATATTACATTCTCAGAAATCAGTGCCATGAAAAGAAGGCATTTTTAATTTGATAATCTCAGACCAAGCAACATTTTTGAACAGGTTTATTAAAGGCACCAAGCACAAACTCCACAATATAACCAAACCTTGATTACCTTTTGAATTAGATCCTGTTTTATTGGAAAACTCAGGTAATCTTCTCAAAATCTTCATTAAAAATGAAGAGATTTTGATATATCTACGTCTGTTTAAGAGATGGAGATTTTCTCCAGAGGTTCAGCCTATCATGAGACTGTAGAGATTTAGATGATTTATTCCCAAAAGGAAAACAGCCATAGGGAATAAATCTATATGAACTTCTGCTCGTGTCAAACATGGTCCTTCCCACAGTACAGGATCTGTTTGTTTGTGCTGTGGGCTCTGGAGCACAGTTTCATACAAATAAAAAAATAAAAGCTGCCATTCTTGCTAGAAATTCTGCCAGTCTGGTGTTCCACCTTGGGGAAAAAACTCCTGTCTGTAAGGACAAAAAGGAACAAAATACGTTCTGGGAGACTGCTGGCACATGGGCTGATCTTACTGAGGGAAAGCAGCAAAGGATGGAGACACATAAAAGAGTTAAATGATTGTTTTTCTCTTGTTCCAAACAGCAAACAGAGCTGGAACAGAGATGCTGCGTGTCTGGCAGGGTCCCCCCTGCCCTATGATTTTTTTGGCAGGCTAATTGAGACAGCTGACATCAATGGCAGGTCGGGGACACACAAAAGACGAGCTCTGAATCTTGGCAGCCCAAGCCGCAGGCGGGACATGGACATTTCGGGTTTAATTAGTGAAATAAAGTAGCAAAGTGCTCATTTTCCCCAGAGAACCTCGGAGTGAGGCCTTATCAGATCATTGTTGGAGCTTGTGTCACTGCTCGCCGTCTGAAAGGCTGATGATGCTTTTGTGGGCAAGCCTCTGCCCCTGGGAACTTCTGAATTCCCCCAGGAACATCACTGGTGTGAAAGAGAACTCCTGATTTGTGTTCTCAAGGAGGTTGCAGGGAAAGTCTTTCTGGAGATTCATTTCTAAAGAAAGCCAAGCAGATAAAGAACCAGCTCCCACTCACATGTGCTCTTGGTCACCCTTCTCTTTGNAAGCTTGGGCAAATTCCATCCTTGCCTGGCTTCTGCTTGGGCAATTGATGCTGATATCAAAGTGGGAAGAACTCGGGAGCTGGCATTGTCCATTTTGGGATGCACTGAGGCAGGAGCCTCTGGAGCCCAGAGTGTGACCTCTGAAGGCCTTTCCAATCAATCCCTCCTTTATTCCTTTATTCCTGTCTGCTCTCTGTTTTTTGGTAACCATTTAAGGCATCACACCCACTTTAAAGCACTGATTTTTAACAGGAGGAGCTTTTACAGAACCAAAGGGTTCTGTTGAAAGTTTAGGGTTCTTTCCCAGCCTTTCTGCCAAACCCACTCTCACTGTTCAGTGCCATTCTGCTCTCAGGAGTTATCTGTGGCCAGCAGCAGCAATCCATCAGCTGTCTCCAAGCTGTCCTCTGCCTTAGAAAGTCACATTTCTGAGAGTTTATAGACTGATGTCCATTTCCTTCCTTTTTTCCCCCCAACAAATGACTGTATTAGCCCACACAGTTGATTTCCTGCTCACAACAGAGTCGTGATGATGTGATATTTTGTTTTAGATGATATTTCCTAGGTGTATAGAGAGAGCCAGAATGGGCCTGCAGACAAAGATAAACCATACCAAAACTGACATAAAAAGTGTTCCAATTTTAATAGAGAAAAAGAAATGTGGTAAATTATAGCTGCTGCATTAATACTTACAGCAGACAATACATTTACTTTTATATTTAGAAGTCAATGAAGCAAAAGATGGAGCAATTCTTTCAGAAAATCAGCAAAAAATGGGCTTGGCTGCTGAAAGGAGTCATGAAAATTGCACTGCTGGTAAAAAAAAAAGTGAATTTTTTTCCACAAAAATCATTATCTCGTGTTCTTAGAAATATTTTAGTTTAAAATACTAATATCATAAAACATTGTATGAGAATCATGTGTTTTTATGTGTGAAGCAGCCAGAGCTGTTTGTTTCTTGGGAATGGCTGTCTCGGGGAATGTCTGCAGGAATTCTCCAGGTGGCACCAGGAAATCAATTTATTTTGCAAAAAATTATGTGTAGAACCTAGTTTGAGCCACAATCAATAAGAGTAAACACGGACTTGAACTCTCAATTTTCACTGATAAGAAATGCAAATTGGATTATTAATATATATAAATTGAATTAGCTGAGCCAGGAATTAACCAGAGAGAGATGAGAGAAGGAAAAGGTGCACGGGTGCCAAGCATTCTCTTGCTGTGGGACAAACACAGAGTTTTCCCATAAACTGCTGAATTATCTGGCCTTGAAAAGGCAGTTTCATTTATAGCTGGGCCACAATACCTTCATCTCTGCAGCCCTGACAGCCAAGTGATCTTTGGGTTGGGGTTATTGGCTGCTGCACCTCTGAACGCCCTCAGTTATTTCTGCTTATTTTCTGCTCTGTGCCCTCCTCTGACAGATACAGAAATGACATTACCGTGCCTCCTCCTGCCTGCCTGCCCTCAAAACGCTGTCCTCTGGGGTTTTTTAACCAGGAAAGGCAATGTTTTACCAGCAGGACCATTCCCAGGTTACAGGTCAGTGATTTGGACGTCTCCGAATTGCTCCCACGGTGGAGTGCGTGACCTGCCCGGGTGCTCGTGTGAGACAGCTCAGAACTGAGGTTAAACTTTAATTAAACACCCCTAACTTGGTGTTTGACCTCAAATCGATGAGGTTCTGCTTCTGTGGGAATAAAGCAAGTGTCTTCTGCAGCTTTATCTTCATTCTCAATAACTGCTGTGGACAAAGAGAGGTATTTTTAATAGTAGCGAGCGCTACTATTGCTAAACACTGACAGCTTTCACAGGAGGAGAAAAATCTAAATCTAACTAAAATTATGAATGTTTCGCCATCTCTCCCTGCACCCAGTGAGTGTGTGTAGGGTGCAGCAAAAGTAGAAACCAGGAGTAACCTGTTTTGGCCTGATCTGGGTGCATACAGGGCTTGCATTTAGAGATCAAGCTAAGGAAGGAACACATTGGGCTTCTATGCTGATGGTCTGAGGAGAAAAATTTGGCCTAAATTTCCCATTATTTTTGGTTAGTGTGGTAAGAATACTCACATGGAATAGAGCATGACTTGGTGGTGGTTTGAGATACATGTTAAAAAATGGATATGTGCAGCCAAAATACAGCTCAGCGTTCATTGTCTGTTTACTTGTTCTTGTAACAGTAATTCAGCTATGGGGATACACTGAAGACACTGTTTAAAAATAGTGTTAATAACCAAAATACAATATTCTGGCTATGTATATACATAATATAGTATGTATTGGGGCTCATTGCTCTAGTATCAGATTGCATTTAGATACAGGAGAAATGGAAGAATTGGAAAAATACCTCATAATTTTAAGGGGTATTTTTAGCCCTGCGTTTGCCTGTTAATGACCAATGTGTGCAGAACTAGGTTTCTGCAGGCTGCATACTCTTAATTGCTCAAAATTCTTTGGCAAATACCTCGTGAAAATGTATTTTGGTCAATTGTGACCCTCAGAAATGGGAAGGTTTACAATTGGGTATGAATCACTTGATGCCGCTTTTTTTAAGTTTTAATTATGGAGTCTCTCATCATAATTTGTCCTTGATAGCAGGCTATGGTGGAATTATTACCCTGTAATTTGCAGTAAACATGATCAGCAGCAGAGGAATCTCTGAAACCACCACCTCCCTCCATTCATGAATGAAAACCCAAGCTAGCTAGGAAATGCAAGATCAAACATCTGCGGAGCAGACTTTGTGCTGCATCCTCCTAAACTGTGTTTTGTACCAGCACTGAGCAAACCACATGAGCTTGATGTTATGTAACCTCATAAAAATGCAAGAAATAACACATATCGCCCATGTAGAAGTGGTGGCAAGCACCAGTTAAACCTCTCTTTAAAGGATGTTTAAATTATTGTGCTGGATGTTAAGAATCTGCTCTGTGTCCCATCATTGGCTTATTGACAATAAAGCAAGCTGACTGCAAGGTGACACTTTCAAAGGTTTATTAGATCATCCTTCAGGGACCTATTTCAGCCTGCTCTTAAACAAATGAATGTTCATCAGGCCACTCAAAAAAAGAGGTTTTTCCTCACTGGCCTACTTCCAGTTTTATATTGTCTTTATCCTTTGAATCTTCTGCAATATGTCTGAGATCTAGAGGAGGATTTTTGTGACAGGATGCCAAGAACAGCTGTGAAGGGACTGGGAAGCAACAGACTGCTGTCAGTGTGGCTGCTGAAGGGAAAGGGCAGGGCTCTTGTTTTCTCCATGGTCCTCTCATGCCAAGGAGCAGGGATGTTAGGATTAAGGATTGACAGAGCTGGAGTTGTTAGGAACCATCTTAACTGCAAGGAAATTTTCAAGTTTAGTTTCTCTTCCTAAGGTTTGTGATGAACAATTTTGGGGTCATGTCGGCTGAGCTGACTGTGATGCCTTAAGTGGCTACCAAAAAACAGAGCTCAATAAAGGAGGGATTGATTGGAAAGGCCTTCAGAGGTCACACTCTGGGCTCCAGAGGCTCCTGCCTCAGTGCATCCCAAAATGGACAATGACAGCTCCCGAGTTCTTCCCACTTTGATATCAGCATCAATTCCCAAGCAGAAGCCAGGCAAGGATGGAATTTGCCCAAGCTTGCCCCCCTGTCCCCAAGATGAAGGTTTGCAGTTGTTGGGCCCAGGAGGGTCTGGGTGTCCTTGGAGAGCGAGCTGGAGAGGCTTTGTTATGTCAGTGTGAGCATGAGAGAACAGCACTGAACGAGCTCCAGGGAGCTGCAGAGTTACACTGGGCACTGCAGGGCTGGGAACAGAGAAAAGTTCAAACCTAATTTTTAAAAACTGCAATCCAAGGATCTGATGCAGAGGCAGGAGGCGACACATTCCCAGCAGCAGGAGCTGCAGAAGGGTCACTGGGTTTGCTTTGTGGAACAGATGCCATTTGCAAGAAAGGATGGATGGTTGGGGTAAATCTCTCTGACAAGAAAATTTGGGTGAAAGGATGAGATGGAGAGCTTGGTGGAGTACCTAGAAAAAATAATAAATCAAAGCACACAGCCCCATCTCCAAGGTGCATTAATGAGCTCATTTACTTGCTGGGGAAATTGCCCGTGGAGACAAGTTTATGTAAATAGTTGTTATCTTTTTTAAACGTTGCCAAAGGCTGGGGGGAAAAAACATCAACTCCATTTGGGTTTGCAATTAGAAGTGAACTGCTGGAATTACCATCACTGAACTTGTTGAGTTCTGAGAGACAGGGGTGATTTTTGGGGTATCCTTTGCAGGGCCAGGAGCTGGATTTGGTGATATCCTTCCCAACCCAGGGTGTTCTGTAATTCTGATTCTAAATGAGTAGATGCACTCAAAAAAATGCACTCAAAAAAATGCACTCCTTGCAGTGCCTGAATGTCTGAATGCAGCTGCTGCAGGGTCAGAAGTGGTGGCAAGAGCCCCAAAAGGCACAGAACAGCACATGGATGGTCAGGTGAATCTGCCACAGGAGGAAACTCCTCCTACCCACAAATGAGTTATTTTAAACCCTCCCTGCACTTTGTGGTGGCTTTTGTCTCATTTCTACAGATATCCCTCCGTGTCTGGGATTTTTGGGGACCTCTGATAGACATTTAAATACCAAAAATACTCATTTAAGTGGCTGACTGTACAGACATTGCCCTTGAATTGCAAATGGGTGATGATTGTTTGCATAGCTGCTGGGTAGGAAACAGACATCAGGAGCATTATTTTGTCCAGGATATTGCTTGTAGCTCACTCAAATAAAGAGTTTTACCAAAGAAAAAGGAAAAAATTTAAAAAAAAAGGAGGAGGGAAGCTTTGGAGAGAGACAAAGGAAAACACAAGGCTCCTGTAGGGAGTTTTTCCTGGAAATCTTTAATAAGTTGATGTGTTCTAAGTAGCAAAGAGAATTCTCTTCTTCCCCCAAATGGAGAAGTGTGCAGAATTTTAAGGGCTCTGCCCAAAGGACAGAAAGGGGGAATTGTTTCTGCAGACAGATGTTAGAGAGGTAGCAGAGCAGAGAGAACAAGAAAGGACAGAGGACACAAACAGAAACAGGGAGAAAAAAAATATCAATAGAAATAGATAAGGAAAATATTTATAGACACTACTATGGCAACAAAAAAATAGGCTGGAGCCAAGGCAGTAATAATATGTCTGGGAAAATAATGCATGATATCCAATCAAAGGAAGAAGAATGACTGAAAGAATTAAAGGTGCATGAAGAGGAAATTTAGAATTTCTTGGCTTGAAACACAGGAAAAATCCCTCAGATTTATCATTTTTATGTAGCAGTAATATGGCTATCAAACTCTATGTGATGATAATGAAAATTCCAAGTGATAAACCTGATTTATATTTTTGTTTTCCTGTACTGCCAGCCAGTTAAGGTCTTCTAACTTCTTTGCAAATCTCAGCTGACTTCTCTATCCTCTGTGTAGTGAAATAAAATTATCTCTGGCCTAAAAACATGACACTTTTTAATTTTATTTTTTTTTAAAGAGCACAGGTATTAAAAAGAAAAAAATTAGAAATTACTTGTGGCTTAACTATGTTTCAGCTGCACAGTGCTGATAAATTATGATAACAAAGTGCAATATAACACATTTAATATCATGAGTGACATGAAAGTATTGTGTGATTTCAGATATTTAGCACCAAGAGGGGAAATTCTTTGTCCCTTGCTGCTCTTCTCTGGTGCCAGGTATCTAAAATTTCACAGTTGGAGTAAGATTGAGGATTTGGCAGTCAGGCAGCACTTCAGGGGATTTTTGAATGTGGATTATCCTATCAACATCATTGTCAAAATTTAGTGACAGCTGGATAATTTCTGATACACCTGAACTGTGTTTTATATACCCAGCATGAAATGAACCTTTTGTGGAGGAATTCTATTGCAATGTTTGCTTCTCTTTTTTATTATTAAATTCATATTCGTTTACATTTTCCAGTTAGAGCCAGGTGAGAGGCAGACTTGCCAAAATACATAAAAGTTTGGGTTCTTCTGGTATTTTTGGCCTCATTTGTCCTATTTTGGCACTTTAGCTTGGCTGTAATGGATTTACATTTCTGTCCTTAAACATTTCTGTGGTTTTTCTCCCAATTTGCAATCCTTCTACGTTTTGGACCACTTGTTCTTCTCTCAGGATTTGTCCACCTCTGATTGGCTTTCTTTCCACAGCATCTCACATTACATACAACATGAAGATATAATAAATACCAATTCACTATAAAAATATATACAGAGGGGGGAAAAAAAATAAAATAAAAATCATTCTTGCCATAGTTTCCTTCCTTCTGTGCCCTGTGTCCCCTGGGTGACTCTCAGCTCCTCCCCAGCAGCTCAGATCTGATGAGGCACTCTCGCAGAAGGATTCCTTTCAAAGCCCAGCTGTTTGTTTTGGCACATCCCAGGAGCAGGAATGTGGTGCTCAGGAGAGGAAGGAGGAACCACATCACAGGGCTGAGCAGAAGGGCAGCCCTGCAAGGCAATCCCTGCCTCCCCCCACACTCACAATTTACCTTGCAAACTCTCTTGGAGGTAAGGCTGAGGAGCAGCATGAAGAACAGAACCCCAAAAATACAGAATATCTTCTCCTAAATGTTACCCTGATCATTTTAGGAAAGACTTGTGAACAATACTTTTATAAATTTTGGTATTTAAGAGATTTCAACTGACAATCAAAAGACTTTTTAGTCTGGTCTATGCTGGAGCCTTTTAACTCAGTGCTCCACATTCTGTGTTTTTCATATAAAGTAAACAGGGAAATCTATTTTTCAGAATGATTTTGCTAGTATGCTTTAAAATTTCAAGGCAGAAGCAAAGGGAAGAAGGCTGTGGAAATGTTGGTAATTTTGCTGTTTCAAATTCTCCACAATGTTCAGTTTTTAGCCTGTCAAAATGTCTGTGTATCATATACATATATACACACAAAGAATTTCTTGTGCTGTCTGGATACAGAACTGGATAAAAAAATAAGAATTTGTTTTAGAAGCCTAAGTTTGAAAGCAGTCTAGATCTCAAAAATTACATTGTGAGGGACCCAAACCCCTTGCAGCATATACAATACATGTCAGATAATCCACATTGGGTGAGACCAAGGACAAAATGAAAATATCTACAAAGACACCACCAGAAATAGCTACAAAAAATGCAGTTGATCTTAGAACACAATTTGAGGTTTGTTCTTCAGTTATTTCCTTGAGCCACTGCAGTGGTAGTGCCATCTATAATGAAAATTCTTCAAGGTACACAGAAGTTAGAGGGAGTCAGTGCCTTTTTCTCAATTTTCTATATTTCTATACTCCCCTGTGAGAGGTGTATTTACCTCTCACCACAGGTTGTACTTGCCAAGGTGTAAACATGGCACTGCATTGCTCCATTTGCACACAAGGACTGGGATATGGTCTGCAATTATTCTCTTTATCATCTCTGATTTATAGAATTATAGTCTCTGATTGGAATTACAGTCCCTGATTTATTCTCCTAAAGATCTGATCTTTTCACAAAGATCAGTGTCACTCCTTTGAGTCTTCCACAGAAGTTAGAGGGAGACTTTTTCTCAATTTTCTGTATTTCTGTACTCCTGTGAGAGGTGTATTTACCTCTCACCACAGGTTGTACTTGCCAAGGTGTAAACATGGCACTGCATTGCTCCATTTGCACACAAGGACTGGGATATGGTCTGCAATTATTCTCTTTATTGTCTCTGATTTATAGTATTCCAGTCTCTGATTGGAATTACAGTCCCTGATTTATTGTCCTAAAGATCTAATCTTTTCACAAAGATCAGTGTCACTCCTTTGAGCCTTGGCAGCAGCATTTCCAATCACATCTTTGCAAAGATGATTTTCCAGAAGGGTAAGGTAATTTCCAAATTGCTGCCCAGCCCAGTTTGCCACCTTGGGTGAGGTGTAGGATGTTTAATGCCCTCAATCCAGACACACAGACTTTGAAAAGAAGGTCTTAGCTCTGATGCTTTTCCCTGGTCTTAAAATTCAAACCAAAACACTGTTTATGGGGAAAAGGGGTTTTTACTTCGGGATTTTATTTCAGGATCCTTGGGTGCAGCACTTGGCCCAGGTGGGATGCCCCAAAATGCAGGCATTTATATCTTCACACTGATATCAAAGTGGGAAGAACTCGGGAGCTGTCATTGTCCATGTTGGGATGCACTGAGGCAGGAGCCTCTGGAGCCCAGAGTGTGACCTCTGAAGGCCTTTCCAATAAATCCCTCCTTTATTCCTCTATTCCTGTCTGCTCTCTGTTTCTAGGGAGCCATTTAAGGCATTAGGGTTCCCCATGTCAGTGACACATCTGGAGCAGCAGATCCAACCCAAGTTCTTGCCTTGTGGGATTTTGAGCCCTGCAATTTCTCCTGGCCATGCTCCTTTCTCCTGCAGCAAACACAGAATTCAGATTTCAGGAGGGCTGGGTTGTTGCATACTTCCATGTAGCTCTTGGAGGAAGCTCCTGAAGGAAATAGAAGTCTGTAACAAGCTCCAAGTTCCCTTCAGGGCCCCTGGTTCTCTGATTTAATCTTGATAGAGTCAAGACTTTCAGCCATCCTTCAGACAGAAATAGGCTGTGGCATCAAATTGCCTCCAAGGGCTTTGTGCTGATCCTTGGTACAGCTGAATAGATTTCCTCCCACCTTTTATGAGCTTCCTCTCATATCACCAGTACTGAGAATTTAATGTCACTGAAGTGATAGCTGACACCTTTTAGAGCTTGGAAGAATAATCTAAATTAAATACCACACTCTCAATGAGGGATTTTGTTCTGAGCCTCTCTATATTTGAAATTTACTTTTAAATGGCTGAAATGGAGGAAGCCTGTCGCTAAATGGGTCTGTTCAGTAATTTTTGATTATTGATTAAATAGAACAGTTTTCCTATATATCACTCAAACTCTATTTTGCTTTCTTGCAAATTCCCAGGAGGCATTTGCTGGCATTTTTTCATTATGCAGAGGGAAGTTACATTAAACTCAGGCCACATTTTTTTTCTGGGGAAAAAAAAAATGCATCAATACTTTTTTTTCTTTTAAGAATAGTTCTTCAGCAGTTATGTAAGCTTCATATGCCCTCAAACCTGGTCCCTGGAGGTTATCCAGGAGATGCTCAGTTAAAAGGAAAGACTGGTTTTTCCTCCTAACCCGAGCTGTAAGGATGGAAACCTTAAACAGCACATCCTCGGATGATGTGAGAGTCATGGCACCATCATCATCTTGATAAAGGAGCCCAATTAAAATGCTGTTTCATGCTCCTTACTCCTAATTAATTCCTGCTATCCTCAGTACTCGTGTTTGGAACTCACAGTGGAGAGAGGTAGGCAAAGGTTTCCCCTTTCTGCAGCAAAATCAGCTTAAAATCATTTAATGATGTCAATTTTTTTTCTCAATATGCTTTGAAACCTTTCTGAGCCTGAAAATAAGAAGATGAAAGATACAGAGGTAGAACAGATTTGTGTTCTCACATGTCTGAGGTAGCAACAGGTTCACTCCAAATGAAGTGTCTGGAATCAGGATGTCATCAACAATCCAATTGTGTTAGAAGAGACAAGATATTTGTATTTATATCCTTTTCCCTAATTTCTATTCTTCTCCTTCAAGATGTTTCTGCTTATACAGATACACATTTTCACCTTTTACATTTTTTTTTTTTAATTTTTTTTAAATTCATATATTCAATTGTTTCAAGACAGTCCAATCCTGTTTTTGGGGTGTTCTAGGTGGTTGTGGTTTAGGTCAACAGTTCCTGGGGAAACACAGAGGTCTGACAAGGAACCTGAAAATCCCATTGGAGTGACAATGATTGGTTGAGGATTCTTCCCACTTGAGGCTTCTTCTTCTTGGAAAAAACAAATTTTTGATACTACTTTTGATGCACCCAAAAAACTTGGCAGCTACACTTAGAATAGTGACAGGAAGCTGTGAAAGAAATTGTAATTTGGACTCTGTTTCCTTTATAATCTATTAGGATAAAAGAGCCTTCTCGGGCTCTTTATACACTTTATATGCTGCTAAATATCTTTATATACTTTTAAAAGCTACAATCAGGTTTGTTTTGAGTTAAATCAAGAACTAGATGACCTCATGAAGATGTGAGATGCTTACCAGGGCTTGCCTGAAGTCTTTGGGGATTCAGTTTTACCCAATTTATTTCATTAAAAAGCACTTTATTGTCAGCTGTTTAATTTGTCAAAATATAAATTTTTTAGTTGGAAATTATTTCAGAGGATTTGTTTCAATGAAGTCTTCATTTACCCTGGTCTGTTGAAAAGAAATACCCACAAAAGATCAATTTATTACCTGAAACACCTAGAAAAGAAAAATCAGGAGATATCCCACAAAGATTTTTCTGATAGTTCCCAAAAGGTCAAAGCTATGAAAACATTCACTCTGTATATTTAAATCTAATTAATTTTCACAACCATATTCAGTTATCTAATGCTTGTGAAGGCTTAAATTATTATTTCTAAGAAGGATTTTCCCTCACAACAGGTCCAATTTTTGGTTTACCTTTGCTGAGACAAAAAGTGGGGCAAAGAAATCTATTCTTTTTCTTTTCCTGTGGTAAGTTTGCTTACTGTCATATGAAAAAAGAGTTTTGGGCAAAGGCTCAGGAAAGCTGGTGAACAGACTTTGTATTTTTAGCCTGAGTGTTAATGCAACTGCAAAACAATGCACTATACAAGTCACTAAATAGGACACAGACATTGGAACACACAAATTACCCAAAAAGGGGACCAAGGAGATCAAAAATGAATTTTACAGATGACTCCGGAGAGGAAATTAAGTATTTTAGTAAGACAAAAATAGACCAGAATAAGCATTTGGAAGCAGTGAAACTACTACAGGGTTTGCTTGCAGATTCCCCACAGTGCTGCCTTGGAATGGAGCAGGATTTGGGTTTTTTTTCCTCTCAGAACCTCTGCATGTACAACCTCTGTTCCTCAGGCCCAGGGATGTCTCCCACGTGATAAGAGCCCACAGAAAATTCATGGTTCTGGGGAGGGTTTTTCTCACAAGAAAGATTTCAGCTCCCTTGTATCAGCCCTGAAATCTTTCCTTGCATTTAAATTTAGATGCATTATCTATGATAAAACTGCACTTGGGATCTCTGAATCAGATTTTAAAGTTTTATTTCCTATAACAAACCCACTACATGAACTGATTTCCTTGGGATTGTGGTGGTGAGGAGGAGGTTTTGATACTCAGGTGCCAGGTGAAGAATTCCTTCAGAATACCTGGATTATGTTTTTTATTTTTAGGGTGCCTGTTGAGCCCAGGTGCCTCTTAGAGACCTAATAGAAGGAATTAAAAAATAGCTAAAAACATCCTTGCCAGTAAAATCATCCAGCTGTGAATTAAGAGGTCAAACAGGTATGAGAAAATAGTCAGATTATTTTTAGAATTAAACACACACATTCTTTAAAGTCAAAAATAGGAATTCTGCAATTACGTTGAGAAGATGTAAAAAAGCTTAGAAATTCCAACCCCTTGGAACCTATTGTGAATCTTCTCAGTTATTGTAGTGCAAACAGGAATTCCACTTGTCTATTTTGATGATATTACAGTGGGGTGATTATGAAAGTTCTGGGCCCGTTTGTCACCTTTAGGATTATTACTTGTTTGAGAGGATTATGGAATGGTTGGAATTGAAAGGGAGGTTAGAAATCAAATCAAGGATTATAGAATGGTTTGAGATGGAAGAGAGGTTAGAAATCAAATCACTATTGAATACTCAGAGTCATTTGTGGAATTCACTTGTGTTCTTGACAACAACAACAAAGGTAAATATTGGAAATTGAATAAAAAAAGAGAAGCAGAAAAGTAAATGCTGCCTTAAACATTTGAGCAGTGAAGAAGTTTCAAATGGCCCAGGAAAGGGATGGCTTGGGGATGTTTTAAATGGCATTTCATTCATCCAGATTGTCCAAACTATGAGCTTTAAGGTGGATCCAAGTTTAATTTTAGAAATCAAATGCTATAACGAGAAGCACTCGAGGGCTGGAGAGGGGGAGGACAGGAGAGGGAATTGCTTCTGGAGCACACTGCAAATAGCTCTTTGAACCAACAGTATGGGAACAATTAGCCAGTGGTCCTTTTTTATTTTGCTGGATTTTGAAAACCATAAAAATAGATTATGAATAAGCCTGGTGTAAGCCAAAAGTTACATTGCAACAGCTGCATTATCCTACCAATACACACTAATTTTATCAGATCTATTCACAACTTGCTGCTAATATCTCACAGGTGGCAGGGACAAGGCTCAGATTCCTCCTTCAGGGATGAGTTCTCCTGTGGCATTCTCAGCTTCCACCTTCTGTTTCCCACATTTACATCTTAATAGAAGGAGAGTTGCATGGAAGCAATTCATTTAAGCAAGCAATCAATTAAGTCCTCCTGCACATCCTTTATTGTTTCAAGATACATGGAGCTTTCAGAGACCTTTGGAAACAAAGCTTTCTCTGTGGGATTTTCTTAGGAATTTTGGGTTTCTAAGCCATACAAATCACCTATCAAAAGCAATTTCCAATGCTTACATTCTTTTATGAAAAGTGTCTTCAAAAGTCTGATCTTTGGGACTTTTACAACTGTGTCTTTTTAGCAATGCTGACAAGTACCTTGTTGATATTTGGTTTATTCATTAGCACCTCATCTGCCTGCATATTAATTAGTGTTCAACTTCACTATAATATCCAAATAATTGTCAGATTTGGGAGGGTATTTTGGTTTCTTGGGGTTTCTTTTACCCCTGGTTTATACATCTTTAATGTCAAATTAGTGACGATGGAAATGATTTGAGATGCGAAGGAGCAGAATGGAGTTGATACCTGGAATGCTAAAGAACTCTAGGGTATTTCATTTGATGTATGTTGGAGTAAAATTCATCTTATTAATAACTATTTGGAAAATAAAACTGTTAACATTGAAGGCTTAAAATATAGATTTATTTTTTTTTAATAGATGGCATAATTTGGATTTTATTTTAAGCAATATAGTCAAATTCTTTCATTTTCCAGTATTTAGTGATTGAATTTGGATTGTCCTCTGTGGATTTTTGAAAACTATTTGTCCCCACCTTGGCCATATCAGCAAGGTGAGATGTGCAGCCTCAGGCCTGGCACGTTCTGCTCCTACACGACTCTCCTAAGCAACATTTTATTTCTTCTTGTTCTTGAAAACATTTATAACCGACCTTGGACACTTCCAGGGGCAGCTACAGCTTCTCTGGGCATCCTTCCCACCCTCACAGGGTGGAATTCCCTCCCAATATATATTTATTTATTCATATGCACAGCTCACAAGCAGCAGGTCCCAGCCACCATAAACATGTCACAGGTGTTCTTCCATGGGCTTCTGGATGAAGTGATTTTGGACTTGCAGGGAGATAAATCTGATTAATCTTGTGGTTTGCTTTGGGGGTTTCTGGGGTCTTGGCTGAATGGGTTCTTCTCTTTCCTGAGTAAGAGTGGGAGCAAAGTGCTTCTCATACATTCTGCCCTTTAAATGGAAGGGAGATGTGTTGAGGGATGTGGTTGGCACCTGCAATTCCAGCCCAAGCTCTTTGCCAAGCTTCCAGAATTCTGGGTACATGGCAAAAGGGAGAGGGAGCCCTGGAAACAGACCTGTAGCTCCTGATATAGTTGACTCAAGACAGCCTCCTGGAAACCCTTTTTTGGTTGCTCCTATTCAGCTGTTTCATAAGCACATGGGCCAAACATTTTAAGATATTTAGGAGTGAGTGGTTCACTTCAGTGTGGTTCCCTTTTATAGGGACACTTCTTGCCTTGCATCTTTGTCAAATTGACAAAGCTGGATATAGCTGAAGCTCATAAAAGGACAACAATTAAGAAACACATGTCTAAGGAGAGAGCAGAAGAATTTTCAGGCCTCTAGGGAAATACAGGACTGATCAAAAGGGATGTCCAGCTGCTTTTCCTGGGTTTGAGGGGTGAGGATGCATTTGCTGTGTAGGCAAAGGTGTGAAAGGACATGAAGAACACCCTGGTAGAAATCATCAAAAACAGCATGGCAGGCTCTGTGTGCATTCCCAGGGCAGCTTTTGGAGGAGTCAGAACCATCAGTGGACAGCATTTCACAGACTCTGCGTCCAAGCTGAGTCCTTGGTGCACTTGTTTGGGGTAAATATTATCAACATTAACTGTTACGTAATGGCTGCTTTATCAGCAACGTCCAGCAGCAAGGAAGAACAATTATGCTGAAACACTGTAATTGCTTTCTGTGGCTGGGGGGAATTTGCTAACACCATATCTGCAGTGAGGACAGGGCTACTGAGGGAACTGGTTATGCCTTTGTTCCCTTCTGAATATGCTGATGGTTTTAATTTTCGTCACATAGCTCCTCACTTTCTCCCTTCTGGATTCTCTTTGTGAGGATCCAGGGAGCGAGGTTCTGGCTGGAATTCCATTTCTCCAGGCAGACCTTGCACACTGAGTGTTGTCTCTCCAAACCTTTGTTGTTCACAGGCTCTGATTTTCAGTACATGATGTTAAATACCTCCATGAGGAAATTGGGCAATGTCAGTAGTTAGCTGGACCTCAGTGACAGAAACCTCAGAGCCCCATGAAGGCTGCTTTGATGATGCTCTCAGCTTTTTCTCACTAAAGCAGACAGAGGTGCCAGTCTCAGAGCTCCCTGCTGTCTCTGAGGAATTCATTCTCAGCCTAATTGTCTCAGGCTTGTGATAGTTTAATAGTTTAAAAGAATGTAGCACAAAGCCTGCATGAAAGCGCTGAAGATAAGACTTAGAAGTCTTAATGAACTTGGATGAGGATTACTCGTTTCCTTTCTCTCTGGAAAGGCACAAAAATTTGATTTATTTTTTGTCTTCCACAGAGCTATTAGGTCTGTACCTAGGAGATGGCAGTCTTGTTATTCATCCAAATGGAAAGGAGAAATAATCTTGACCTCCAGTAACTACAGTGGACCTTAGACACAAATTTTCTGCATGTGTGCTGTTGTCAACAAATAAACATTCATGTCTCAAATTCCTATTGGATATTCAGTTCCTACTGAGCATAAATATCTCCTGAAGTTCCAGGAAGAACAAAATTTTTGCTACAGCAAACACCAGAAGGAGATTTTCTGTTCTTCTCACGGCTGGCACAGTTGCTTGTCCTGTTTTGCATTCCTTCCCAGTTTAAAGAGTTTTCTCTTTGTCGTTTCTGATGTGTTACAGTTTCCAGACTCTACTCAAAATACCATCTGCACATTTAGATCCACTTCAACAACTGCTTGTAGACAGACTGAAGGAAAGTGCAACAGGAAAAACAATCCATGCTGTCATCAGAAAACCTTTCCAAAACCTTGAGAAACAGCAGAGATCTTGCTGGAAGCGAAGGTGCTCTGCTTGAAATGTAATCAGTTTTCCCCTTCGGCTTTGTTTTACTTTTTTCCTTATTTTCCTTCTTTTTTCCTTGCAGTTACCCTCACTGCACCTTCAGCCACCACTAAACCTACATGAAATTAACAAGCTTCTAATGAGTTTGTATTAAAAAAAATGGGGGAAAATCGTGGAAGCAGGGAGGAAGGATTTAGGCCAGTGTAGCCTATTAAAGTTTTTTAGCACTGCAATTATTTTTGTCTACTGAGTCCTCCCAGCCCCACCAATGTGTCAAGACTTTATTTGTCCTGAAACAGCTGCAACCAGGTCAAACTGTGCACAGAGGTGCAGCTCAAAGAGACCCTCCAGGTTATCTGGTCCAACCACCACAATCACCTCACCCCAAAACCACATCCCCAGCGCTTCATTTTTAATTTAAAAAAATTAAAATTTTAATTTAAAAGGAGGCTCAGCAGAAAGACAGAAGTGCTTGTGTCAAGATGCTGAATTGGCCTGCAAACATGAGGATTATCCTGAGTGCTTCTGGTGCCACCGCTGGAAACTTGGAAGTGGGAACTGGAAAGTCACCTCTGATGATTTGATGATGTAAAAGTCAAAAGAATTCAATCTGAGTACAATCCTAAGAGAAATAGCTCTGCAAGTTCAGTACTCACAGGATTTTGTAGGCAAACCAAAGCCACATATTTGTGTTGGTGACACCATTTCTAAGCTAACGTAGCTCACAGTCTCGAGAGAAATCCTTAACTTAGGCTTGTCACAGATGAAATTGCAGCCACATGGGATTTCACAAAAATCTGAAAAAATCCCATAAGCAAGCCCTTCAAATTGGAGATTGGTATGTAATGGAGATCTTAGAAATTAAACTGAGCAGGGTTATTCTGGAAATCGATGTGATCTGTCAGTCTGGTGCTGGGTGGAGAAACTGAGAGGAGGCAGAGGTTCCTTGTGGCAAGGACTGTGGCCCTATTTCTAGGGCCTGGCACACAAATGACTTCATGCTCATAGATTTGTTGAAATCAGAAGGTTTTATTATTAAAATATTATCAAAATATTATCAAGAAGAAAGATCAAGCTTTTCTCTCTCCAGCCAGGTTAGCTGGAGGGGTTGTCTCTCTGTCTGTGTGTCTGTCTCTAGCACAGTCTCACAAGAAATATGAAAACAAAGACAAAACTCTTTCATTGGTCAAGGAAACCACCTTACCAAAACATCTTTTCATGTTTACATTCTTTGTCAAGGATTTTTCCTGGGAAGTTACAGAAGTTCCCTTTAGAAATGGAGTTAACTATCACAATTGAAGACAAGTTAATAAAGGAATTGCTTTCTCCAGCTTTTTGCTGTGATCTCTCTACGATCCACCAAGGAGTCAGCACCACAGTTCCTTCCCTCTGGGAAAGGGATTTCTAAATCTTGCACGTCTGAATCACTGAGAGAGCAGGAAGGTAAAGAAGTTGCTAATTGGAAAATGTCTGGGTTTGCTTCTGAAGTCAAACCTGGCTCTGGGTGGGAGCTCCTGCCAAAGAAAGAGCCACCAGCAGGTGACATGAGGCTGGCAGCAGCAGCCTGAAGGTCTGAAACTCCTCATGCTATCTGATTAGATTAGAGTTAAATTAGGGTTCCTAATTTCTACCACTTGGTAATCAAAGAGTGTCCCTTTAATCAGAGCTTTGCTGGAACGCAAGGACACAGAGTTCCACATCTCACCGAGCAGCTCCAAACCAAACATAAATTCTCCTTTCCTACAGTCTCATTTCTTACATCAGTAACCTATTTATTCCTCAGGGACTTCGCTTTATGAACTTTTTTCACTCTCTGAACCAACCTCTCTGAACTTTGTCAATCTCTGAACCAACTTCTTTGGACCAACCCCATCTTTATGGGATTTCTTTGCTTATGGGACAGAATGTCCTCCTGTGGAAAAAAAGGGAAAGTTTGTTTTGTTCTCTACAAGATTTTTACAAGCCTCAAATATATTTGGGGGTCTTTTCTTAGTATTTTGCCCTTTTTTGAGGAATTAGGCTTCTGTGCAGAAGATCATTGTAGATTCATTCCAATGGACATTTTTGCTGTTGAGTGAAGTCATTTGCATGAGAGGAACTTCCAGAACTTTTTGTTGTTGTTTGAACTTCTCATGCAAAACATGACATAAAACCTAACAAAGGGAACAGATTGTTTACAACTGTAGCTTTATTTATTATTAGTCTAACATTGATTTTGATTTATTTTGTGCAACAAAAATAACAGCTTTCTGTGCTAGAGACAATTAATTTTACGCTCTGGAAAATCTGGTGCGTTTTTGCAACATCTGAATCCATTTCACAGTAACAGATTCAAATGTCACAAAGTCAAACGCTGCCACATAAAAGATGAAAATTATAAATATCAAGGGCATGTTTGTCACTTCTCTTATCTAAGTTAGCATTCTAGAAGACTTCTCAGCCATAAGCATTTGCTTATTTTTTTCTTTTTGCTCTTTTCTTGCTAAAAGCAGCACTCTGTATCTTCAACTATGCTGTGTTGAAAAAAACCTGAATTTCCAAAGTTCCTCACTGCTGCCCTGAAATAATTTCCACTTGTGGTTCCTCCCTGAAGGGACAACTTTTAGGAAGTCTTAAAACTACTATGTAATTATGTTTAATGTCAATTGCTTGAATTAAAAAAAAAACCTCTTGTGAGGAATACCTTTTATGTTGCATAAATTAATTATTATACCAAACTCTTCTTGAATTTTGTTTTAATTTTCAAGCATTTAATTCTTCCACATGGTCCCCATTATGACAGCCGGACTTGCACAACGGCACATGATGTGCTTGACTCTGATACTATAAAAATTCACATTAAATGTTCTAAGAAATGCTGATTGCCATATCTCAGTCCATTTTTCAGCCACGAGGAATAGTTGTCTCAGTTCTGGGTACAACTTTGTGATCACCAGGTTTTTTTGGACAGCAGTGTTGGAACATCTCGTGTTCTTACATTGCGATTTCTCAGCACAATGCTGGTATGGCTGAAATTTTGCTGGACAGATTCTAGAGAAACAAATAAATCATCGCTCAAGTGGTGGCTGCATCTCCTCAGCTACACACAAGGCTACAGCTGACCCCAGTTTTTCTCAGCTGGGCTGGTTCTCCTCATGCAGCAGAACTTTATCTGCAGGGAGCAGATTTTGCCAGACGCTCCTTATCCCGCGGCCGCAAATCCAGCTGCCCAGAAACGACACGGAATGCAATGACATCATGGAACTCTGCTCCTTAAAACTGCAATCTCCAGCTAGAAGGAGTGGCTGTGGAGCTGCCTGGCTCCCCTACCTGTCCTTTGAGCACGTTCCTGCTCCAGAGCTGCAAGGATTAAAGAACAGAAACTGCCTTTACTCAAACATGCAACTCGATACGAGCACCACGCCAGGAGCGAATTACCACATCTGCTAATCTCTCCACCTCATGCAGCAGCTCCATCCCGGGGAGCCTCTCTGCCTCTCTCCACAGGGCTGGACGTTCCAGGCATGACATCACTGGAAATGGTGCCAGATTAAATTACACATGGGCAGATGGATAACACGGGATTCAGCAGATTCTCGACATGAACGCACTCTTTGTGTGTCTTTGCATCCATGGATTTAAAGCCACGTTTTCAACTCAGTTTGCAAGCAGTTGTTCTCACGTGCAAGGAATCTTCCACTTAGGGATGCACATTTACCACAGGGAAAGACAGGAGCCCAACAGCTCCCTGGAAGAACTACTCTGTATCAGGATTGCATCCATCCTTAACTGTGTGTGCAAACACAGCCTCTAAAATGCCTTTTTTCAGGAGAATATGTCCTCTTTATCCTGTGACGCAAGGGTCTTGTCGCTCACCTGCAAAGAAGAGCATCAAGAAAGTAATTTTAAAGTGTTTTGTAGCAATCTGGTTTCATGAGCGTGCTGAGTTTTCATTCAAATTTTTTTTTAAGTTTGGACTTTCAGCAACACCCTGAACATCCTTCTCAGGATGTGTTAGGGAAGAATTCTTATGCCTGAAAAAGTGACTTCCAAAACTCCAGGCATCTTCACAAGTACACTTTCCTTCTATTCCCTTTTTAAATGTTAAAGCACCTGGTCAGACTCTGCTGAAAGCACAAGGCAGCAGAGAGGCACAACCCAACCTCCACCCACTGCTCCTCATCGTGGCTGAACTGGAGCAGGAGAACACTTCTAGGGAGAGAAAAGAATAGGATCCTCTTTGGGGCTTTGGCCAAGCAAGGTGTGGCCAGAAAACACTTTGTGCTGCCCTCACCTCTGTACCTGAACGGGACCTGATGCCATCAGGCCTCCAGCTTTGTAAGGGAATGGTTAAACAACCAGAGAGAAGCCCTTGGGCATCCAGCCAGCATCAGTTCCCAGCAGGAAAATGATTGTGGAGCTACCACATCATCCTTGACCAGTGCAGCTGATGAGAAACCTGGGACTTTCTTTAAGAAAAGGAATTGGTTTTGCACTGTTAACTTTCTTAGCAGCAAAGTGAAGGAAAATATAAGAGCAATTTTGCTAATTATGCTGTGTCCAAGAAGTTCTGCCACTTAATATCTCCACTGGAAGGGCAGGTCAAGGGAAAATGTTGTAGATGCATGTTCTCTACCCTGGCTCTGTGGCCTTTGCTGTCACAAGAAACACAAACATTTAGGGAGCAGCATTTACTGGGCATTTGGACAACTCCAGGTCAGCTTTTCAGAAGGGATAAAATGTTATGCACTGGCCATCAATAACAACTCTGCAGGGTGAGGCTGAGCCTTCGGAGATGAGATATGTTACAGTAAGGACCCAAAACAAAACAAAAAACCCCACAACCAAACAAAAACTAAAAAACCACCTATCTCAAGCTTTAATTTTCACTGCCATGGAAGGAAAGTTTTGCCCTATAAACAACTTCTTTGGATTTCTCTAAGTGCAGTTGCCACTGCGGGATTGCAGTTAGGCAAAGGAATCCAGAATACTGAAAAACTTTGGCCACAATTTTTAAGCCTGAGTTAAAAGCGACTGATTATAGCTTTCCTCTTCTTTCCAGCCCAGAGTTAATTTAGCAATAACAAATAAGGGTGAATCTAGTGCAAGCTAAGTAACTGAAATGCTGTTTCCTTACCACATGTTGCCTTTACTTTCCTATCCCCATCCAGATCCAGATTTCTAAATAAGTTTTTAAAATAAACGGGAACAGCTCAGTGGTTTGGCAACAGGCAGTGGGATGGTGAGGAAAGACTGCTTTAGTCCAGTAGTAGAGATATTATCACTTTACTCCATGGTTACTCCTTTAGTTCAGAAAGGAGCGACTTTGAGTATTCCCACAGACACTGGTGAAGCAAAGCAAAGGTTTCCAAACACCAGCCCAGATGGAGTTTGCATACCTTTGAGGATAATCCCTACTCTGAAAGCCATGAGAAAGCAAAGAATCACAGTTTTCAGAGCGAGGGTAAGAACACAGTGTGGTCTGCAAGAAATGCTGAAAGCTGGCAGGGGTCTGGTGAGCCAACAAAAAGCTTTAAAAACCCCAAAGTAGCCAGCAGGAAACTCTCGATGACACTTCCCAGGGCAGTGTCCAAGGTAAATCTTCTCTCAGAAAGGCAGATTTCTGTCTGGTTCTATTTGCTTCTCTGGTTTAAGGTCAGACTCAGTTTAAATGTGTAGCAGCAGATTTAGAATAGCCAAGGTTTTTGTCTTCCTCTTACCTGAAGCTTATGGAAGAATACAAATCTATCTAATCAGATTTGGAATATTTTTTCAGTATAGATATAAAGGAATAGGATGCTCCAGATGTTTTCCAGTTGTTTCTCCCATTCACACTTCTGTGACTGGACACCTCTTTGAATTTGCACCTCCCTCAAGCTGAGTTTTTAAAGTGAGTAATCTGTCACTGCAGGAGGATTTTTCTTACTTGTCAAAAACAGTTTCATTGTCATCTCCAGAACATCTTTTCTGTCTCTAGAGTTAGCCTCGGATGGTATTAGAGCCTGCCACCTCCTATTTCTGTTCTTCCTAAAAAGGGAGGGTAATTGAGTCAGCAGAGTCAAGTGTGAGGTCCATGGAATGATGCTCGAAGTGGGAATTTTCTAGTGCAGCTGGGAAATCATGGAGCAGCTGGGATATCATGGAGCAGCTACTGTTTCAGCTCTCAGAGTACAGGACAGGATGCCACAACTACTCATGTCCTTGGGTAAGAATATTCTAAGTAGATTTCCCTTTTTCTTAATTCATCACATGGCTGCAGTTCAGTTCTGTAGAAGTGTGCTATTACCTGTTTAGCTTTGGAAGTTGATCCCTCAATTTTCCTACTTTTTTTTATTTTTCCTCCTCTGAGATCTCTTCACTTGCCTCCTCCCAAAAACAAAACTTGCAGAACCTGACCTTGTGTTTTCAGGGGAAGCTTTCAGCAGATGTGAACTTATTGGGTCTATAAAATTCTATGACGATTTCCTCTGGTTGAACATCAGCACCCGAAATGACAACTCTGCTTATTGGAGCAAGTGAAGGACATCACACTTCTGCTCCCTGATTTTGTTGCAAGAGTAGCCAAGTCTTGTTCTGCCCTTTTAGCTGCTATTTCACTTTGTTTGCTAATGAGCAATTTGCTGGTTTATCCAGTTTTCTGTTCCCATTCTGTCGTGTGTGTTTCACATTATGTGAGACACTCTCTCACTCCAGATAAAACTGAATCACCCTGGCTGGGAAATATGGGGTTTTATTAAAGGGAAAATATTTTGCAAGTTAAAACAAGCTTTTGTGAACCCTAAAGATGTTCCAGAGTTTCACAAGCACTAAACCACATTGGATTTGACTTGCCTTTGATCTCAAAACCTTTTAAAAGATATACTAGGAATATTTTGATGTCTTTGAAGGCAGGAGGCCAGATACTACTTAAACCATGTGGAGGAATGAAAGATGGAAGGAGTAGCCCTGGTGTTGTGTTGACTTTCTTTAGCTGAGGCATCACTTCTTGAGTTTTAAGTGGCCAAGTCTGCAAAGTCAAGGCTGAGGAGGCTGTGAGGGTGCTGAGGCTTTGGTAAAGAGTGCCCAGAGCAGCTGTGGCTGCCCCTGGATCCCTGGCAGTGCCCAAGGCCAGGCTGGACATTGGGGCTGGGAGCAACCTGGGACAGTGGGAGGTGTCCAGGAGGGGTGGAATGGGATGGGCTTTAAGGCCCCTTCCAACCCAAACCCCAATTCCATGATTCTGTGATGATTCCACTCCTTCAGAAGTGAAATTCTGCATCTCAGCCCAGCAGGGTTTCCTGCCCCATGGCTCTGCAGGAAGCTCATCCAGGGCTCAGCCACTCCTGCAGCAGTCAGAACACACAGCAGGTACACTTGGCAGCCACACCTCACACACCACAGAAAGAAAATGTGCATTTCTGAGGCTTGCAATTAAAAACTAACTGAAAATAAAAGCAATCCAAGCCCATCCTTTCACCTTTGCCTGGCAGGTGAAGGTTTCCTTTCCCATTTAATGAGTACTTTTGCAGACTGGCCCCACCCTGCATGCAAACAATGGATCCCCTTCTAAACACAGAATATCTCTCACTGCCGCTGACAACTTCCAGGTCTGCCAAAGCCAGAGGAGCAAAGGAAGTGTGCAGGAGGAAGCTGAGGCCTACCAAGAACAATTTTAATTCCTATTTTTACAGCCCACTCCAAATATTTTAAGAGTTTGCTTCAGCAGCCTGGTGTGAACACTCAGGAGGCCAAGTTAAACATCAGGGAATCCTACAGGTTCCCTGAAGCAAGAAAAAGAGATCATTTTTTAAATTACAATAGAAGAGATGTTTCAAGATAAGTTTAAATCACTAATAAGCCTTCCATGATGTAAATCAATTTGAACTGCACTTATAATTGATTTTTATTTGACTTATACATAAGTTGCTCATTTTCATTCTGATCTTTGTTCAGTGTAGTATCATTAAAGAGAAGGATTCTGGGTTTTTTCTCCCGAAGTATGATGTAAGGATAATGCATCAAATCACAGTCCCTCACCTGATTTATCCTACTTCTTTCATAAATGGAGCTGGCAGAACTTTTAAATTATCATTTAAAACTCTATCTGCCGAAGATGTGAGAGAATGTTTGCAGCCATTTCAGTGTCACACCAGTTGCTGATGTAGTTCAGCTTACAGCAGATTTTAAGTTTCTCTCATTGTGATGATTCCTCAGCTGGCAGAGGGAGGAAGGCAAGAGTGCTCTGTCAGACAGAAAAAAATCAAATTAATGTACTTTTGAAAGCCTGTATCTGATATTATCTGCAAAATTGTCCTGCAGTATTAAACTATGACCTCTGTTTGATTATTGCGTGTCAGGGTTTGGCTTTTCTTCATAAAATGCATTAGAATTTTAAATTTCTACTTTCCCACCATTATTTTTGTGTCTTATCCGTGGCTACATTTTTTACTAGTGCATGGTAACAACAGAACAGGGCCTGCTTATAGTGGTTGATGCCAAAGGAGCTCATCAAACCCAGGAATATTTGGCAAATAGAGAATTTTCACATGACAGCCTCGCCGACTCAGGTGGGTGTATAAGGTTTATGTCCTTTGGCTTTAATTCTGTCGGAATCTCAGCAACTTCCCACAAAAAAAAAAAAAAAGCCCCTCCAGAGTCACCAAGGTTGTTTGATGTGCATAAGGAGGCTGAAATTTCCCCCAGGACTTCCTCAAGTGACTCCTCCTGAGCTCAGCCTCACCTCGGGAGGTTGCTGTGCTTCTCCAGGAGGTGCCTGCTGGCTCTCAGCAGCTTTGATGGTGTCAGCAGAGGCCAAGAGGTGTCCAACCACCAGAAATCCCAGCGAGCACCAGTGGTATTTGCACTGTCTTGCTCCCACCGCCTCAAAAAGCCAACTCCCCCCACATCAAACGCGTCCCCGTTGAGCAATTGCTGTGTGTCAGCACTCTGCAGCCCCGAGCTGTTTGCCTGTCTCCCAAACATGGGAAACACAACATGTCACAAAAAGAAAACAGAGTCTGCTTCCAGGCTGCTGATTTAGGAGGCAAAGCAGAGAAATAAAACAAACATGCTCCGAAAAAGCCTGAGAGTGCAATCAGATGAAGCGAGGGAGGAACAGCTACGCTTTTAGGTTGTTGTTCCTCTGAAAGCTTTGCCTGGATCTGAGGAGTTTTTCTATCAGACCAGCAAGGCAGACAGCAAAGCCACAGCTATTAACAAGTCAGGAAAACATGTTTTTGTATCTTAAGCAGTATAATGGAGCTTCTTAAGACATAAATAATTATAAGATGTAATAATTCCCCCCAAGTAATTTCGGCTCTGCACGTGTAAGCCCTTAAATTCGGGGGGAGATGCAGTGATGGATGAGTCCCATTTGTTCTAATCACTGTGAAAGATTCCCTTGCATCCCTCACTCTCCTGCAATTGTGCAGCCTGTGATCTCCTGCCCACATTTCCCCCCAAATCCTCCACAATTAAGCACGTCATAGCAATGCTCCCCATCTTCCCTGCTATCTCCAAGTGTCATTCTTTTCACCCTCGTTGCTCATTTGAAGAGTTTGACTCTCAAAAATAAAAAAAATGAAACTCTCTCCATGTGAACTTCAGAGCATGTTCAGGCCATGGCTGTTGGATGAGTTACAGCATGTCCTGCAGAAGTTCATCTTGATCCCAGCACTGCAAGTAACACAAAATAAATGTCCTTAGTGAAATTGTCCTAAGGGATTCGTTGCCCTCAGGATTAAAAACCATCTTGGGGATGTCTGGGGGGATTTTTTTCTGTATATTACTTCAGTAATGTTATTTCTCACCCCTGTCTTCCCTACAGAGGCTTTTCTCCCCTCATGTTTTTATTTGAAGGCATTCAGTAAGAATCCTATTTAGGTAATAATTACAGAGCTAACGATTAACCAAAGGTGAGGGTTTGACCAAGGAGGTTAATTCAGCTGGACTCCAGCAGATTGCAGATTTCTAAGCAACTTTTTTTGCAAGTTGCCAACCCTCACAGAGATCATGACAGAAATGTTGCCTCCAGGATTCAAAACAGCTCACAGTGCTCAGGGCATTGCTGCTCTTTCCTGGGACAAACAAAACCCTGAGGATGTTCTGAGTGCTTTGCAACCCCGAGGTCATTAGCCAAACTGGAGCAATCATCTCCTAGGCTAGCAAAGGCAGACAGATGCAAGTTATTAAATGGGGCTTGTCACAGGTTTGAACTCTGCACATCTACACAGAAAAGGCAGAGAAAAGCCAGGAACACGATGAACTGAACTGAGAGCGCTGAAATCATGTCAGTAAATCACTTGGTTTTTCCAGTTTTCAGGCTCTCAGGACCTCGAGGTTTAGAATGCATCAACCCAAAAAAAGGAGCACAGGATGTCTGTGTGTGCAACACAATCAAAGGAGGACACTGAGCAAAGTTTTGAACAAAAATTATTTTCTTAAAATCTCTTTTTTCCCTTCTAATGTATGACTTTCCTTTATTACTAATATTTATGTCCTTTTTTACATGCACATGTAGATTTTGAATATCCAGTAAAAATAACTAAAACCATTTAATGCAACATTCTCTGCATTTAAGTATTCAAAGAACATTACAAATTCATGGGGAAAAAAGAGTCCAAAGACATTGAATAATTTCAGGGATGCCATTTAGTACAACCTTATAGTTTAATTATAGTCTCCTACTTCTCAAAATAGATTGGACTCAATGATCTTCGAGGTCTTTTCCAACCTTAATGATTTTATGATTCCATGATTCTACTAATCTACGATTCTAAAACCCAAAAATTGGCTACATTTGGCTAAAGACAGAGGACAGAATTTGTGCAGTTGTAGTTTTGAGACTACGACTAAACTCATGATTAAAGTTGTGCCTTGTCAGGACTGGAACTGAATTGCTTCCCTGAGCACAGTAAATTAAGGAATAAGGAATAAAGAATAAGGAATAAGGAATAAAAAAGGAATGGGAATAAGGAAAAATGAATAGAAATGAGGAATTAGGAATAAGGAATGAGGAATAAGGAATAAGGAATAAGGAATATGGAATAGGAATATGGAAAGTGCAAGGAGTGTGGACCACAAGAGGTGACCTGCACTGCAGGACACACCTGAGACAGCAGCACAGCTGTGACTTTGCAGCCAATTGGAAGAGAAAAGTTTGACTCAGTGCAAAATTTGCTCCTAAATCAGCCTGGTTGAAGGGAACTGAAATCCCCAAGAGGGAGGTTTTTTTGTTGGAGTCAGTCTGTTTGAGGAGGCAGCTGCTCTCTCCCTCATTTCCTGCCCCTCACTGGAAAGGTGAACACAACAGGAATGCCAAAACCCAGAAACCCCTGGGTTAAAATAAAGCTCACATATAAAAAGTTTCTTCCTCCTTGCTTTAACCAAGAAGATTACTTTTTTTTATTTAAAAAAAAGGCTATGATTCACATTAGTTTGGTAATTGAGGAAACAGCCAGATTTTGAAACCCAAATGCCATGAGTATAAACACTGAAAAGAACTTCCAAGAAGGGTGGTTTGATTTGTGGTGCATGAGCTGGATGAGTAGGTGAGAATCCCAGGAGAAATGAGACTTTCTGGAATTAGGGCGTTCAGGGACTAATACCCAATTCATTCCTTAATTTGATTAAGGTATGAAACACTTAGTAATTCATTATTTGAGTGGGAGGGGAAAGTATCCTGTTTATTTAGCCTCAGTCTGACCTTCCTCATGAACTGCCAAGGGGTATCCCTTTTTCCTGTATTTATACACAAGTTTTTCCATACCAGGTGTATTTGTTTTTATTTCTGTAAAGACAGAGGGGAAAAAAAACCAAATACTGTGACAAAGATACAAGCATCTCACAAGGAAAAAGCTACTGAGAAAAGAGCAACACACATTGCTACCTTTTTTTCTTCTGGAAACAGAATCCAAATGGCCCAGAACTTCTACTCCTCTTAGATTTCTTCATGATAATTTCATGAAAAAACATGGAGATAAAAAGGTAAATAAGCTTGGCTGTATATAGGCAGGAGTGCAAAAGCAAGGGATTTAAATGCAGATAAACTTTACGAAAGATTAGGGCAGTTGCAGGTTTTAGACTTCTGGTCCTTCATAAGGCTTAAAAAAATAATTTAAAAAAAAATCAGCAAGAAAACATCACCACAAAACCTCCAACTTCTTTACTGATTAATAAGCAATGACTTTAAGTGATCCAAATGCCCCTCAGCAGCTCAGCTGTGGAGGCTCCTGGGTTCCTAATAACCAAATAATCTTTCTAAATTGTAAACTGGTCTGTAGAACATATCCAAATTTCCTTTGGGTTATGAGGGCACAGAAAGTGTATTCTGCAAAAAGCAGAACCAAGGGATTTCCATAAAATTACCTTCGAAATTTTACTTTGGATGCTTGTGGCCTTTTACAGACAATTTTTTAAAAACAACATAAATATTAAGACCAGGAAGGCAAAAAAATGTGACCTTTTATTAAAAAAAAAATGAAACTCTCTTCATGTGAACTTCAGAGCATGTTCTGGCCATGGCTGTTGGATGAGTTACAGCATGTCCTGCAGAAGTTCATCTTGATCCCAGCACTGCAAAATAAAATAAAACACAAAATAAATGTCCTTAGTGAAATTGTTCTAAGGGATTCATTGCCCTCAGGACTAAAAACCAGCAGATTCTTGGGGGATTTTTTTCTGTATATTACTTCAGTAATGTTATTTCTCACCCCTGTCTTCCCTACAGAGGCTTTTCTCCCCTCATGTTTTTATTT
Organism: Vireo altiloquus; assembly: GCA_013396875.1. NCBI lineage: Eukaryota > Metazoa > Chordata > Aves > Passeriformes > Vireonidae > Vireo > Vireo altiloquus. Next base: position 47,588 of record VZRF01013260.1, on the reverse strand, counting down.
GAAGGCATTCAGTAAGAATCCTATTCAGGTAATAATTACAAAAAGTAAGTACAAGCATTCAGGCCCACGCTACACAAATTGTTTTGTTAATGAGCCTTTAACTTTGTAACATATAATGGGAAAAAGAGGGGAAAACATCAAAAAACTCACATTGATTTGTTAAAAACCAATTTCTTTGGCCAGTCTTGAAGAATATAAGGTTTCCTACAGCTTTGAAGGCCTCATAATTTGGGTCTGGCCTGCAGTTGCAAATTAACTCACATGTAGCTCATATTAGACAATATTTGAACTACTTCACATGGAGCTCAGCAGAGAAACATTCTCTGCTTTCAAAACAAATAGTGGCTGTGAGTATCCACCTGTGATTCATGGCAAAGACAGCAGAGCCAAAAGAGCAACTATTTTCCAAGAGGTGAACTGCAGCTAGCAGGGTTCAAGTTGGAAGCGCTCAGAGGAACTCCAAATATTGCTTAGATGATGTGCACTTAGTTTGAGAGCCCCTTAAAGATGGATTCTGCAGGATTCCAGCAAAGGGAAAAAATATTTTTCTTCTCTGAGGCACTGCTATTCTTTGACCATTCCGTTGGGATGATTTATTTATCTTTTGGAAATGATTTATTTATTTTTTTTCTATTTATGTTTTGCCCAAATGCTCCTGCTCCGTTTCATTTGCAATGCTGAATTTATTGCACAGGGTTGAAAATAAGGTTCATTTTAATTTGAAGTTGATGCCACAGCTAAAACTTTTTTGAGTGATGGGTAGCTGTGGATGATACACCCCTATCTTATTGTAATTAACTAATTAACCAGGTTTTTATATAGAATCACCGCTTGGAAGCTCATGCATCAGGGCTTGTCTGTCATCTTTAACAATCAACTGCTCCTTTATATAACTTGCTGCTGTACTAAATCTCTTTGGGAGTTAATTATGTTAAAACTGATTAGATTCAGAGGAGGGTGTGCAGAGAGTCTGAGGGAGGAATATCTTATTGTGTGCTGTGACATGAAATAGGTGACTACAGCTAATCAGAACTGCAAAGAACTTGGACAAACACACAGAAAATGCCTCCTAAAAGGAAGGTGGGAGTAAAATGCTTCCATTTTAGGAAGGCAAAAAGCATTTTCCTAGATGTGCAAAGAAATTTTATTTAAGCTAAGCTGTTTCTATAGCTTTGACATGGCAACCACTGGACAATAATACCTGCCTGGAGTCTACATTAGAAAGAATTAATATTGGAATTTTATTGTTTTCTCTCTGTCTCCATGTGGTGAAATTTATTGTCATCACCAATTTCTTACATTTTCTGTTACATGTTTTTACCATAGGTTTCTATAGAAAGGATGAACTGACTCTGATATTTGAAATTTAGCCCACAGCATGAGTTAGCTGGTTCTTCTTCACCCATTTTCACCTCTTAAATGGATGGTATGGGAAGTTTTCATAATATTTAAATTGAAATGGGGATGTTTAGATGGGATATTAAGTTTCAATGGGATATTGGGAAGGAATTGTTCCCTGGGAGGGTGGGCAGGCCCTGGCACAGGGTGCCCAGAGCAGCTGTGGCTGCCCCTGGATCCCTGGCAGTGCCCAAGGCCAGGCTGGACATTGGGGCTTGGAGCAGCCTGGGACAGTGGGAGGTGTCCCTGACATGGCAGAGGTGGCACTGAATTATTTTTAATTCCCTTCAAACCCAAACCATTCCATGATTCCCTGAATATTTCCTGTATTTTCATCTACAAGATGAAAAACATTGGGAATAAAAAATAGCATTTTTTTATTCATTTTAGTGAAAACACTACTGTTAAGAAGTAAAGGAAAAGGTTTATTGCCTAGTTAAATATTTCTAAGTCTTCAGTCATAGCTGGAGGTCAGCCTAAAACATTCCTGGACACAAGAACTGAAGAAGACACAAAGTATTGTTGTGAAAAGAGTTCAACATAAGTTCTAGAGCAGCAGTCAGTCCCTGGAGAGTGGCAATTTATAATTCATAAGGAACTAAAGTCCAAAATAAAATAGAGAGATAAATTATTTAACTGCATTTGTTTTCCTAAGGTGTACAGTCACCTTTCCAGTGGATAGAAAAAGTGGTAATTCTTGGCATCCCCATCATTAGTTAGAAGGGGATTTGTGTCAGATTAATTGTCTCAGATCCTAGAAAAAGGTGTCCTTTTCACAAATGCAGCATATTGCACAAATAATGCTTTTCTGCACCCCTGCCTTCTTGCTGTAGCAGGTTTTGGTAATTTAACAGCTAATACATCAGGCACGAAGCTTAAAAAACTTTTAAATCTTCCTGAAATAGTTGATCTTTTCCCTCTTATTTTGCTTCAGATCAGCTATCACTCCTGCGAATGGACAAATAATTGCCAGACTCATTAAAAGCTCATAAAAAGGAAAATAGTGAGTGCAGCTATTGAAAAGGGATTTGAGGTGGCAAAACAACTTCACAGAGAGCAGAGAGATTTAGGGAGATACGATGGAAATTATTTTGTAGTTCAGATGGTAAACATGCTTATACATACAGCAAAATTGCTTAAATCTGATCTTTTTTCACTGTTCAGGATATTGCCTTTCCCTGGTCTTAAAATTAAAACCAAAACACGGTTTATGGGGAAAAGAGGTTTTTATTTCGGGATTTATTTCAGGATCCTTGGGTGCAGCACTTGGTCCAGGTGGAATGCCCTGAAATGCACACAATTATAGGCCTTGCAAAATTAACAAATTTATCAAAGATTCTCTAAAGAGAGGCTCCAGTGAACCTCTTGTTCTGAAGAACTTTTTCTCTGGATGGGCTTATTTTAGTTTCCAAAATGTGTTCTGGAGAGGCCCTTGGTGTCTGGGGCTCCCAGGATGTTTGCTCTCCTGGTTTAACGGTGCCGTGGGGCTGAGCTGAGTTATCAGCCTTGGGAAGTCACAGTGTGTGGGCTAAAAGCACTGAGAACACATCAAACTATAACAGAGTGTGTGAGAGGGGTATGAAAGAAAAAGCAAAAAATCATTCTGGCATGAAGGAAGTATTTAATATCATTTTCTTTCATTTCATTCAGGGCTGAGGCAGGAGCAGAAGGTACCCGGGCGTTTCCGAGGCTGAGGATGTAGTTTAGGTCTGCTTGCAAGTGGCTGAGATGGTGAATAAAGGAGCACTTTGTGGTGCATCATCGTTTACTGCCACATGATCTGCTCATAGAGAACTCCTTTAACTCGAGTTCTGAGGATCTCAAAAAAGAAAGGGGAGCCTGGGGGCAGGGGGAGGAAGGAAGAAAGAGTTACCAGCTCTTTATTACACCTCCAGAGTTTGATTCATGTCCGCATCTTGACAAATAGGAAAGGCTGGGCTGAGGGTGGTTAATTCATGGCAAACAAGGAGCTCATTGTGGGCATCCTGCTCCTTCTGAAAGCAGCATTAAAGCCTCCAGACACTGGAGACTCATCACAACGCTTGGCCCATCCATTACAGACCGTGGTGTGCCCCAAAAGTGTTATCAGCTGTGCTCCTGTGCTCTCCAGATGATGGTGGTTAGGAAATCCCAGATCATGTTCCACAGCATTTTGGGAAAGAGAGCACACACCTATTAATGCAAACTCACAGGAAATCTGTATGGAGCCCTTCTACCTATGAATATATGTATCTGCTGGTTTGCAATATTGTTCACAGCTTTCCTTCCTTTATATGACATGTAAAATTCTGTGTATCATTATTGCACGTTTTACTGGGTGGATTATTATTTAAACCTGCTTTCTGTAATTCTGATTAAGTCATGGTCTTTATTTCTGCAAGTCATCAGCGTTTCCCATCTCATAATCCAGATTTCCATTTATTGACGTTTACAGTGCTTTGCTGGCACATCTATAGCATTTACAACAGCTGAAATATAGCTGAGTTTAATCATATCAAGCCAATTCCAACAAAATTCAGTTAGAAGATGTACATCTGATTTGTACCCTCCATCAAGACCCAAGACTTCCCTTCATGTTACAGCTGCACAAAGTTCTAAATTTTACTTTTCTGTTTTCTCTCTTTCATACTTATTTGTGTTCTTTACATCTCTGGAAACTTTTTTTGTTTTTAAATATATTTATTTTCTGATTGGTACCCATGGGTTGATTCAATCCACAATAATTCTCAGCTACAAAATGGAACTAAGTATCTTCTATGCTGGGAAGTAATTCCTGCCATTTCCCAATGGGGCAAATTTGAAACTAATTAATCTTCTCAGCATCTCATGAAGAGAGCAGCAATAGTATTCTCATTAAGAGTATTCCCATTTTGCTGATGGGATAGCTAAGGTACAAACAGACTAATTTGTTTGTAGAACATCACTCTGGATTCGTTGGTATATAGGAAAAAAAATAACAGATTTTTTTTTTTTTTTACCCTAGAAAACAATGTTCAAACCACAAAGATTCCCTCTTTTTCCTCAATTATAAACTTAAATATGTGAAGTAAAATAATGAAGTTGTTCTACAGCTTCAATTCACAGTAATAACAGATGTTCAACCGTTTTTAATTTCTCTCTTTGAGTAATGTGGTCTGTGTACTGCCTGCAGCAGGATTTAATTTGTCTCCTTGCCGTTATCAGACAACTAAGCTGCTGTCAAAACAGGCAGAGCAGGAATTAATGAAAACATTTCTCTGCACAGGGCTGTGATTACAATACAGGCAGCTGCATTTTAATTTCCCAGCATTTAAGTTTCACATGCACAGATCTCAGCCTTAAATCAGATAAGAATAGGGGCTAAAGCTCACCTGACATCTGAAAATCTGATCTCATTAGGAGGGAATTTAGAGAGAGAGACCCAATAAATGCTCATTAATAACCACATTTCCCCAAACCCCTCTCACAGCTGGCACTTAGGGAAGCCTTTCCTCGGTGACATGTCCCAGCAGCCAGCACAGGGACACACAGCAGGTCTGTAACCCACACAGGAGCACTTCAAAAACCTCTTTAAGCCAGAAAGAATCAGAAAACTGCCTAAACTTTGCTACACTCGCAAGAATTTGCATGACCTTGACTGGGTTATCTTCTTCTTATCTCTCATTGTAGGCCCATGCCCCTCGGTCTTGAGCAGTGCTTAAATCACTGAGTTGTTCTTTGGGGGGAAAAAAGGATGATAAATGTTCCTCAGGGCATTTTTTTTCTCATCACGAATTTGTAGTCTGGATTGGTTTGAACCTCGCATGTCATTTAGAACCAGTCTTAAAGCCTGGTGGATTCTGTGAGTAGCTATGGAATGTAACTTGTTTAATTTGTACCTGTTAATAAGCAGCTACAAGCAGAGATTTGAGCCTCAGGTCCTTAAACCCAGCCTTTGGCAGGTGCCTCTCCCTGTGTTCTCTACAGCAAGAACCAGAAGCATTTTGGTTCTGTTGTTATAAAGAAGAAATCTTTGGTTTATTCCTCAGAAGCATCTGATTGTAGCAGAGTGAAGCTCCACAGAGATGTGCACTCAGCAGTACTCAGATGAGATTTGCTTCGAAGTTTGGGGGTTGTTGGGTTTTAATTGTAGCAGAGCTCCTTCTCTAGTCCAAATTAGAAGTATTGGTGCTGGATTCTGTAAAGCCTGTGCTGACCTGATTGGTTTTGTGGTTCCTGGAGTTCTGTGTGAGCAATCTCCCTCTTTTCCAGCCACATATTCCTCCCTGCCTTATCCCTTTGATTATTCTGTGGCAAATACTTCTGCCTGTACATGGGGAGAGGGAATGGGGGACTAATCTGACTGAAATAAAGTCCAATCTACCCCCTCCCTGCCTCCTGCTAAAAAAAATAAATTAAATTATTGTGCTGGCACAACAGAGATGGCAGAAGTTAGAGAGATACCAACAGAACATGTGCATCCTATCACCAAAAACCTTGTGCAATAACTCTCCCAGCCTGGGCCAAAGCCCATTCCAAGCTGCCCTTATTGTGGACCAGGTATTTAGGTATTTATTCAGTGTAAAACATGCAGTGTTTTTTCTATTCTTTTTCATTTCCTCATTGTTTTATGATAGCTTGATAATTTTCAGTGCTTCCTTCACCTTTAATGCTGTCAGGATATGAATGATGGGAGGCCACACACCGATGCAAGAAATAATTCCTAAACATATTACTTGCAAGGAAGACAACAACAACAAAAACCAGAATTCCATATACCTTAATTAATGAGATATCTACCTCATGCTGTTAAATTAATAATATGTTGCATTTTGAGAGACAAAGAAATATGGATGAAAATTTTGTCTTTACTGCAATGAAGAAAGGTTGAAAAAAGCAGAAAGGTTACAATATATGCAGGAATCAAAGATTTGTTTTGCAGTGGGGTTGTTTTTTGGTTTGTTATAAAAAACCAATTAGACATTTTGCATTAAAGTCCTCCAGCATTAAGTGTTCTCCCAGGAAGGAAATTAATTAGGAACCTGCTGCATTTAATTGTCCTGAAGGTAAGACTCAATATCCTCTTTCAGAAACTTTCTCTTTCTTCCCCATGTACCCACAAATGAAGAATGTTTTAATTGTTTATTTATACCACACCTATACTGGAAGAAACAGCATTCAAGTATTTTTTTTATTTTATTTTAAGACATCTTGAGTCCATGTGTTCATCCAGTCCCAGACAGCTGTTTAGAAATTTAACTGTCTGGCTGCTGACCAAAATAAATGGAATGCCCTTTGTGTAACATCCTTGTAAAATCTGTAGTCATGCACCAAAATCGATAAATCTTGAAGAGAAATGAAGAACTGAGCTTCAGGATTGCAAGAAATCTTAAAAAACATGTCCTCTGTTTTTCACCCTTCCTCCAACCTTGGAATTTAATATATGTGTTGGCTCCAAGTAGCTGGAATACTCTCTTTAAATCCAAAGGTCACAGCGCTGTGGCTTGATAAAATATCGTTCTTGATTGCTGCTTGAATAAAACAAAAAATGCTGTTTGGCATAGTCAGGGGTAGAAAACCAAAATTATAGACCACAATAAAGCCTGCCTGTAAAAATGTGCAGTCTTTAAGAAGAGAGAAAACATGTGCTGTGATTGCAGCGTTCTCAGCTTGGCTGGGGCACACCAAAGAGCTTTTCCCTTCTTCTGCTCTTCAGTGCAGCCACTTTCTTAATATTTCATTATGAACCTGCAGGGATAAAACCTGGAAGTTGCTCTTCGGCCTCTCAGCTCCTCCTGGAGGAGGAGGAGGAGTTCTCCTCACCCACCCAGGAAGTGGATGGGGTAGTAAGGAGGACCAAAATGTTCCATCCTCCTGAGATGCAAATCTGTGTGAAAATCCCCAGGAACACCTTCAGCGAAGAAATCCAGTGAGAGGGACTGCAGCTATTCCAAAAGGAGAGGATAACAGGACAAGGAAACAAGGAGAAGAGGAAAATGCAGGGAATTGAGGGAGACTTTGCCATTTTGTGAGCAAGGCACAACCATTCCGAGGGAAAACTTGTTCCAAAAATTCCAGCTTAATGTGAAAAGGTTGTCTCTGAGATCCTGAGGCACACACAGCGTGACTGACAGATATCCATCTCCACCCATCAAGAGAGGGAAGTTGTTACAGCAAAAAATAATCAGCAATGAAAATGGAAAGCATCCCTTTTCCTTGTACAGCAGCCATGGGGTGAGGGATGCTACAGCCACTGAACTCTTCCCTTCAGGAGGCTGAAATAACCAGGAAAAAACACCCAGACATTTAAATCCCTCCCTGTCTATCACTACATGAGGTACCCTGAGACATTTGGGTTCTGGATGCTCCATCTCATCTCCTCACCAAACTGTTGTTTACTCTCACTGCAGCCCATAGGAAGCCTGGAGTATCTCCAGAAATAAAGCAGGAATTCCTGGTGAGGCTGGGTGAGCTGCAAGGTTGTGTGCAGTTGCAGCAGCTTCTGGTGCAAGCAAGTGATTTACTCCTGCTAATTAACTCCTGGTGGTATCAAGGAAATTTTTTCTCCTCCCCGCAGTCAATAAAATAATGAGGATCTGGTTAAACAAGTCCTTCACAGCTGGAGGTTAACAGATCAAGGAGATGCATTCCAAATCCTTTTTCCATGCCCATCTGATAAGCTTTAAACACTGAGCAAAAGCTCGTGCATGTCTTTGAGCACCACTGAAGGGTCTCTGAGTTGAGGAAGATGAACCCACATGAGCTTTGGTGGCTCTGTGGAACACAAGCCAGGCTTTGGGGTGCCCAGTGCAGTCATTCCAGTCCTCCCAGTAAAGCCAGACCTACAGCTCATGCATTCCTGACACATCCACTGGATTAGGACACACAACTTTGTGATATTTTATATGCTATAGCTTTGATTCTGACGCCCGTTTCAGGATCCAACATGCAATTTGTAAAGGGGTGAGAGAAATAAACTGGAAGGAATTATTTTTGTGGCTGCCTCTGGATCCCTGGAAGTGTCCAAGGCCAGGCTGGATGGGGCTTGGAGCACCCTGGGATAGTGGAAGGTGTCCCTGGATGATTTAAAGTCCCTTCCAACCCAAATCATTCTGTGGTTCTATGAAATTACCCTGATGAACATCCCTTAAAACAAAATGGGTTTCTGTAGTCATTTTAACTTCTGACCCCCACCTTAAAAAGACTTCCAGAAAATGGACAGAAATAAGGATTGGGTACTACTTCTGCTACCTACCTCCATGCTGCAAATTCTGTGTTTTCAATGTTCTCCAAACCCAGATTAAGATCAGTTAAGCCCAGATTTTTTTAATTAATTGTGAACTGACGCATGCACATATTTTATGGACAGCTTTTCCTACGCAGGCGAACCCAAAAGGTTTTGAAAGGAACATTGAAATTGCTCTCCTGCCAACCTGTTCAGCCCTGTATGCAAAGGCTGGAGCAGAGGACTCCTCCCTCCCCTCTGAGAGGACAGCAGGGATGGGAAGGGATCCATCCCCCCGGAAGCTCTCAGCCATCCCAGGCTCTCCTCAAGGGAAGAGAAACCTCAAACCTGGCCCAGCAACCTGACCTGGCCCCAGGGCAAAGGAGAATTTCCCTTTCCAAGTGCTTGGCAGAGCAGAGTCCAACTCACAGGCAGGGAAAGCTTTGCTTAATAGCTTTGAGACTTCCCTGGAAAAGTGCCTTTTTCTAAGCTGGGGAGTGTTTTGGGGGTTTTTATAGGGCCAGAAGGTATGGGGATGAACTCATCCACCTCAGTGGCCCTGTGGCTTGGGAAGTGTTCACTGAAGTCAGCGCTTGGGAAAACAATCTGAAAACCCCAACTGAGAAACACACTCTGCACCTTTCCCTTCTTTATGGACAATGGATAAAAAAATAAATAATTTTAATAGCATTTTCTTAATTGCAGTGGTAGAGGTAGGAAAGAAAACATCTTATTCTGCAAGGGACTAAACACAAATGTATAAAGCACTGACCTGCCAAAGTGAGTTTCTACTGTTGGGACAAAACAGTGAATTTTCTCCAGAATATAACTCGGTTCAGAAAAATTTATTGCAGTTCCCTTCTGTGCTATCTGATTTATAGCTCAGCTACTTATGATAAATAGGTGGTGTTAATCTTTATAAGGACATTGCATCTGCTGATAGGACAGAACCTGACTGATTCCACCAGGCTGTTTGACTATTGGCAGGACTTGTAATTATTAACATTAATTCTCCAAGGAGCTGAATTCTTTATCACTGATGCTTTTCCTTTATGTGTCCCTCCCCTCCAAAAATTTAAGCTTTCAGCTTTCCAGCAATAAGCTCTGCCTTTATTGGGATTGCTCAAGTCGTGTCTTGGAAGCTCCTTCTTTGTTTTTCCTTCAATAATTTGCTAAAAGTACTACCATGTGTAACCCTAATGTAGCAAAATATTTTGGTATATACTTAAAATTAATCCTGCAAACCTACGAAAGAAAAATGAGAATTTGCTAAATCAGCTCTTCCATATGAAAGGGGGAAAAGAGAAAGTACCATACCCATAGCTGAAAACAAAAATTCACTCTTGTGATTTATTTGAAACGAGAAAGAAAGGATCTGGGTTAGGTCTTTTAGTTCTTCTACTTGACCTTTTTGAAATCAGGGCAAAATAACTGTTCTAATCTGATATTTTACATCTCTGTTTCTCTGGTTAAATTATTGTAAAGGGCCCAGACAGAACACAGTATCCACAGTGCTTTTCTTTCTTGTGGTGATTTAATATTTCCTTAATAGAATTTTTTTTTACCTTCCTATCTACATTTTTTCCCTTAATATTGATTCATTTTAACCCTGTGTTGAGAGAAATATCAGGTGTTTCCTTCTGACTGGGCAGACATCAACAGTAACAATGCTTTCATTTAGTAAATTGTATTTCTTATATAATATTCACCGTAATCTAATTGAGATTTCTTCCTGCTCCATTCCCTTGATTTCTGCATAATTTGAACCTTAATTGAAGCAACATTGCTAATGTGTGCTTTAATTTTAGGCACAGCCATCCCTCTCACATCAATGGTGCTTCTTGAACAGTAAACTAATGCGCAAAACAAGAATAAAAATTTAATCTGAATATCCTTGAAAGAGCTGGACATGGAAATGTGAATCTCCAGGCATATCTCTGGTCTTGTTATCTCCCTTTAGGTGTTTTTAGCTGTGCTGAGACAGCTGTTTGCCAGAATGGGAGCTTTGTGCTCACACCAGCCCAGTTGGTGCAGTCGACTTGTTAATGATGCATTTTTTTTCAGGAGGTAAAAAGAGTTTTGTCCTTTTCATGCTAAACTGGTCTGATATTCCCAGGTCAAAACGCACGCTGAGCAACACTTCTTGGACTTTCTTACTTAAGCAGCTTTCTCTTAGTAAATGTCTTTTCCACCACAGCTACAGGTTACTTTTTATTAGGGGAATATGACCACTGGCTCCCCAAAAGGGAAAGGCTCCTTTCCATATTGCTTTCCAGACCACTCCCTTCCCTGGGAATTAAGTGGCCTGCTTGCAACAGTAAAACAGCTCTGAGCTCATGTGAAAAAGCCATTTGAATCCTGGATGGATTTCACAAAACTTCGCTTCATTGGGTAATAACCAGATGAAACAGGCCATGACAGAATAGATTCCATATTTTATAATCATCATCTGCATCTTGTCTAATTAGACAAGATGCAGTAAGGCTGAAAGGCATCAATATGTTGATTTAATAATTGCATTTTTGCTGCCATTTTATTGACCAGATCCTGTACTGGACAAAAGAGTTTTCACTCTAGATTGGTTGCTTTGAAATCACACATTCAACACACTCTTTGTTTCGTCCTGTGCAGGTATTTTTGATACAAGGGTACGAAGAGGAATGGCTTCAAACTGAAAAGAAGTAGGTTTAGAATGTTTATATTAGGAAAAAATTCCTCCCTGTGAGGGTGGGCAGGCCCTGGCACAGGGTGCCCAGAGAAGCTGTGGCTGCCCCTGGATCCCTGGCAGTGCCCAAGGTTGGACAGAGCTCAGAGCAACCTGGGAAAGGAGGCAGGACTGGATGATCTTCAAGGTCCCTTCCAACCCAATTCACTCTATGATTCCATTATTCTATTATTTTATGGCATTTCTGCAACTAGGTAACAGCATCCAGTTGGACCCAAACAAAAAAATTTTTTTTTCCTTTTCTTCCTCTTGGTTTCTTCCTCCTTTCTCCCAGTGAAAAGAAGTCAAGAGAAAATTACAAGGATCCCTACTAAAATGAAATGAAAGCTGAGGCTTTCCTTTTCAATCAAATCTTTAATATTTCCTCAAAGAAAATGTTGAGTTTTGAGTCTAACAAGAAAAAAAAAAGAAGGTAGGAATGGATGCACAGCACCTTCTCCAAGTTCCCTGCTGAGGTGGAAGGAGCCCAAAGGGATCATCAGTTCCATCTCCTGCCCAGACCCCCCAACAACCCCACCCTGTGCATCCCTGGCAGTGCTGCCCAAACGCTCCTGGAGCTCTGTGGGGCTGTGCCCATTCCCTGGGGAGCCTGGGCAGTGCCAGCACCCTCTGGGGGAAGAACCTTTCCCTGATATCCAACACAAACCCCTCCAGACACAGCTCCAGCTGTTCCCTGGGTGCTGTCACAGGGAGCAGAGATCAGTGCCTGCCCCTCCTCTTCCCCTCATGAAGATGTCGAAGACCACAATGAGGTCTCTCCTCAGTCTCCTCCAGCCTGAACAGTCCAAGTGCCCTCAGCTGCTCCTCACAATCCTTCCCCTCCAGGCTGTGCACCACCCTCATGATTCTTCTCCAGGCTCTTTCCAACACCTTTATGCCTTTCTTATATTACAGCTCCCAGAACTGCCCCCAGGACTGGAGGTGAGGCCTCCCCAGTGATGCCTTAGGTTTAACTTTTCTCTGTTCCCAGCCCTGCAGTGCCCAGTGTGACTCTGCAGTTCCCTGGAGCTCGTTCAGTGCTGTTCTCTCATGCTCACACTGACATAACAAAGCCTCTCCAGCTCGCTCTCCAAGGACACCCAGACCCTCCTGGGCCCAACAACTGCAAACCTTCATCTTGGGGAGAGAAAGGGGGGCAAGCTTGGGCAAATTCCATCCTTGCCTGGCTTCTGCTTGGGCAATTGATGCTGATATCAAAGTGGGAAGAACTCGGGAGCTGGCATTGTCCATGTTGGGATGCACTGAGGCAGGAGCCTCTGGAGCCCAGAGTGTGACCTCTGAAGGCCTTTCAAATCAATCCCTCCTTGATTCCTTTATTCCTGTCTGCTCTCTGTTTCCAGGGAGCCATTTAGGGCATCACCAGGCTCCCCCAGTGGATTTCCTGCTCGGCCAGAGGAGAATCCCTGGCTGAGCCAACAGCGAAGGGTCAGCACCAGGCCAGGTCACAGCACCAAAAACTTTGGTCTCTCTCTGCCCTGGGGAGCTCACAGACCACAGCAAGGATTGCTGTTTCCATGCCTCAGCCTGTGGTCTGACTGATTGGGGTCCAAGGAATCCGAGGAAATAAAATCTCGTTCCAAGAAAAGGTGGGTGAGATGTTGGGTGAGCATTGCAGGGATCTGGGTGTGCCAAGTTCCTGGCTGGGGCTAGACCACAGCTCCTGCCTTCTTTACCTCCCCAGCAGGGGATTGCCAGAGCATACCAGGTACAAAAACACATTTAAAATCTATAAACAAAAATAGGAGTGTAAATGTTTTATTGGTATAAATGTTTTAATATGGGCAGTTGCTAAGCAGTAGCAAATTCCTTCCCCCTAGTGACAATCTCTGAAATATGATTGTTTCATTTTTTTAATCCTGTTTATCCTAACACCCCTGGCTTTTCTGTTTTTCAGTGGAAACTGAAGTGTTGTGCATTATCTTTTAATTGTTCTTCTAAAAAAACCAACCAAAAAACTTGCATTTTTTTGCCAGAGTTAGTGCTCTTCTCCTGTGACTGAAACTCTGGAGAAAATTACAATTGCTGAAATATTTTCTTCAAAGTGATTCTTCAGGTTAAGTCATTGGCTATCCATTGTGGTGTCTTATCCCCTCTTAGGTCACCCTTCCAAACCCATCAGCCTTTGAATCCACTCACATTTTGTGCTGCCATTTCATAATCCCTCACCTTGGAGAGGAAAAACTGGCACAGCCCAAATCCCATTAGATGTTTACACCACAGAAAACACCAGCTTAGCTTGTACTGCCTGTGACCACATCATTTTTATTAAAGAGGACTGGAGACCGACTGGGATTAGCCACACGCCTTTGAGGAAGCCTTGGGAGTTGGTGTTGAAGTTCTTTTTGCAGGGCAGTGGAGAAAAAATCCCCTGCATTCCTCTGCCTTGTGGTATATTTGATCTGTGGGCAAAACAAGGAGTCTAATTTAATTTTACAGTGTGCTGTGATATTTTTATGAAGGGTGTGATGCGTGCACTATTTGAGGTTATTTCCCTGCTCCTTGGACCGTCAGCCTAACACCTTCCACAGGCATTAAATCCTTGTTTAGAGTGGGGAAAGCCAAGGTTTAGAGGATAAGATCCAGATATCCAACTCCACTCAGACAAGAACTGAGAGGGGGCTGTGCTGATCAGCTCTTTTACCAGCATTACTGTGGCCCTGTCCCTCACTTTATATAATATAAAACTTTAAAGAAAGAACAGGTTTGGATTTTTTTTTCCCGAGAATCTCATTTTTCAGGTAAGTCCTAACAAAAACAAGGTGAAATACTGCCCAAAATCTGCTTATATTTCTTTTTTCTCTGACTGAATTCTGTTCTGCTTAGCCACCATGAGCCACATTAGAGTAGGAGGAGAGTGATGAAAATCCTTCTACAGAAAAAGCAAGTTGACAGCAGCAACCAAAATCCATTTCTCTAGGAACTCTCTACCTGGAATTTTTACCTCCTTTCCTCTTCTCTAAATATCAGAGACAATGTGAGTCGCCCAAGTGTCCTGGGATTTGGTTTTTAGGGGTCAGTAGCATAATTTCCTTCTAAAATTGTGTTCTTGTGTTTCAATCTTGGAGAAAGAAAAAGAGAAGGAGAGGAGAGGAGAGGAGAGGAGAGGAGAGGAGAGGAGAATAGCACATGCTACTGCACAGACTCCAAAACTTTTCACATTCTTCTTTTCTTAAAACATTTAAAGTGATAGAAAAATGGACTAAGTCCTCCAATATTTAACCTTCCTGCAGGCTTGAAGAAAAAGGAATTATACATCCTTGAATAAGGTAAAGCAGTTGAGTGTACTCCTCACTGCTCTTAAAAACTGGATGTCCAAATCAGCAGGCAAACTTAATGAGATACAGAATTTTTAGGAGAATTTCAAGAAAACCAAGCCACCATGCAGGGAAAACATCTGAGCCCAGGCCATTTGTATCAGTGTTGGTGCTTTTGCACCCACAGAAAAAAAGGTTCTTCAGCCCACAGGCTCATAACAGCCCCAGAAATTGTTGCACCCCTAAATCAGTGGGTTAGGAATTGAGCCTCCTCAGAGCAGGAATGTTTTACCAGCTCCGTTTATGACACAATACCTGCAAAGATTCTGCTTGGGAAAAAAAAAAAGCAAAATGAAAAAGATAAAGGCTGTTTGTGAACAACAGACAAAGAAAACAAATCATGAAAGAATAAATAGAAATAGTCAGGGAATTTTCGATAGCTAATCAAAGCATAAATCAAAAAACTTAAGAGAAAAAAAAAAATGCTCAAAGACATGATAGCAGACCAGAAATGCTCTTCTTTATTGCTGAATACCTTAGAATAAAAATATTATTATTGAAATTGTAACTATGAAAATTTTTACTCTTTAGCAGGTAGAAATTATAATTCCTTTATATTCTATTCTATAGCTATCTCTCTCTCTATATATATAAAAATAAATAAAGGCCTAGCTAATATTAGAAAATATCAGATTTGTACATTTTCTGTGTATTCCTAAACATTTCAGGACAAAGTGGTAAAACATGTGAAGCTGGAACAAAATCCACAGTGCTTGCTTACACTGCAGAAGGTGATTATTTCATTGTTTTCACACTCTGAAAAATGAAAATTTATTATCCTGCAAATGAGCCCTATACCCCTGCTCAGAACAATTTATACACATTGACTCTCCTATTAACACATGGGCTGGATTTACCACTTCACAAACATTTTTTTTCCCAAATATTCTCTGAAATAATATATATACAATATATGCTGAAATAAGATTTTACTTCATAAGGATGGAAATTCCTTGATTCTTCCTGAAAAAAAAAGTGGAAATTTGGCAGAAGTCAGAGGAGCCCTGACTGCTGATAGGCAGAAGGACCTAAAAAGATGGAGAGGGATGGAAAGAGCTCCTTGCTCATCCTCCCCTTCCCAAGTGTCCTTATGGAATAGGAATGAGTCTAAGGAACTCGAAGGAGCAAGCTAAAGATTTGATTTGATGCTTATCGAAAAGATTGCAGCTACAGTTACCTCATGGGATGAGAAGGACAAAAGGAAAAGAAAAAATAGGGCATGCACCTAACAAATGTTTAGGCTGATTTTTTTTTCCCTTGGGATGATATTTCAGGACAGGTTGTTGGAGTACAAACAGCAGGAGGATGCAGAGATTGTTTCCCTTCACATCCATTGCCTTCCTGCTGAAGATCAGGTCACATCCCTCAGGGTGACCTCCACAGAACTGGAGTGCTGGGGAGGATTTTCATGTCTTTTTTTTCAGGCCCAGCTACTCATTTTTGCAGTTGGGAACAAGTTAAAAGCCTCACATTTCAACAGGAACCTCTAAAAGCCTTTCACCGAGGAATTTGGGAACACGTAGCTATCTATAGGCTGCAGCTCAGGAACTGTTTCTTCAGCTTTAAAATACTCCAAATCTACCTGGGTTTTTTTGTCACCTACATCTTAGGTTTGAGGTGCAAAAAAGAGCTGTCATCAGAATTTCAGGGAGCTCCTTAAAGTGCTCTTTGAACAGCCTGGACAATATCAGCTGCTGCTTTGAAGTCGCCCTCATGGGCTACATTTTCTTCCTTCCTCAAATCAGTGTATAAAAATATATAAAAGCTCACTTAATATCTGGAGTCTCTTGTTCTGCTCCTGCTCCCCCTCCTCTTCCCACAGCTCCTGTTGTTCGAGCTGGATATATAAAGATACCTTTGTTACCCTTTCTGAAAAAGGAACAGCTTCTTCAGTCTTACAGTTCTTTGAGAATTCATCCACTTTTGAGTTTTTATTTGGCCCTTGCAAAGGGGGCCACGGCCTTGGCAGCAGAAATAGAGAACACTGACAAAGGTATTTAAAGCTTCTTGATTCAGGCCAGTGGGTCAGAGCTCACAGTTCTCTTTCTCAAGAAAAAGAGAAAAAAATAAAAAAGACTTTAAAATCCAGTTCTATAATTAAGAAAGCACTAATTTCTGTCTAGGAAACAAATGTGGTTGGTATGATTTTGTTGCTCCTGCAGCTGATAGAGGCTGGAGTGTCTCACACAGTGGCTCCTGATGTGACCATGGGTGTGAACTTGGAGATTCCAGTTCCCTGTTGGAGCCTTTGAACCACTCCAACACCCTGTGCCTGTTCCACCTGTGCAGACACCCCTCTCATTGCTGCAGAGCACTGCCTGAAACGCCAGAGTTCAATCAACAAAGAGCTCCCTTCACCAAACACTTGAGGAAGTGCTCAGGTTTCTAAACACAGATTTTCCCTATCACTAGTAAAGCCTGACCCTCAAGACATTTACTATTCTAATTATGGCCAGCTTCAACATAAACACAAAATCACCCTGGAGGGAGCCTTTCCAGAGGCCAAGGATGGGTTCTTTGGAAGGCTGGGTGTGTTGTATCAGAAAGCAATGTGAGTAATTCCAGTGTTTTATTCCCACCACGCCTGCTTTTCCACTGCCCTGGCAAATGGATTTCACATTTCATTCCACACCAACACCCCATCTGCACAACAATCACTGCTGTGCCTTTCAGATGCCTGGATGGGCTGAGCTGCTTTAACTTCTCCTCAGGAAAAGGCACCATAAAACGAGGTGCTGCTGTGCTGTGTCCAAGGGTTTTTCCTCAGAGCTGTTCCTGCTGGCACCAGGGGCCGACAAGAACAGAGTTAAGATTCATTTCAGATGTAACCCAGAGATGTTTGTTTCCCTCTACAACATTTGTCCTGCTCAGCACAGAGCACTGGGAGGGTTTTTTCAGCATTTTACACACTTGAAATAATCCAGTGGGGCTGTTGGCTCAATTATCTAATACACCCAAAAAAAAGGTTTTAATCTTCTGTAAAGATTAATCTTCTGTGAAAGATTAAAAGAAAGAAACATTCATTCTTTTCTTGATTGGTGCTGTTGAATAATTCTGCTTTTCTAAACTCTGTGCTTGTCTTATAACAAATATTGATGGCAAAATTTGATATTTCTGATTAGCAGAGAAGCCTTCACAATTAGTGGAAATACAGACTAACAAAAGCCTGGCTTTCCAAGCAAGAGATATTCACTTTGTCAGACTTTTTCTTGATAAAATGCTGGATCTGGGGCTGTTGGTTTTATTGAAATTTAGGATAGTTGAAAACAATTTGCAGATTTATGATTCAGAAGAACAAATTTCTTCTATTGAACAAGCTGGTGTTTTTATCTTCTTTAAAAAACAACCAAATTTTTGAAAAAGAGACTTCAAACTTTCATCCACCTCATTGCTTTTTTCTGTTCATCAGATGTATTTCCATAGCATGATGTAGAACCTGAATATCAGGGATTCTTCCAGCCCTAGATAACAAACATTTTGCAAACTACTCTGAGGTTTTGCTGGTTCCCTGAGCACCTCCTACCTCCAAGAGTGGTATGAGTGTGTTCCTGTTACCCCTACCTTATCTTTGATTAAATAACCCAACCAACTGTAAATGGAATAAAGGCAGCACAGGAATATCCTTGTGTGTTAAGTCAATAAAAGCCTAAACTGAAAGGATTGCAAATCTACGAAACATTTACTGACATGTTAATGTTATCCTTGCTATTTCCAAGCACACTTGGAGCATTTCCTGTCGTGTTAATTAAATGTTTCTCATTCTATTTCTGCCACTTAGGCCAGGTGGCTGCTAAATCCATCAAAACACGAGGCTGGGAGGATTTGCCCACCTCACTACAGCTCACAGGTACAGAGGGGATTGCCTTGAAAACAGATATTGATTCACCTCTGGAATAAATAGTCAGGGATCCATTACCTTTAAGGAGCTATCCCACTTGGCTGAGGCTCTTGCCCCATTGATCTTTAAAAAGTAACCTTTTTTGAGAATGATTTTCTCACTCTGGTTTAAATTTGAACCCATTTTTATGGCCATTATCTAAAATTCTTTTTCTCTCTTTTTTTTTAAAGCAGTAGTTAGTTTTGTTTCGTTGTCCTTAAGAAGAAAAGTAGTTTTCTTTTCTCCTCTACTGCATTTTATTTGAAAATAAAATAAAAGTGGTTTCCAGGGCCAGCAGCCAGCTCAGCAGTTGCCTCTTAGAATAGAGATTTGACTGGAATTTATGGAAGAAATATAGGTGTGAGGCCTGTGAGCAAGGGCTGGCTGGGACTGGGTTTATAACAGACCCCTTTGTCCTGCCTGCTGTGGAAGTTGGGCCCACAAACACATGAGATTGCTGAGATGGGAGAGAAACTGGATGTATTCAAGCACAAAGAAAAACAGAAATTAAAAGAAGGGACCTTTGGATCTAACTTTTAAACGTGCAGACAGAGCCGCTTTATTAAGACCTCTGAATCTGTTAATGCCTCTGTTCTGGATCTGGCTGGGCAGGAGCCCTCTTTGTACCAGGGATTGTGGGAATTGCACCTTGCTCTGGAGACACAAGGGCCCAGATATCCCTTTTTGGCTTCAGGAATGAAAAAAATCTTCCCATCCAGTGGAAGAAATGATGTGGTATTTTTAATTCACCTTTCTGGTACTCGTGCCTGCGTTGGAGAGGCATAAAGGCTGTTCCAGCTGTACTAAACACTTACCCCAAAAATCTCCTACAATGCAGTTGTTCTTTACTTTGGTTGCACTTCCAAAAGTGCTGCAGATGTGGCAGCCAAAGGATACAGGCTCAATCCACCTCTGTTCTGAAAGGTGGCAAAGCTTGACAGCACTTTCAGAAAGATCTTGGCAGATCTCTGAGGCTGGAGTTTGATGCCTGTCTGCCCCAGAGGCAGGACCACAGCAGCTGCAGGATGAAACAGTCACCACTTCCTCCCTCTCCCTACCCACCCTTTTGGGTTGAAATCAGCTCCAAATGGGAGAATTCCCAGACCTGACAGCATCCTGGTTTAGTGACTGCACAATGTCCTTCAAACTCACACAATGCCCTTAAAATTCACTGATGTTGGAGCCCACAGGGAGGGATGACAGACAGACAGCTCTGCTTGGTGACAAATGTCCTCCTGAACAACCAAACCTGACTGCTGGTCATTCTTCCTGAGCAAATTCTTCCAAGGCTTGTCCACAGCTCTTTTTCATCTATACTTTGACCTTTTTTTATTCTTTTCCAAAAGAATTTTATCTTCTCATATATTAAAGAGAGAAAAGCTGCTTTAAAAATTCAACTCAACCCAGGCTGTGGCTGCTCATCTCCATATATTTAATGAAGGTTAATGTGAATGCCATTAATTTGGCCTGCTCGTTGTACCCAGTGCCCTCGAGCCTCATCAAAGCCACTGCTCTCAGTCTCCTTCACATCAACACTAGAGCATAACTTAACTTACAAATTCATTAAGTCAGGAATACAGCTCCTGACAAGTGCTAAATGCATCTCACATCTAACAGCATTTGTCAAAAGTCTTTCCTCATTAAGCTCAATTTGGGTTTTACAAGAAGTTCCCTTGGAGATGCTGGCTGTTTTCATCTGGCAGCAGCAGTAAAGAGTATAATAGTCTCTTAATTGATCCCTGAGGAATTGATATGTGCAGAATTGCTGCCTTGTCGACTGGGTTCTCCCAGGGACAGGAGCTCCTGGGGAAGTTTGAGGCTGTGTGATGAACATACTGTTTGTTTCTGAGCTTCTGTTCCATTTGGCTCTTAATGAAGAGAGCTGGGAGTTTTGCTCTGTGCTTGTACAAGGAATCAGAGAATCACAGAAGAGTTCAGGTTCAAAGAGATTGAAGATTGTGCAGTTCCAACCCTCATGCCGTGGGCAGGGATACTTTTCCATTACGCCAGGTTGCTCCAAACCCCATCCAGCCTGGCCTTGGGCACTGCCAGGGATCCAGGGGCAGCCACAGCTGCTCTGGGCACCCTGTGCCAGGGCCTGCCCACCCTCACAGGGAACAATTCCTTCCTAATGTCCAATCTACACCTACTCTGTGTCAGTCTGAAGCCATTCCCCCTCGTCCTGTCACTCCAGACCTCTCTCCATCTTTCTTGCAGGTTCCTGAAGTGCTGCAATGAGGTCACCCCAAAGCTTTTCTTCTCCAGCCTGAACAATCCCAATTCTCTCAGCCTTTCTCTCTAACCAACTTGGTGGACTCATTTTCCTCCAGAAGATCCCACGAGGGCACTGCAGGATGAGGCAGAAGGAGCAGGAAGAAGGGGGAAAACAACCTGTGCTGCAGCCCCTTTATTTCCATTTTCCTCCTTGAATGGAAGAAGTTTTTCCTCTGGCCCAGGCTCTCCTTTTTGTTTGAGCAGATGCTAGTGGTTATCTTCTCTATTGCCTACAGTAGACAGCTTTGTGGTACTCAAAACATATTTATTTAAGAATTGTTTGATGGTCTCTCTTTGGAAACCCATTAGGAGCTATTCATACCGTGTTAAAACTCGGGAGGTGTTAAATTTCACGTAATGCTTC
This sequence comes from Vireo altiloquus, assembly GCA_013396875.1. Classification (NCBI taxonomy): domain Eukaryota; kingdom Metazoa; phylum Chordata; class Aves; order Passeriformes; family Vireonidae; genus Vireo; species Vireo altiloquus. Next base: position 26,453 of record VZRF01013260.1, on the reverse strand, counting down.
CTGAAAAGCTCTGGCACCGAGCCTGCGTTTCAGGAAAGAGTTAACCAGGGAATACACGTGGCAAAAGAGCATACATAAAGCTGTCCCCACCTCTCCCTTTGCAATAACAAAACACAGACTTCTTTAAGGGGAAACTCAAGGAAATCGTTCAAAAACAGCTCTTTCATAACTTATCCTTAACCTTACATATTACATTGTACAGGTGTCACTGTGTAATCCCCTCACTCTCTCAACAATTTTTGTACCAAACTGAGGATGTAAAAGGTCCATCTGGATTTCCTCTGGCTTTCCCTCCCAACATTATTCAGTCTCTGTTTCTTCAATCTTTGCTAAGCTGGTGGAATATGCCTTAAAATGTCACCTCTGGCATATTCTTCATATTCTACACCGAAAAAGGTTAATGGAATAGAGTTTGCAATTCAAATCCTGCCACTTTGCTGAGGCAAAGTCAGGAGGTTCAATTTAGAAGCTGTAAACTGTTACAGGGCTATAAATTCCTATTCCATGTTAGTGTTGCACAACACTTAAATAGGGGAAGGAAAGAAAACAGCCCTCAGCTTTTTGGAGCATATGAAATTGTGGTGATTGTGGTGCTTCCACAGCTGCTTCTTCTACCTGTGCCTCTTAAAAACTCCAGGTGAAAAGCCAGTGCCTGGCCTTTTAATTGGACTGCAGATACCTGAGTGAGAGGCAGTGCTTTTATTTTCCTCCTCTGAAAACTGGCAAAATTGTCATTCAATAGAGATTTTTTAATAACGATTTACAGGTTATTTCACGGACTCATTTAGGTTCTCTCTTTGAGACATCATGATTTTTCTTTCCTAAGACACAGCAAAGCCAAGCACGAGCAGAGCAGAAAAGAGAAGAGCAACTAAAAACCACAATTCACCAGTCCAAGAAAAAATTCAGCCCAATAGGCACCAGGTATTGTAGGTTTTGTATTAGCAGCAGTCCCCAAAAATCCTGCTTTTGCTGTTTGACTCCCATCCTTCTTCATGGCTCTACACAGTCAATACTGAGTTTGAAACCAGGGTGAGATATTAAGAATCTTAGAAGGTTCTCCTTCCATTTTTCATTTCCTTCCCTCTCGCCACCACCATCACCACCATCATTTTTCCATCCAAAAAATAAAAGGAGGGCGCTGGGAATAAAATGCTGCAAATGTTTTCACAAGATATTAGTGATACAGTTCTTATATTCCATACAAGTCTTTGAACTCTAGATTATTTTGTATCTTGTCATGCTGCAGTGCCTTCCAGAGCAAGTTTAAAAATTAATTAGAATGTGTGCTCTGCTTCTCTGTCCATCACAATTTCTTGTGATTAGAAAATAGGATCAGACAATATAATCCGATTAGTTCCCCGTTCCTGCTGATTAACTGTGGTGTTTCCCTGGACATCTGAGTGTCTGAGCAGGCTCCTTGCTCCTGGAGAGGACAGACTGTCACGAGAGAGATTGTTTTACCACGCACTGAAATTTAACCTCTGTTAATAATGGACTCCCGTGAGAAACCATGAAAATCAGTCTGCACGGTGGGATAATGCCAAAGCCAGGTTTGAGTTTCAAAGTCACCAATGAATCAAGAAGGGTGAGAAATTATGTCTGAGGAACCTTTTCCTTCAAGCCTTGTCCTTGCCCAGCAAGGAGGTTTCTTGCAGTATATCTCTAAAGCTTTTTCCCCTCATAAAATTAATCAAGGCCTTTCACAGAAGCATTTCTTATTCATTTAAAGGTTTGGGATTTGGGGGCTTCTCTTCACTGCAACTTTTAGTGGGAAGAAAGAATAGGGAGAATAAATTTTCCCCAAAACTTTTCACACCATTACATCTATTAAAATTTTGGTAGTTTTTAACTGAAATCAAACAATATTTTGCAGAAACAGCTGTGGTCATGGACTCATTTGCAAACCAACAGAAAGGAAAGTGCTTTAACACATTTTGTGAGCATCTCCAGCTTTGCACACTCTTCAGAAACTCACATTGGCTCAAATTAGGCACTGGTGTGTTATCTAAGCCTTAAATAATACATGTGTTTCTTTTCATTAGACGTTTTGAGGTGGTCTTATGGGTCAGGATTATTGCTAAAGTAGTTATTTTGGGCAGCAGCTGCTACTGTTGATAAGAAGTCTGCATGAGGGCAATGTATGTAGAGGTTAGGTATTTTCTCTCTTTTCAATTTTAACTTCTTACCCAGCTTCTTTAATGGTAAGGCTTTGTCCACCCCCAGAAAAGCACATTTTTGCCCAGGCTTCTTTTCTCTGCTGAGCAGCGAGGAACAGCTGCTGGGGAATTCTAACCCCGAGTGAAAGTGCCTTGGACTCCCTCCCCCTCTCCCTTATTCCTCCCAAGAAGAATTACTTTGCTTTGAAAGCACACTGATTATTCTGGAATAAAGTAATATTCCAGATATGATGTTCCCAGAGGATGGGGGTGTGCTGAAGCTACTACTGAAGGACACTGCTAGAGTTACCCCAGTTAGTTTTCCTATTCAACTTGCTTTGAAAGCAAATCCTTCCCACTTCAGTTTTAAAGAATCAAATGATTATGAGCAGGTGAAGAGAGGGAAAATGGGAGTACTTCATTTTAACAAGAAACCTGGCAGTTTTTTGAGTTCCATCTCCTAAAAGTGGGAGTTAGGAGTTTGCCCCAGTCATCAGCTTGAAAGGTATTTTTCTTTTCTCAAGGATCGTCCTCTCCTTGTGGTGGAATAAAGCAAGAGTGAGGAAATCAGTGGAAGTGTTGGGGAATTATTTGAAGGGAGGGTCAGAGCAGGGCTCAGGCTCTGCTCCAGGGGCCCAGCAATGTCCCCAGAGCCATGGGCAGGGACTGAGCCCAGCAATTCCCTGCACAGGAGGCACAACTTCTGCCCTGGGCAGTGCCCAGCTCTGAGCAGAGACCAGAGAGGCTGTGGAGTCTCCTCCTGGGGATATTCCAGAGCCATCTGGACACAATCCTGCTCCCTGTGCTCTGGGATGGCCCTGCTGGAGCAGGGATGTGGCACCAGTGACCCACTGAGGTCCCTTCCAGCCCGACCCATCCTGGGATTCTGTGAGTAAGAATTTCCTACTCAACCCATGAAAGGTGTGACAGCAGAAATAAATGAGCTTAGATGACTTGTGGGAGGGGAATGGGGGAAATGCCGATTATCAGTATAATTAACCTCTGATTATTTTGAAATCTATGATATATTTATGTACAGAAGCCGTGGGACAGGGCATTAACAGCTCTGTAGCTCAAAGTCACTTTCAAATTCCCAGTGTGGCTTTTAGGCATTGCCTGCTGGGCTGTTCAAGGATTGCTCTTCCCACTTTTGTGCCATGACAGGTTTGGAGGGAGGTTTGGAGATGGCAGCAGCACCACAAGATGGTGCTGATGGCTGGCTGGCCACGCTCTTGGCTGGGACAGAGGTCAGGCAGGAGGACTTCTCCTGCAGGCAGGTATGCAAACTATGCATGCACAAGGAGAGATCAGCCAGAGGCCTTTAATGCTTCTGAGACCTTGGCTGCACAAGCACTGAGGAGAACTGCCAGGCAGACCTTGGAAGCACAACAATAACCCATAATTTGATGAGGCTAAAAGGTCCTGAGCATTGGCTCCAACTCAGGTAAGAAGCAGCAAGGTATTAAAAAGCCTCTCAGCTCCCAGAGTCAGGAGGCTGCTTAATTTCACCCATTTGAGGGTGGGTTTTGAGCACACTGCTGTGATTCCACTGATCTCCATACATTTGATTCTTCCTGTTCTCCCCAGCCCCCCATAAATTGGATTAAAGGCTTGTATGATTGATACATGCAAAAGGTTGGATTCATCAGGCAGAAGATTGGGGTCAGAAGGAATTTCCATTAAAAGCAAACTGGAAATGACCTGAAGAAGCCTGGAGGAGGAGCTGAGGGGGAAGCAAGAGGGGGCTGAACAAGGAAATATTTCTCTGGAGCATTTGGAATGGATCACCCTTGAATCCAAATTAAAAGCAAAGCAATCTGACATTGCAATTTGGGTGACTTTATTCCTATACAGTTCCTGAGGAAGTCCAGAATTCTTTCTTAAGGCTTGCAAATACAGCATGGGGATGCCATAATTTCAGGTCTGATTTTGCTGAGGGAAAGAAAATGTCAAGATCTGCAAATGTGCATGGGGAAATTAAGACAGAAGACACCTCTGTTTTATCTATTTCCATGGGAAATAGAAAGACCTAAACACCCCTTTTAATGGAAGGTAAAGGGAGAAATTATTTGTTTTTAATTTTATATCATTGCTTGCATAGGTTTGGGGGTTTTTTTATTTCACATCAAATATCCCTCTAGGCAGGTAAGCCTTAAATAAAGACACAGCCTTCAATTGCTTTAATTATGTCACATTTGTTTGAAAGAGTGATGCACTGAGACAACACAATGAAGTACATGCTTGACATAGCTCATTCCAAATCATTATCACAAAAGACTGATAATGCTTTTGGTTTATTTTTTTCTGTTGCCTTTCCCACAGTCATTGGGGAATTTCCACCAGGATGCTTCCTGGACACCCCAGGGACCAGTTTGGCTGGAATTTCTGTTGTATTTTGCACAGCACATGGTGGGTGCTTCATATAAATGACCTTTTGAATCCGTAGCATGTGGAGGCAGGGGTTAGAAACAAGCTAATACTTGTTTGATATTATTACTTGTGTTATCACCATCTGGCACACAGCTAAAAAAGTACCTAAAATTATTCTCTGTTACCACCTGGCATTTTCTGGCAGAGAAAAATGTTGGATTTGGCCAGTGGAAGAACTGCGAAGTGAGAGTTTAAACACAGTAAACTGAGATTCAACTAATGCTGCACCATCTGAAATGTCTTTGGTACTGTATATGAACCTCAAATAGAAAACCTGGAGGGGAAAAAAGAAAAAAAAAAGAAAAAAAAATATAGATTTAGAACTCTAAAGACCTTACTGGTTTTAATTTATCTGCAGGAGGAATTCAAGTAAACAGAAACACAGTAAAAGTGAGAATTGAAAAAGATGCAGCACACTAAAACCAAAGAGTATCAAACATTGGCTGTTTTATCTCAAAAATGCAATAAATCGAGGGCTGATGAGCTCCGTTTACGGATGAGATTAAGCAGTCAGGACAAATTTATTGCTTTTGGATTAAAAGCAATCACGCGACATTTGTAATCAACAGGAGAAAAAGCAAATGTGGTGCTGGTGGTCAGGGAGAAGCTGAATGAATTCCTACACGTTTGTGCCCCCTCAGCATCACCAACCACTCCTGACACATAGGATCAGGTCACAGAGGTTATTTTTCACAGTATTTCTACGCACTCACACAATCAGTCTTTTGGGTTTTTTTAAATGTTTTTTAAAAGAAAAAGCCCCTTCTGGCCAAGTTAGCATCGAAGAGAAGAAGTGCAATGCTTCATTTTAGAGCCTGGTCAGGAGCCAGTTTGGGGACACGACTGCAGCAGGTCCTGCTGTGAACTGGGAGCTCTCAGCCCTGGAATGAATCCATCTGGGATCCTCAGCCCCCTCCTCAGCACAGGGGAAGGGTGAGGCTTCGCTTGCAGCATCCCTGGCAGAAAAACTCCTGGAGCAGCTTCCTTTTGGCTCTGGGGAGGAGGCCCCAGCAGCAGCAGCCTTCAGAGAGGAGCAGCAGGGCTCACCAAAATGCAGAAGTTCAATTATCGAGCATTGGAGTCCAGGAAAGCTGGAAAACTTCTTCTGACCCCATGGGGATTCATTTTATCCCTAGAGCTCCCCAAAATAGCTTAGCCTTCGACCTAAGTCTGTGGTAGCAGCTCCCCTCACTTCTGGGTGAGCTGAGAGCACCAAAGAAATGAAAAGATTTTTGTTTAGTGCACCACAGAGTGTGCATTTGTAGTTTTAGATTTTTCTCTACATATTTATATAGAGACAAGATGGAGAATCCAGGGTGTCAGCTTCTCCTTGTTCTCCTTCTTGTTCTCCTTCTTGTTCTCCTCCTTCTTCTTCCTTTCTTCTCTCACCTAAGTTCCTGTGATTTATTAATTGGTAGTGAGAACCTAGTGTAGAAGAGGTATGTTAATGAAATTGATACTTATTAGTTTTAAAGACAAAATAGAACACGCAGAGATTGTTAATTGGGTGATAAAGGTGTAAAAGCCACCTGCTCTGAGCAGCAGCAGCCATCGTGCTCCTGGAAGCAGCAGCAGAGGCTGTGCTCCTGAAACTTCGGTAAGAAATAATAATCAATCCTTGAAGCAGCAGAAAGAAGTCTCACTTTGTTTTTTCTCACATGAGGCATTGAAAAAGAAGATAGCCAAGAGGTGAGAACAGGGCCTGACAATCGAGGGTGCACAATGGGCTGGAGATCACAGGGACAAGAAGGGATCATGCCACACATCTTACAGACACCCTGGTGGCTCTGTGGAGGGAGGTTTTCAAGGAGATTCACAGTCAATGCCACACTTCTGCTCTAAATTAATGCATCTGATATTTTTTATGGTCCTTGTCCAGCCTCTGCCAATAGCAAGATATGCTGTGTAATAAACAGACATCGACATGAGGCTTAAAGAAGGAAATTGTTTTGCCTGTTTAGCTCAAAAGTGAATAAGCTGTGCCATGGTTATCATTTCCCCAGTGAGGGACCAGCAGACATAAACAAGTGGGTTCTGCCCAAAATTGAGTTCAGCAGGTAACTATTAGAGAGTTCAGATTTTCCTATTGAGTTGCAACTTCTGTTATGGAAATTGAGAACATAAATGCATAACTTCTCTGGAATTCGGGAATCTTATTTAAATCTGTGTGATTTATTAAGAGCTGGAAATTGAAACTTTTCTGCTGAGTGGCTTATTTTGATTGGTGGTGTGAAATTCCTTCCCTTGGTTTAGAAACTATTTGAAAAATGTAAGGTAGGAAGAGAATAGCTCGAGCCTGACAAGGAGCAGCCCATTGAACTGTGATTCCATAGTGATAAAATTAGGATACATATCAGAAGCACTAAGTGAATTACCTTTTAGAATTGGTTTAATGTCATGTCATGTTACTGTCCAGAGCTCTGTGACCAGATCACTGAGGAAAAATCCTTGTTTGAAATGGATTCACTGAGGTGAAATAGAAATAACTTGGAGAAAACTCTCCGGTTTTCTCCAGAAACCCCTCACGTGGAATACTCAGCAATTTTTGAGTTCACCTTCATTAACAAACTGTGTAAATACTGTAATACTGCTGGGAGAGAATTCTGACCACTGTACAGCACCATGAAGGAGGTTCTGAAGAAAAACCTAATCCCAGTCCTTGGGTATGAACCAAATCCTGTAACCAAGTGACAAGATTTGCTCATGGGTTAGCTGCTGTGAGCCTCCAGAGTGCCCAGGCGGCCAGGAGGGCCAGTGGAATCCTGGCTGGGACCAGGAATGGGGTGGCAGCAGGGCAGGGCACTGATTGTGCCCTGTAATGGGCACTGGTGAGGTCACTCCTCAAATCCTGTGTCCAGTTCTGGGCTCTCACTCCAGGAGAGACTCTGAGGGGCTGGAGAGTGTCCAGGGCAGGGAAGGGAGCTGGGAAGGGGCTGGAGAATTCCTGAGGGAGCTGGGAAAGGAGCTCAGGCTGGAGAAAAGGAGGCTCAGGGGGGACCTTGTGGCTCTGCACAAGTCCCTGACAGGAGGGGACAGCCGGGGGGGGTCAGGCTCTGCTGGCAGGGAACAGGGACAGGAGGAGAGGGAACAGCCTCAGGCTGGGCCAGGGGAGGTTTAGAATGGAGATTAGGATAAAATTCCTCACAGAAAGGATTGTCAAGCACTGTCAAGAAGGAGCTGGAATCCACATCCCTGGAAGTGTTTTAAAAAGGCATAGATGTGGCGCCTGGGGACATGGGTTAGTGGTGGACTTGGCAGCACTGGGTTCATGGTTAGTGGTAAATGACTTTAGGGGTGATTTCCAAATTCTCCTGGAGATTCTGGAGGCCTGTCTATGTTTATGTGCTGTAAGAACCAAGCAGAGTGTGGGAGATGTGCTGCTCCAAGGACACTGGCAAGGTTCAGACACCTCCATTTGCTGGGACAGAGAAGCCCAGCCCTGGATCCACTGATTTAACAAGCTCTGAGGGCTCGAGGGGAATGAGTGGAAAGAACAGAAATCCACAGTTTTCAGAGGAAAGATGAGGACAAATGGCCTCAGACTTTAACATTTAACCAGGTTATGATCTGAGCTGGTGAAACCCTCAGCTGCTCACAGCAGTGGAGTTGGGGATCTGCAAAAGAGGTTTCAGGAATGGGGCCTGAGCTCTCCACCCAGCACCATGTGGGAAACCAGGAGCAGCGTTGGGAATTAAACCCAGATTTCCTGAACTTCCACTCAGCCCCTCCACCAGATGCCTGCACTGCCTCCTCCAGAGAGAAAATATTACCTGAATAAAAATATTACCTCAATAAAAATATTACCTGAACATAAATACTACCCAAAAATAAATCCAGAATTTATGTCATTTAGTATTACCTCAAGAATACATTGAAAATTTATTGAATCACGGTTTATTTTTACTTTAATGGACACTTTTACAGCATTTTCTACCAACACAACACATCTTTAACCCCACAGTGATATGGTTCCTGGCCATAATGGGGTCAGAATTAATGAGGGGCAACAATGGCCTGAAATTCTGCCATTAGCAGCAGCTCTCAGTCTTCTTGAAGAGCTACATTCAAGCAAGCTAAAAAATATGTTGAGCGAACAAGGGAAACATTTTGAATGATAAAATATTTCAAATACTAGAAGATGAAGCACTTATTGTGAAAAAAGAAAAAGCCTTAGGAATAAAATTTTTAAAAATGCAGTTTGTTATACCATAATTGTATTATTGCCTCAGAACAATCAATCTATTTTCTTTCTGAGAATATTTCCAAGCAGTTGTTTTTGAGCAATTTTCCTCATATGAATAATCAGTCTTTTGAAGCATGACTCCAGTGTAAGGTCAAAGTTGTTTTTTATATTCTCCAAGCTGCTGAATTGCTTTCTGCTTATGTAATACAGATGTCAAGCTGTTTGAAATACTTGTGCACTTTGGTGACTTGTAAGAAAAAGAAGCGAGAACTTTCTACAGCACTCGGTTTTGTCAATTTGAAATTTCGTTCCTCATTTAAAAGGGATTTTTAAGGCTCATGCTTGTGGGAAATCTTCCCACTTTAAAAAGAAAATGGAGTAATGGCTCTGTTTTCAGCAGTGATTCCTTGGCAGGATTTAACTGTGCTCATGGTGGGGTGACAACATTCCTCAATTTTTAGTGAGCAAATTTCGGGCAAACTGGAGACTTATCTGAAACATCTTTGGACGTGACAGGCAATTGAAAGGTTGTTTTTCACCTTGCGAAACACCCACAGGTCATTCTGCTCTGCCAAGGATGAACTTTTGGTCCTGCTGAGCCTTGCAGGTGTTGCACCACTCAGGTTATGTGAGTTTTATCTTTTAAAAGACACAATAGCAGTAATTGTGACAAGGTTAGGGGTAACAGGGACAGTGTTTGGCATGTTTGAGCTGGGGTGGGTGGGAGAGGAGGGCCAGATATAAAGGCCATACCCATGGATTTTTTTGTGGAAGCTTTTGGAGTTTGCCTGCAATAAATGAAATTTACAGCACAGCTTCTGAGGAGGAGCTCATACAGCCCTGGTGTGCCAGGACAATGCAATTGCTCCATTATCAAAAGGCCTAATCAAACATAATTATTGCCATCGTGAGGGCTCCAGAGCAATGGCAAATTGCCATTGAACAGTGGCCAGGCTGCTCCCAGCCACACAGGACTGGGCTCTCCACTGGAACACATGGAATTACTGGCTCAGCTCAGCTCCAGGATCTTTGCACTGTTGCCTGCTGGGCTGTGTAAATAACTCTGAAGGCTGCAGTAAGACAGTAAATATTCCCCAAGCAGTGAAATTCTAGAAAACAGAACAAAGAAGTCGTCCAGAATCTCGGATGCCACTGGATAGAGCCGGGAATAGAAAAGCAGTTTGCTGGTAGAGCCACAGAGCTTTCAGCTAGACAAGAAAAACCCCAAAACACCTCATTTTTCATGTCTAAAAGACACAGTGTGTTTTGTGAACTTCATGCTCACCTTAACTCCATCTTCACCTGTTTTGGTGGCAATAATTTGATTTAAATAACATAGTTGTCAATCACACCTTCTCAAGAAGGATCAGCTTTTGCAAAAGGCTGCTAAATTTAATCCCAATGAACTTCAGAAAATGAAGTTGCTTTGGTGGTCTGTGTTATTCACCTTCACCTTATCTTCCTGTAGGACTTTGACAGTAAACAAAGGAATTTGAATTTCTCAGTGTTGTAAGCTGTTAACACATAGCACAAAATGCATCTTCGGTGGTACAAAAATGATCCCCTTTAAACAGAAGAGCTTAATTTCATCACAAATATATTTATTTAGCAAGGTGTATACTCACAAAAGACCTATATTTGGTAGCTGAATTGGAATGAGGTCAGAGCATCTGAACCATCTTTATCCACTTTGGACAAATGCATTTTCATTTTCTTTAAAGGACATTTCTACGTTAAGCAGATTTGTTGATAAAATGCTCAATGGGATTTTGTTATTTTAATATTTTCATCTATGGAAGGACACAGCAGAAGAACAGCCTAAATTAAATTGGGCAATCAGGAAAGAATTGATTAAAACTAAAGTGATACAAATTATAAAGGATATAGGCTCAAGAGGTGACAGAAACAACAGTTTGGGTGTTGACTTGAGAATTTTTGTGTTTAAGAAAGCCATTTAGCTCTACAAAGGGAGAAGGCAGACTCTGATGTTGCCAGGAACAAGAACAGAGAGAACATAAAAATTTAGGAGGGTAACGTGAAGAATGATATTTGAGTCAAACATCTCATTAAAAGAAGAGAACTGGGAGGGGAATGGAAACACACAGAGGAGAGTGTTTTTCTCTTCAAAGCAAACAAAACGTTCATACAATATAAAAGGATAAAAAAATATATATGCTGAAGAAAGGCCAAAACTTTAAAGGCAACTTATGTTCCCATATTTACGAGACTGTATCATGAATACAATTTGAGCAGGGATATTTCCCACTAAAACCCAAAACTTTAAATGATAGCTCTTCAAAATGTTTTCCAGTGCTTTACGTTTCCTGTAATGGAAAATGTTATCCTTCATTAAAAGCCAGACTGTCAGTATTTTCCATCATCATCTATTTTCTCCTAGGCCTGTATTATAATTTACCAGCATTCTTGGTCTTCATTTTCCCATCAGAAGAACTATACTAGTTTTCCCTCCTATGTTTTCATCAGTATGGAAAAGGCTCCTTTCATCTGTGTGGAGTCCAAACCTGAATAGCTGCCAAAAACTCACAGAAATACAAAAAGGAGAGGAAAAGGATAGACATGACTGCTCTGTGCCCTCCTCCCTCCTCAAATCAAACTGACAATAGAAATGTGCACCTTGCTGAAGCCTTTCCCAAGATATCTCTGGCTGTGGATTCTGTTTCTGCTCCCTGATCCCATTAAAGCATCATCCCAAAAGTCCCAGTTCATACAAATTCCACACTTCCCTAAGTGCAAAGAGGACCTTGCTTTTAGAAAGACCCAGAGCTGCCTTTTGAGGGCCTTCTGTGGAAAATTCTACTTGCTCAGGTGTAGACACCTGTTGTAGGAACAACAAGTGAGGGAAGATTCAAACAGAAACAGGAAAAAGAAAAACGCAGCAAAACCCCCAAAAATATTACATTTCCTCATATATTTCCTGGTTGACCTGGGGAATTCTTTGTGGATCCTGAGAGTTTAAATGGATTCAGAAAGCAGCTGGGTAAAATCCTGGAATAAAGAGCTCAGTGAAGGTCTTTAAGCACAAGAACATTTGTGGAGTGTTAGAATATTTCTCAGCTACAAACTGCCAGAGGCTGGAAGCGACTCCTTTATCGTGGTCCTTCCTGCATTAGTCAGAACAAAAGAAAGCTTTGGAGGAAGATTTGCTGTGATCTAGGAAAACAACTGTTATGTAAGAGAGCTTCACCCAATGGTGACAATTTGCACGAGGGGAAAATGTCTGGATGGAGTAATCTGAGCCTTTCTCACCACTGCTGCATTTCAGAGCTGGCTGATTTCACAACCTTCAGTTTTCCAACGCAGTCCCTTCGAAGCAGAAAACAACACTTTTGATCATTTCTGGGGACAATCAGCAGAGGATCCTGTGGGATTCCCTGTTCCTGGGATGGTGTCTAAAGGAGCCTTTCAGGGACAGCAGCCCCGAGCAGAAGTGTGCCATCTGCTATGCTCTGACCAGCTTTCCTTTCACCCTCTGCTCCCCTCACTTGTTCTCCCTGCTGTCACACGTGCACCCACAAGCTGTCCAAGGGCGTGCAAGGGTGCACAAAAGGGCACAAAACCATAAGGGACACAATCAGGGAGAAACGTGACACCAGCTCAGAACAGAAGGGAAAAGGAGATTTTCCTCACACGCCAATTTTCTTTTCTTTCATTCATTCAGTGCTTGGAGCAGGAATAGAATTCATCTCTGCTGGTTGGAGATCTCTTCTTTCCTAGATTAGCCCAACTGGTTTATATTTTATTCACACAGTTATTTCCAAGGCTTAGCTAGATTAGTCACCTGTGTTTGTGTGTTTGAGTCACTGACATTTGTCCAGCTTTTGTTATACATAGCAAGGTGAAAAAAAGAAAATTAATATTAGAAAGTGTATCCCAGGGACTAAAAAGAGGCTGCAGAGTGTATTAAGTTACAAGAACACTTCTAAGGAGTTTTAGGATTTAAATAAGTTGACATACACAAAGTGTGCCAGTCCTTTTGTCTTCCAGAGAGTTAAAGTGATTAAGCTTTTTATCTGGCATGACTTTTCACTAGAGAATCTGCATGAAATCCCCCTAAATTCTCTTCATGTCTTTCCAAAAAACAATATGAGCTTTCTTAACACAGCCTTTTTTTACTGTCTGGAATGTGTTTTCATTTTCTAAGTGCTTTTCAAAGTTGAAATGAAGAAAGTTTTGGTTACAAATGCAAATCTCCAGGAGTGAACTCGAGTGAGCAGACTGAAGACCCACGTCTGGCATGTCCTTTTGAAACCTGAGTCCTTTCTAACCCATCTCATCCTAGATGCTGCTTTTGAATCCTACAACGTGAACCTCTTCCCTTTGGCAAAGTCAAACTGATAAATGATGTCACTGAAATGAAACCCTAGCACGTGTGAGCATGGAATTTCTATTACTGCCCTCTTTAGCTCCAAGGGGTTTCTTTCTCCCAGCAGAGCCAGGAACAGATCCACACACGGTATAAGGGAAAGCTGAAACTGTTATGTTCTGCATTTTCTCCCGTGAGCAGATTTGGGCATGAAATTTTGTGATTATAGGCCAAATGGAGAAACTGGGTAAAAACTGGATCAGCTGCCTTTTAGCAAATTCAAATCTCTCCTTGCTCGAAGCAGAGCCCCTGAAGCTCAGAGTCAGATACTCAGTGAGGGCAAGGAGATTTCAGGGGGAGGTGAGAGGGAGATGGAGAATTACTACATTCTGGAATGGTTTGGGCTGGAAGGGACCTTCAAGATGATCCAGTGCCACCTCTGCCATGGCAGGGACACCTTCCACTGTGCCAGGCTGCTCCCAGCCCCAATGTCCAGCCTGGCCTTGGGCACTGCCAGGGATCCAGGGGCAGCCACAGCTGCTCTGGGCACCCTGTGCCAGGGCCTGCCCACCCTCCCAGGGAACAATTCCTTCCCAATATCCCATCCATCCCTGCCCTCTGGCACTGGGAAGCCATTCCCACCCATCCTGGCACTCCCTGCTCCTGTGAACAATATCTGGGGCAGCAGAGGGTCTGAACTTCCAACATCTCTGTGAATTGCTGGATTCAGGCTGGGATCTTGAACTTTGCCTTCCTTCACCATCAGTTCCCATCCAGCCCTCCCAGGGAGGAACTGAAACAGCATTTTGTTGTGGAAGTGCCTGGACATCAAACTTTCTTGTGGTACTTGGAAACTTTGTTATCAAGGACTGAACTGAAATTCCAAAACCTGTTGGAGGAACAAGGAAGGAAAACTCCCAACTTGCTACTAAATAAGTTCCCACTGAAGCAAAGTTGAGCCCCACAACTGCTGGGGGAAGAGAAAAGCTCCAACCAAGAACAGAGCCCTGAGGTCAAACTGAAGAGACTATTCAGCCACCCTCCTAGCAGAGCATTGTCTGAACATGTCCAGCGCTTTATAACTCTTAACACGCTCTATATTCCAAAAGAATACCCTAAAGCTGAAGGCTGGGCATTCAAATGTTTGCTGCACGTTTCATCTTTCAGAGTTTTGAAGAACACCAACATTAACTGTACTTCAATAATGAATTTAGACAGAGCTAATCAGGCCATTCCGCAGTAAGCTTGGCCTTTAAAATCCTGAAGTGTGCCAGTCTAATTTTGGCAGTCAATTTTCCTCTTTAGTGCATTTTTACAGTTTCTATTCAAACCAGCTCTCCAGATATACAAGTTCCCCAAATGCTGGTTCCAGTGTAAATTATCAGCCTTTCCACATTTGGGCACTGGAGATCAAATTTTGCAAAACAGGACTGCATAAAAGAAGGAGAAATAAAACTCTGGGAGTTGCAGAAAAAAAAACATTTAAAATTTTATGTCTTAGCAGCATGTTGGGGTGAAGCAAGAAAATATTTTTGGAAACATTCTTTGCTTGGAAACGGAAAGAAATTGTCATTTCTGTAATACCTCAGGGGAGAAAGAGGAAAGTTTACTTCAAATATTGCTTTGGAAATTAAAAAATGCTATTTTCAAGCTGTTCCCTACCATTCCGTAATGTCCACAGGAGACAATTTTTATGCTGCTCTCTAAAATTGTTGTCCCTTTTTTTTTTGTGACTAGAAATAATTCCTGCAGTATAAAGATCCTCAAGTTCTCCATGGATGCATCCTGGGAGAAAAGGTCATTTTCTTACAGACACTGATTGCATCCAAGATACAGATGGGTGTAAAAGGAAGTCAGGTTGGCCACAGAGATCCTTCAGACCCAAAAGAAGAATGTTTTCTCATCTCCTTGTTTGTTATTTGGAGCAAACAAGGTTTATTATTTAGAGGAAAGATGATCATTATTCTGTTAGTTCAAGCACAGATTTTTTTTTATCTTCTTCTTCTTCTGTGTATCAAAACAGATGTCAGGAATAACATACAGATGACACAGTGATCATATAAAATTCAGATAGTCATAAAAAATGATCATTGCAGGTTTCTACAATAGGTTTCAGTGGCTCTTATCATTTCTATGATTGCTGAGTCAGAGAGGTTAAAAAAGACCAAAAAAGGGGTTTTTTCTTTGCTATCTAACAAGAAAACACAATCCAAAACAAATATCCTCAGATTCCTTCAAAGTACTGATCTCTGCCATATCTGAGCGGCTCAAAGCACAAAAGCAAACAGGTTTGAGTGATAAAATGACTGTAAATTATCAGCACTGGATATCTTTATGTCCAAGAACAACTGTGACAAAACCCACAAGAGGTTGTTGCATGGTTGGGTAATAAGAGTAAGTTCCTATTCTGCATGGAACAAGATTTGCTCAGGACTGCAAGTCCTCAAGGTTGGCTGATATTTCTTTGTGTTCTGAGGGGAATATTCTTACGTTAATCAAATGGCCTGGGGGGGAAAATCAGTTCGTTTTTCCTCTGTAATCACCACAACCAATCACCAAAATGGTTCACCCACATTTTTTTATTGCTCCTTTATCAGTTTGATGACACAGTGAGATCTCTGCCATAAAGGCTCCCTGTGCTGTATGAAGGCTCTGAATTTACCTCTGGTTTGTGTTGGGAACATTTTAATGGAAAGAAACAGCTCTGCTTAAAATTCTCATCTTAATCTATGTTCAGTATTCAGAAATTTGAATTATAAATGCTGGGACAAAAAAGGTAATGTTGGGGAATGTTGTTTCAACACTGCAAAACAAGACACAGCCAGGAAGCCACTGCACTTACTCCCAAGTGCTGCTGGCAAATGTGAAATCCAAGTCCAGCTGGAGCACTGGACAGAGCACAGATCCAGGCATGTTTAAACATCCCTGCTGGAATCAGAGCAAGGAGAAAGAAAAGCAGCAGTCAAATACACTGATCCAGTAATTTCCATGCTTGCTTTGGCCGCTGCTCTGCTGTGGTAGGTTTCTTCTTTGCCTCGGAGCTGAGACAATCTCCTGCCATCTGTACAAGCACAGAGCCTGTTCAAAACAGGCAAACAGAACTGGGTCAAGAAATCTGAGGGCTGATGCAGGGCTCAAGTCAAAATGAATTTTGGCTGCAGTTTACCCCCAGCAGGCCATTTTCAAGCTGTAGCACAACTGCCACCAACTTATTATTGCCTTGATTAGGGTTTTAATGTCTAGAAAGAGTTATGTACATACAGATATAGCCAAGGATCAATACAGTGGCACTTGAATATCGTCAGAGTCTTAGGATCGCNTTATGTACATACAGATATAGCCAATGAAATATAATATTCCAAAGGGGTCAATACAGTGGCACTTGAATATCGTCAGAGTCTTAGGATCGCTCAAATATATATTTCATTAAGCAGAGAAAATTGAAGAGGAGAATCCACTCAACTTACAGGGGAGCAAGGCTGTGAGGGTCTGAGGAAGAAAGCATCAATTATCCTGATCAAAGAGAGATCAGGCAGGTTTTGTATTCTGGGGGCTTGAAGGCTGTTACAGTTTTTGTTCCTGCACAGTTTCTGCAAGGACAGAGTTTACTCCTGTTTTTACCATGCAAGACTCACCTTGTCAGCTGCACATGTGGAGTTTTCAGCCCCCCACGCATTACCTGCCCGTGCAGAGCACAGGTCATCTGTTACTTGTTCTGGATCTCTTGTGCAGGGAAAGCAGGAGAAGTGTCTGAGGTTGTCTGCAATGCTCTGGTTGATCAACTGTTCCTAATTTCCCCAAATTGTTCCTTTTTTCTAGCCCCTTTCCCCTTTGTTCTGTAATTAAGCCCACATGTCCCTATTTTTAACTCCTCTAGTCCTCAGGCCCAAAACATGTTTCTGATTGTAGATGCTGCCCTTCTCTGAACTTTTGCCTCCCTGACTCAGCTGCTGAGTATCCAAGCACTGAGCTGCCCTGGTGCCACTACGTTCTGCGAGTCAAAATCAGATTTTTTTTGTGCTTTAACCACCTCAGCACAGCCAGCAGGAGAGGAGAGTGGACAGCGGAGGGAGATGGGAGTGCAGAGATGGAGGTCACTGTGCCCAGCTCTCCCTCATTCCCACGTCATTGTGTTATCACAGGGCTGATGTGACACAGAGCCTCCTCAGGAAAAGCAAATTCAGCTGGTTCATGTCCTCTTTATGTAGGATGTAAGGGGTTTGCTGTGCGTGTTTAGCCGTGAAAAGTGATTTTGAAAAGAAATGGAG